>CABFVX010000652.1:165013-221920 GCA_902151425.1 Timema shepardi
TGATCTCCCCCCCGAATTTAATAAAAGGTGAAACAAGAAAGAATCGATTTTCTCAAAATCGGCTCTAAAGATTTTGATTAAAATTCGTATCTAGGCATTGATTAAGATTATAAATAAACGGGGTATTTTCGTTTTCCCATGATAATGACTTTTACGGTACTTTATAGAAGCTGAAATTTCTGTATTTCTGCAACTATTTGAGATACCAAATAACTTATATTTGAAAAATTGTAGTACTATTAAAAATTAAAAACTTTTATTTGAAATATATTTTTATAAATCCAACAGTTTCTGAGATATTGGCAAATATATTAATACAATTTTGTGAGCTTTAGTTGTAAAGAGATAACTAAAGTTTTAACCCAATAGTTCTCCAATGTCATAGACTAATTAAATATAAGTAAGTCTCTCAAAAAGTTTGTTATTTTTCCTTAAACCTCTTAAGAGAAATATTTGTGCAACAATGATCTATCTCCAGTTTAGACTCAGTGTTCAATATTTACATTTTTTATTGGTCAGAATTTATAAATGAGAAATTTAATAGCAATGCAATGAAATGAAGATGTGCAACACCTAATAAAATGCCGAGAATTTTAAACGGAAGTCGAAATTTTAATACAAAGTGTTGACGCTTGTGGACCCAATATTGATATTTTTATTGGTCCAAACATACAAATGAGGACATTAATTCTTTAAAAATAAAATTATAAAATCTAAACCGGGACTCAAAATTTTTTTACATAAATATAGTGCAATTTTTGCATGGGTTTGCTAGTGTATATTATTTTGTTTCACTATATTATGATTTTTGAGTAAATATCTCAATTTTTAAACAATAGAGCGAGAAAGTCCGTGCAGAGTTCCTACCATTTTATTAACTTGTGAAGAAGAGAGGAGAGAACAGAACCCCCATGATGGTAGTTATGATGACTTTTTGTAACTTGTAAAGAAGAGAGTAGGGAACATAGCCTCTATGATAACTTGTAACTTGTAAAAAAAGAGAGGAGGGAACAGAATCCCCATGATGGTAGTTATGATGACTTGTTGTAACTTGTAAAGAAAAGAGAATAGAACAAAGTCCCTGAGAAGGTAGAAATGATGATTATTTATTAATGGCATCAAGCCCTTTATTTTGTGGTTTGAGAGGTTGTAAATCCAAAAGCAAGAATAATCTTGTATGACATCTACTGTTAACTATTTTTTTAAACCATTTCAGTGCATCGTGATACATTCCATGAGCATAATTTAAAAAAGCATATTTTAATAGTTTTCATTATCATTACACTGGATATCATGTCTAGGGGAAATGCACGGTTACTTTGGGAAACAGTGTTGCCATTCTTGTTTGTCTTTTATCACCATTTGAAGACAATTAAACTTTATGTTTGTACTGAAGATATATTTTATTTATTTTGGACAAAATAAAGTTTTGCTATAAAAACTGCAAAAACACTGGCCTTTTATCGCGTCCCTTACAACTCGACCTTAACCCAGCACACCACCATCCAATATTAGTGAAAACGAGGAGATATGACAACAGTTAACAGAGAGAGAGCGCATATAAATTATAAGCGTTTCTCCTATGACCTCTAGTTCCCTTAAGTCTAGTACGCACTTGGAAACATTTTTTCAGAAACATTGTTTGCAAACATGTTGCTCTTGTTTTCGGAAACAGTTTTCAAACTCTTTTTTTCTGTTTTCCAAACAGTTTACAAATATTTTTAGGGGTTTCCTTTGTGTTTCCCAAAGGGTAAGACATGTATTTCGTCAACCATTTCAAATGGGCTACAAGAAACATTGTTCACGTGTATGACAACATATTCATCAGCAAACAACGTTCAATATCCTGTGACCAATCATTGTAAAATAACTTCAAAATCTGTAGCAGACATGCGAGTGAAGTTTTAAGACTATTGCCGCCTCTGAGCTTCAGTTCTGTCAGAGGCTTATTTGCATAGTCTGAACCATTTGAAGATCTGTATAAACCCACCACCATTTTCTTCATCTGTCCTCTTGAACAGTCCATAGTTATGTAAAACCACAATTCATAGAAGTATCCTCCTTGGCCGACATATTTTACGTCAGTAGTTTTCAACCTGGGGTACAAGTAACCTATACAAAGACGTCTTAAAGGGTATGTACAATTTAATAGATACATATACTTTTACAAATATATTATGTTTCTCATTTTTTTTTTTTAGGTGTAGGCTACAGAATATGTATAACTTGCATTATGTACCAACCAATTTGTTGATACAAAGTTGACGAGAAATTATATCTGGAGGTATGTGAATAAAAAAAGGTTATATCACTGTTTTACTCCACTGAACCCTAGACGCGAAACAAAGTTTGTTTGACTGTTTGCCAACAATATGTTTCCCATGTTTGCAAACCATTTTCCTATGTTTGTGAGCAATAGGAAACATCTATAAACAATGTTTGCAAACAATGTTTACAAGAGCATACTAGGCTTTAGAGATGATATTCATGGCGTGCGCAGCGTGGATGCCGAGGTACCACTACACACAAAAAAATTGAGTGAATAAAGAACAAAATGTCTAATTATTTTTAGAGCGTATAGCCCGTACGGGTAGTAAGACGCGTTGTTTACAAAAGTATAATTAAAAACCGTGTATATGTATATTCCCAGGGTATAATGTGTGCTTGGGAACCTGTTACAGCACCTCATGGGTCCTATTCATCGAACAAAAGTTGGTAGGGAATACATATTTGGAAAACATTACTGACCCGTTTGTAAAAACTGTACCCTTAAGCCGGCGGTTGACAATATAATTATTATATCTATAATAATCTCAAAGAATAATGGTGCAAAATAATTGTTTAATAATTGTTTAAAAAAAACTAAACAGATTGTCAGGGGGAAGGGAGGAATGCGTTGATCATGCCCCTTTCGTTTTCCAACTGGCACTACCCCATCAGCCACACTCTGCGTATGCGTGTGGGGATATTGGGTGTAGAAGTGACCTAGGGTGCCGTCCTTAAATTACGTAAGCTTTTTATGGGGGAGAGGAGTCAGAAATTTTCTTACGATACGTTTTCTTGCGAAAGGGGTAAGGGGGGGGTCATAATCCATCTTGCGTAAGGTTTTTATAAATGTTTATGGTAAGACAAAAGAAAAGGGATAAAATAAACATATTAATACCTAAATATAAAATTTCACTTATATCTAATTTACTTATGATGTGTTACACCTAATTCTACTGCCATTAAAGTATTCTAAAATGTCATATCACTCGCTCTATTACCAATCCTTACGTCTAAAATTAATTAAACCATTTAAATAATATCATTTATAAAATCGTAAAAAATAACGTAAGATGGGGGGTGGAGGGGCTGAAGTTAACGAAAAATCGTACGATCTTTTACGTGAGGGGAGTACGGGTTGAAAATCATGAAAAAAAAAGCCTTACGTAATTTAAGGACGGTCCTACGACTAAACCTAAAACACTAGGTACCGATATTAGTTTCAAATGAATTCATCTTTACCTCAAAGAAATGTGACTCTGTGGGCGATATGTCTGCCCCCAGTGAGGTGAGGGAGGAAGAACGGTTACTGCCGGTAAGTGTCCCAGCCTCCGCACTTCCTCCTCTTCCTTCCCGCCCATCTTTCATCGTGTTAAGGATTTCCAATAGCTGCAAACAAACAATACATTACAGTCCATCTACCTACCACCTGGAACTCAACAACATAATTTTAGTTCTCAATCTAATGTTCACTCAGTTTACCTTGTAAGATAGCAGTTTTAACCTTGACTCATTTCTAGACTCAAGAAGGTTATACATGAAAAAAAAATACCACCAAAATATGCATAACATTGGCGTATTCTCTGGGTATGCTAGTCCTGCGCCGCATACCCATGATTACATGGACTAGTTTCTAAATTCAATGTTGTCTGTGCAAACTGTGTAAATAGTAATGTTTAAATTGTGAATAAATATACATGTATAATGCGTCTATATGTTATTAATTTGTAAACTATTATTTGAAGGGGTCCCTCTAAAAACGTTTCAACTGACATTTGACAAATTTTTCAGGAAAGTAGAAAAACACTATACTCATAATTTTAGTAAAATATTCCAACCATTTTTGCTCAGAATCATTAATACGGCCCACCTTAAAAGGTTAATGGTTATTTCTTCTTTAAAATTAGTATATTTACCTTAATAAGAGTAATTTTTACTTTGTTGTAGTGAAAAAACGATCCATGTGCACAGTTGTAACCTATTTACACCATAAAGGCTTTAACCAAAATGTGCATTTGTAACGTTTTTATTTTGTTTACATTTTCGTTTCAGTAATATAAACCCCATTTTAAAGAATATTTGAGGCTTTTCAAAAACAAGGGGTGGGGTCCTTCAACCTTTTAATGAAGGCAACCCCACCCCCTTCATTTTAAAATAGCCTCCAAGTCAAACTTCTAATGATAAGACAAAGGGTGTAAAAATAACAAACACACAATGAATACAATCTGTAATATTCTTTTAAAAATAAATACAATGCATATTTTTAATGGCACTGTCTTGTTACTAAGTTGCTACTAACATGTAAGCCTATGTTATAGACATCAAAAGTAGTAAAAATGTCTTTCTTGAAAAATAAAAATGCCTCGAGAAAACCAAAGTAGGCCTAGGTGATTTTTTAAATAAAAACAGTATTTTTTAATATCTTTTAAATTTAAAATAAGTTTAAAAAACTAGAAACTGTAGGCCTCTATTATAAAAATGAACGCTAAGGAATGTCTTTCTTGATAAAAATTAAAGAAGCCCTCAAGAAAACCAAAACAATAAAAGGCCTAAAGATCTGTAAACAGACTCTAAAAACTTTAATATCATTTTAATTAGAAAATACAAAAAATAATCTTTCTTTTCTACTAAAAGTCTGTTTGCAATATTATTTTCAGACGGCACATGTCAATGAAAGGTAGAATGCTCTATGTTCTGGTGGTAGATACTCAGATATCTTGACAAGATCTGCTTTCTTGGCAGAATTTATTGGCAGTTTTGGTCCAGGGTAGAGGTTATTAAGTTCTGATAGTTGAACTTTACGGTACAAGTTGTCGACATTCGCTGTTTTCCCTTTTTTCTTCTTGAGGACATTGAAGACCCTCCAGGCATCAAGTATGCTATGGCATTTTCGGGTACGAATTTCAGTTGGACTGTCCTTTGAAAACTGTATCCATCTACACTCGCTGATTTTCAAGTTGGGATGCTTGTAGATTTGATTGTCGACAGGGGCAAAATCGATAAAGTGTCCTTCCATCTCCTCAACTATGAAGGGGTTTATGTCTTTTACAGAGCGTATCATGTTGACTATGTCATCTGGAATGTATAGTGTTGATATCTTTTTGTGCTTCTCAATGAGGGCAAAATCCCGGTCACATGGGAGAAAGCTATGTCCAGTTACCAAAAATTTTTGGTTGACTTCTGTGAAGAAACCCAATGAAACCAGGTAATGACAGAGTGCAACCATCTTCCAGTTGTTATTCTGGCCAACACATCGATCAGACCAGATAATAAGTTTACGTAATTCATACGGAAGGAGTTTCTCAAAGTTTTTTTTAACATAACGAATAATGCACGATACTATTTCTGATGCACCTCTTTTCCCTACACTTTCATTCCAAATACACATGGTTGCTTCATTTGTCCCCATATTGTGAATACAAAAATTGTAATTAGAAAACTGCCTCTGATAATAAACATCGGAATGTGCTAGGTTTGGTGTGAAAATCACCTGCTGAAGGTCTACACATAGTACAATTAAATTAGGATTTTGTTGAGCATCCTTGCTGTCATTAGCGAGTGTATTGTAAGCTTTCTCAGCTTTCCGGTGATGGAGTTCTGATTCCACCTGCAGTTTCTTCTGTTCCTCCTCCGAATGTGCTGCAGCCATCTGAATGAAGTACTTATCACAAGTCTTACATGTATCAGATCTTGGCAGCCCAAATTTCAGATCAAACTTTTCCCGGAAGATTAACCTATACGTATGCAACAAAACTTTTGATTCTGGGTATTTGCTCTTAAAGAGATTGAACATTTTACTGATGCTCAGATCAGGACTCAGATACTTGGCTTTGTTGGAGTGACGGGAATAGTGACTTTCTTGACTCGGAAAAGAACGAATGTGTTCCTCCACCAACGCTTTGTCAGCATCAAGGAGGTTACGTGGTCTATTTTTGTGTTTGCCTCTGTCATCATTAACACTTTTTCCAGACTTTACTTTTTCTATAAGAAGTTGTAGTCTTCTTTTGGTTACATCAAAAGTATTAATAATTTGCTTTTGACATACCTGTAGTTTTGAAGTTTTACCCGAAGTGGGTAAGGTGTACTTAACTGTGCAGTGGCGCTTAGATATAATTTCTGAAACAGTTCTCCTTTGAGGTTCTCGGAGGTTGATACATTCAGCCAGAAACTGCTGCTGCTGGTTGTAAGGAACTCCATAAAACATATTATACAGCATCAGTTTCTGTGTGAGGTTTCCGTTAAGCCATGAACAGCCGTTGTATGTGCAGTTCCCCGAACATAGGTCATCCTTGGGAAAATATGATTGAAATTAAACAGGCTTTAAAAGAAAATTACAAAGAGCTAGGCCTAACACAATGATAAACAAAAGATAACCCAGATAAAGCTTGCTTTTTAGCTGATGTCTGTATTATTTTCTTTTTTTAATATTATATTATTTCTCTGTTTTAAATTTGATAAAATATGTTTGTTTAAAAATGTTTATTTTTTATTGTAGATGACTGTATATATATATATATATATATATATATATATATATATATTTTCATATTTTGTATAATTATTTTATACTATTTCTTTATTTTAATGTTTATAGTATAATGCACATTGTTGTATTTAATATGAGACTTGAGACTTTCATGAATAAGTAAATCCAAGCAAAACTATCATAGGCTAATCTAAATAGAAGTAACGTTTTTACACTCACCACATCTGGAGGCTTTTTAGCAGGTTTAGCAATGCCTTTCAAGCCCAAATAAGCCATTCCACTATCCTTGAGATGTTTATTTTTAACCTGTTTCCACTCATTATAGTTTATTTTACGTTTTTTACCACGATTTAGCTTATTTACAAGGAGAGATTCTGGTGATTTTGAAGGTACGTCCGCCATCTTCCTTGCATTTGAAACGTTGTTACACTAGCTGACAATTTTGAACATTAGAAATAAATAGAAATAGTTAGAAAATCAGCCGACAGATGATACCACTTTACAGACCAGGTAATAAGGAACGTTTTTACACTGAAACATCACTTTCTTAAATTTTGTCAGTTGAAACGTTTATAGAGGGACCCCTTCATTTGTTCATATGCCAAGAATATTGTGTTTTAAGTAATTTCCTCCAGCTTATGAAGCCCAGGACCTGCTGCTTGAAAACAGCAGGCAAAGCTAGATAAGTTCTAATGACCTTGACCAATGTCTATGGGGTTGCAACATTTCCCCTTTCTCCTTGACAACAAACATTGGCAAATGAACTAGGGTGTTTACAATCCAGGGTCTGCTGAATACTTATCGAAAGTAAAACAGTGTACCAACTATTGAACAAATATTCAAGAATAAAGATCACAATGATTATTTACTAAGCTAGTATAGCTCAAGTAAAATAAAATAAAATAAATGCAAATAATATTGGTAAAATAATCGTATAAATAACAAGCTTTAAATTATACACTAATTAAATACATATTTGATTATGTTTATGCATTCTAGGCACATGTATCATCATGTATTTGGCAAGGATATTTACTACCATTTTAGAGTATTCAATGGTTAAGTGAGAGGGGGAGGTAAGGGGCTAATTTAACTATAGTAGCTAGACAGTGGTTTTGTTTTTAGTATGAAGTATTTATGGAGTTTTAACCTTGTTCTTTTAGTAGTTGCTTATAAGTTTATAAAGGAATCCCAAAATTTAGGAATGTAATTTCACAACTCCAAAATGATTCATCAGAAAAAGATAAAATAAAATTTATTTTCAAATGTAAATGTCTTATCAATAAACCAATGACGTCGCGATAGAGTAAAAGCCCTAATGGAACAAATTCTCCCCTTTGTTGATGTTATCACAGTTTATGGACCTAAATAGCTTCTGAAGCATGATTAGAATTTAATAAAGTTGTAGGCTCTTAATTATTATTTCAACGTGAGCTGGACAGTCCACCTTATTTCTCCCACCCAGTTTTGGTGGACACTTGATTAATATACTACTTTATTTTACTTTATTCACTTTGAGTATTGCTACCTGTGAGTCCGACACCTTAGCTCAGTCAGTAGTTTTCCTGACCATTGAGCTAAGGGTTCCGGGTTTGATTTCCAGCATGGCCAAAAAAAATATAATTTGTAAAATTTTGTTTTCCCCTTTCACGGTGATGATTTAAAGGATGGGGGTCTGGGTGATGTGTTTGTTATAGATTCAAGCTAAGTCATGTGCTGATATAATCACTTAGCCCAGAAATTGCACGCTAAATACCTCAAACAAATGAAAATGCTACCTGTGTGTACTTTTAATTACAATCGACCAATAGAATAGTGTATGTCACTCTTATGCAGTCAGGGGTGTGCTCATAACACTCTTGGGGATGATAATCATTGGTAGTTTCACATTTTGGTGTGTTTTGTGCATAGTTTTGGTGTACATTTATGAAGTCAGAATATGCAGTAGGCTGTAAAGGTGGCTACTCAAATAAAGATATAAATAAGTCAAAAAATAGAAACGAGGGGAGTTGGGAGGCGCAAAATTTTCCAAGATAACATAATAGTACGAAAAAATCATAAATGTATGAGAACCATTGTTCTAAACTAGAAGTACTCATGTTTAAATATTTCCAGGGTAAGCATCTTTAGACCTTCTTGGCCAACGGTGGTTAGGAGTCTTTAACCCCCGAATCCTCCCTGCAGCTTTTAGGCTAGAGCATACCTATTGATTTTCTCAGAATACGCCACTGATTTCTTCACTAAAAAAATCCAAAAGATACATTTAACACTGTAAAATATTCAATAAAAAATGTACTAGCTGTGTCTATTGATTCATTCCCTCTTTTACTATGGAGCTTGGGAACTATAAATTACCCAACGTAAATTATACTGAATAAAAATAAACTTTGTTGTATTTTCAGATTTTACTAAAACACGTCAATATATTTTATATATTTAAATACTACGGTGTTTTGATGAGGACAACAAACTAACATTATTACGTGTGCAGATCTCATGCGGCAATACACCACCACAAGAGATTTCAGTGTTTTCCACCAAGACTTCAAGCTAGAGAGAAAGTTTCCAAGAGTGGCGGTCGGATTACAATATTTCAGGTACCAGCAATTCTGCCCCCCCCNTTTCACAAATCATACCCTTAAACCCATTCAATGACCAGACCTTTTCAGACAGGAAACTAGTTGATAGTATTTGAAAAATATTTACAACTAGACAATTTGCAAACAATCACTTGAACAAAAAAAAAGGACCATTGTATTTCTAAGTTTTCTTTGTAATGTGCAGCCTGAGTAGGCTCGTTTGAAGGGGTTGGTATATGGGAAAGGGGTGGGGCCGCTATATGAACCTAGAGTTGTGAAAGCCGGTTTATTGCTAATACAGTAGCCCCATGTCTTCTTTGGTGCTGACTGACAGCTGACGGCGTTGAAAAGTTACCAGACCAAATTATGTATCCCTACGCCGAACCATATGACCTGCAAAAACATGTGTTTATCAGCTGTCACTTCTGACAGTCAAAATTTAGGTATATACCGAAATGTTGATTGTCAGAAGTCAGCTGTGAGCTGTCAGTCAGCACCAAAGAAGCCATGGGGCTACAGTAGAAGGCAATAAAAAAAAAGCTGCTTGATAGCGATATTGTTGACACTTAGGACTTTTACGTAGCTATCACCGTGTTGAAGGACTCAAATCTCTCCCAATGAGCGCAGCCATTTTAACCTGGAGGGTGTGAGTCTGGTGTGTACCCTGTCTGTGCTATTAAACTTTTTGATGTAAGTCACATACGCTTGGTTAAAGGAAGCAACGACCTCTTATAAGCTCAATGAAATTATAGTGATAAAACATGTCCTCATACAGTTACGGTCACTATCTGGTTACCTCAGGAATGCTGACAGAAGTACAGCTACTATCTTCTCCTTATTTATCACACTACTCGCTGTAGATGTTTTAAAAACACTTTCTTGTGCGGTGCCAGTAAATCGTTAACTTGAAGAAAATGGTTCCTAATTTAATCACAAACTCAGTGTAAAGTATGTGACATGCAGGGCACGTGCTCTATGACTGGGTAAAATATCTTAATTGTTTTGAGTGCACTTATCATATAAGCAATTGTCTGACTAAATTAAAGGTGGAGATGCAGGGCACGTGAGAAAAGGTAAGTGTTTTTGCAGTTTTTGTAGCAAAACTTTTTTTTTTGTCAAAATAAATACAGTATTGCTTCCATATAAACATATAGTTTAATTTTCTTCACATAGTGATATCAACAGTTGTTGAATATCTATCAAGAGTGTCCTGGAATTGAATTACCTCTTTTCCCCTTCACTTAAAAGCTTGTAATCTAATGCTGCTATGCTCATGACAAATATTCAACAACTGTTGATATCACCAAGCGAAGAAAATTAAACTATGATTGTAATGAAGTAATATTAAATTTTTTTACAAAAAAAAGTTTTTTCTATAAAAACTGCAAAAACACTGACCATTTCTCGCGCTCTCTGCATCCCTCTGGATCCTCTTTTAGAGAGATAATTAGGAATGATTTTGTTGACGAGTTTAATGAACGTGACATGGTTAACAAATTAGAAAATTTTTCCCAAAAAATTAAATTTGACATGTACCAACTTACGGCATATATTATCCTTAAAATGACTTTGATATCCAAGAAACCTCCAACAAAGAAAGAGGAAATGTGTCCAATATATGCATTAATCCATGCAATATACAAGAATAAACTGAAGAATATACTAAGAATGAACTAAAACCCTAAAAATACTCAAATTATGCTAAATATAATTTACTGAACCATAGCTGAGCATAGGGCTTACTATGCCAGCTTATATATTTTATTCAAAGTAACAATATGCTTCTTTTCTTTTTAAAAAAAATTAGGAGATGAACTTTTATAATGAGTGTGAGTGCTTAATGCCAGTCTACTTTTCAAAAACAATAAATTAGTTATTAGAAATATAATACAAAGTAGACAGCAAACCAGAAATCAAATCTTATACATTTTGTATTACATGATGCTCATCACTTAATTGATCTAGCGAAGTGTGATTCTGTTTAAAATTGAGAATTTTGCATTTTGTTTGTCCACTCGGATCTTTGCCATGTGATAGCTGTCAAATGCAAAGATAAATTTTGACTAAATTTGGTAGGAACATTCTTTGAATCTGAGTCAAATAACGTATATTGTTTTTCAATCTGGTTATACGTTTTAATATTGTGGTCAGGCTAAATGGTTTTCATTTATTAACTCATCTAAAGTGATTTTAATTTATAATTATATGGAATGGATTGAGTACCTAAGGCGTACAGTATCTTGTTTTTAATATGTAATATCTTAAAATACTGACGTCTTAATCCACTTGAGCCACGGTTATTCTCTATTAATGTGATATTAATTTTAATACATAGGATAATGTGAAATCCATAGAGAAAGGTTAAGACTGTAGTAACGATAGTAACATAAAGGGAGCAAGTTCTACTATTCACAGAACTACTATTAATACTGTAGTAACATTAAAAACATGCAGCGAGATCTACTGTTCACAGAACTACTAGTAAGACTGTAGTAACGATAATAACATGGAGAGAGGTCTACTGTTCACAGAACTACTAGTAAAGACTGTAGTAATAATAAGAACATGGAGGGAGGGAGGTCTACTGTTCACAGAACTACTATTAAGACTGTAGTAATAACAAGAAAATGGAGGGAGGGAGGTCTACTGTTCACAGAACTACTAGTTGGCCTAAGACTGTATTTAGATTGAACCCATGCATAGCTCGAAGGTCAGAGCCGAGAGTTTAAACAACTAAAACAACCTCATCAGTTACTGAACCATAGTCTCCAGGGTCACAATCAGGAGTTCGCACAACTAAAGACATGACCTTAATGTTACTATGACAATGATAAATATGCATTACCTATGTAAACTATACCTTAATTTTGATAGGACTCCCGTTTTATAAGGCCTTATGAATGTGGGGAATGCCAGGCCTCCACCGTGGTTCGGATTCCACGTTAAACTGTAAGTACTTCATTTCATCTCATAATCACCCTACCATTACACATTAGCGTAAGTGCGTATAACCCGAATGGGTAGTAAGACGCGGTGCTAATAAATAATAATAATAATAATAATAATAATATAAGGCCTTATTTCGTATCAGAATCCTAATGTACAGTAGTATTCTTATAGGATTAAAGACCTTATAGAACGGTAGTATGAAGTTAGTTCTGGAAGACATTTTATCTTACAAAAATACTCATGTACAATAGGTTTCTGATACGTAAAAAGGCCTTCAAGAACGGGTTTCCGATTAAAATCAGGGTTTACTATTTAAACGTCCAACGTGACTAGAATATTCCCTTCATGTTGAAGTTGGCAACACCTGTTCCCAGAATGGCCAGGAAACGGGAGACGATCATAATCATCATCATCATCATTCTTATTGTTGAAAGGACGGGCTCAATGCCTCAACTCCCTCGAGCGTGTCCAAGGTCTGGGATATGTTCCCACAAATTTAAGAGGGACTTCGTGAAGAGTTTGTAAGGCACGCACATATATCGAAGGACTTACACACACAAAAGAACCCTATCATTGGGGGGTTCCCATGTGTAAGAGGGGGGAAATCCTAATAAGATAGTTCACTGTTTGGTAATATTGAAGCTATGACTCGGGTATCAAAAAAGTAATGATGATTGATGTTCATAAACACTACAACAAAATCATAAGGAACCTTTCATCTACCCTGTAGAGTAGCAAGCCTATCTTTGCATTATTCCCCTTTGATATAGCCATAGTGTATGTTACATGGCAATCAACTCTGTGACAGAGTCGACTAGAAATAGTAAATTTACCTAACACTATTGCACGTGGATCATTTCTGATTAAACTTTGATAGAGATAAAGAGTTGATAGAAGTTCCTAATACTGAACATTGTTGAGGTATTAAATAATATTTTTATAAACTCTCCATTGGAAAGGACGTTTTTGACCATTTTAAATGACTTCACAGATAAGCAATGTGCACAAAACTTCATTCTGTCATAACAGGGACATACTGTAGTTATTAACAAGAAACTTTGTCGCTTTGTCCCCCATCGTCACTGCGGAAAATTTCGAATAATCATTCAAATACTAATGCACTGCACACATTTCTGGCATATCATAGGTCTTTTCATTTACCTTCATACCCGCCTCGGTGGCGTAGTTGGCTAACGTGCTAGTCGTGTTTAGCTGCTCGACTGCTGAGGACGGGGAGATCGAGGTTCGAGTCTCGGTCGGGTGAACTGGGGTGGTTTTTCCTAAATGGTTTTCCACTCTCCATCCACGAAAATGCGGGTTCACTTCCTCTAATTCAACCTTCCCCATTCCTAATCCATTAGCGTAATTAGTACCTAAAGCGTATAACCCGAACGGGTAGTAACACGTGGTGCTAATATTAATAATAATACATGGTCGAGGTTGGGTGTGAAATGATATCCCAGTTAATTGACTAAATGTGCATAGGCCATCAAGCGTATAAACATGGCGGAAGTTTGGTGTGCAATAATATTCCAGTTAATTGACTAGGTGTGCATGGACCATCAAGCGTATAAACATGGCGGAAGTTGGGTGTGCAATGATATTCCAGTTAATTGAATAAGTGTGCATAGGCCATCAAGCGTATAAACATGGCGGAAGTTGGGTGTGCAATGATATTCCAGTTAATTGAATAAGTGTGCATAGGCCATCAAGCGTATAAACATGGCGGAAGTTGGGTGTGCAATGATATTCCAGTTAATTGAATAAGTGTGCATAGGCCATCAAGCGTATAAACATGGCGGAAGTTGGGTGTGCAATGATATTCCAGTTAATTGAATAAGTGTGCATAGGCCATCAAGCGTATAAACATGGCGGAAGTTGGGTGTGCAATGATATTCCAGTTAATTGAATAAGTGTGCATAGGCCATCAAGCGTATAAACATGGCGGAAGTTGGGTGTGCAATGATATTCCAGTTAATTGAATAAGTGTGCATAGGCCATCAAGCGTATAAACATGGCGGAAGTTGGGTGTGCAATGATATTCCAGTTAATTGAATAAGTGTGCATAGGCCATCAAGCGTATAAACATGGCGGAAGTTGGGTGTGCAATGATATTCCAGTTAATTGAATAAGTGTGCATAGGCCATCAAGCGTATAAACATGGCGGAAGTTGGGTGTGCAATGATATTCCAGTTAATTGACTAAGTGTGCATAGGCCATCAAGCGTATAAACATGGCGGAAGTTGGGTGTGCAATGATATTCCAGTTAATTGAATAAGTGTGCATAGGCCATCAAGCGTATAAACATGGCGGAAGTTGGGTGTGCAATGATATTCCAGTTAATTGACTAAGTGTGCATAGGCCATCAAGCGTATAAACATGGCGGAAGTTGGGTGTGCAATGATATTCCAGTTAATTGAATAAGTGTGCATAGGCCATCAAGCGTATAAACATGGCGGAAGTTGGGTGTGCAATGATATTCCAGTTAATTGACTAAGTGTGCATAGGCCATCAAGCGTATAAACATGGCGGAAGTTGGGTGTGCAATGATATTCCAGTTAATTGAATAAGTGTGCATAGGCCATCAAGCGTATAAACATGGCGGAAGTTGGGTGTGCAATGATATTCCAGTTAATTGACTAGGTGTGCATAGGCCATCAAGCGTATAAACATGGCGGAAGTTGGGTGTGCAATGATATTCCAGTTAATTGACTAGGTGTGTATGGACCATCAAGCGTATAAACATGGCGGAAATTGGTTGTGCAATGATATCCCAGTTAATTGACTATGTGGAGGATATATTTGCATGGGCCTTAAAGCTAATAGACATGGCGGAAGTTGGGTGTGCAAAAACATTTCACCGTATTGGCTGGATAGAGTTGAGTATGCAATGCTAGTCCAGTGAAATGACTAAATTGGGGTTGGGTGTGCAAGGTTTGGCTGTGTTTGCGAGACATATATTTTAAACGGGTGAGTGCAAAGAGTTGTTGTCTTTAACGAACTGCCCGTCAAAACTCGTAATTCTTAATCCATCCATTCCTAGCCACTATACCAAGGATTATCCTCAAAACGAAAACATCCCTCGAGTCCTTGATCAGTTGGAAAACAAGTGCTAAAATTAGTTGGGGGCCGCGCGACGGATGAGGCATGGAAAAGTGCCAAGAAGCGTGGTTCGACCCAATTGTCAAGGTTTGTTTAGCCAGAGCTGCTATATTCACCCTCCTTATCCTGTTTCTCTTAGGGAGACAGTTTAAGTTGTTTTAGCCAGTTCGCACATTATTCACCCTCATTTTTTTAATAATAATTTTCAAGCTCTTGGTTAAAAAACTTTTGTATTAAAATAAATATTATTCTTTTGTTAATATTGCCATTGCTATAAAAAAAATTATTGATAATGTACCAATACATCATTTAAACTTCATTACACATTGTAGTATATTTTATTTAGCAATAAAAATATTAAAGAAAGTCCACAATAATATTTATTTAAAACAAAAGCCTGATAATCAAGCGAGTATAATTTGTTCCCCAACAATTTTTTTTAATTCAAAGATCACATGAACCTCTTTAACAATAAATGGTAACTGTTTAAACAAAAATGTCACGCAACAGGAATTAACTACGGTATATGATCTTCTTGAGTTAATTAGATAAGTGACCGTTTTCATAAGTATTTATTATTATTATTATTATTATTATTATTATTATTATTATTATTAGCACCACGTCTTACTACCCGTTCGGGCTATACGCACTTACGCTAATGTGTAATGGTAGGGTGATTGTGAGATGAAATGGAGGACCTACAGTTTAACGTGGGATCCGAACCACGGTGGAGGCCTGGCATTCCCCACATTCACAAGATGTCTTGTCAGAGGTGAAGGAAGGGTTTGGTAATCAGATAAATCTGTGCCGGGACCGAGGATTGACCCCCGGCCGCCAGCACAGAAGTCTGACACCTAACCCCTAGACCGCCAGGTCACCCTTCATAAGTATTAAGTAAGATTGACCATATAAAACCTCTAAGTAGACTAAACCCATAGATCAAAGGGTTCTGTTTATGTTAAGTATGAAAAGTAATAAAACATAATTTTACCTTTGATACAAAAGAGGTGTCTAGTGTAAAAAACAAAGAAAGAAGTGTCTCAAATGTAACATTGTCTACGCGAAAACGGTTTTACCCACGTTAAATTAAAATTATAATACTTGGCACCGCGTCTTATTACCTGTTCGGGTTATACGTTGTTAAATTAAAGTAAATTTCTTATCAGTATTAATTGATTGGTTAGTGATAGCTTTAAACATTAAAAATTCACGTGATGAATCATAGTTTTTACAAATATATTTAACTTTAAAAAATTATTAATCAAAACATTTAAAGTTCCAATGTAAGTCATTTTGTTTATTATTGTATACTAAAACAAAAATTGATAATTAAAAGTATATACATATAATAAATAATTGAATTTTATAAAATGTTAGATTTGTTATTTATGTATACCCACAGTCCTACGGTTCTAATAATGGAAAATCAGTGAATTAGGAGAGATTAATGTTTAAAAATATGTTTTTCCGTTTATTATGTACCCAGGTAATAACCAATGAATAACAAGAATAAAATAAGTTCACAAATAAAAATAAAATGGAATCAACTGGTTTAAATAATTTGTTTAGCACCACGTCCTACTGACCATTCGAGTTATACGCATATAAAATAATCGATAATGTGTGAGAGATAAGAAAGGTTTAGTTTAGAGAAAATATACCCATACTATGCGTGGAGGGAGAGTGTAAACCATTTAGGGGAAAAAACCTACCGGGAAAATGTAAATTGGAAATTTAATATGCAATGATAAGCCTTTAACAACTAAACTCTTGCATTACGCTTAAAATAATATTGATTTATAAATATCTGCTACAGACTAAAGACGTTATAGCCTCCCATTCCCAACGCAACCCTCTCCACCCTAGTTGCTGTCTCACCATTATATTCTCATTACAATTGTGAGAATAAAATATGTATCTATGAGTATTTATGCAGCTATAAGATATCGAGAGTATTAAGAAATATAATTACTCAACATAAATTACTCAAAAATGACGTAAGCCATGAAAATATTACCTAAAAATCCAAATTGACAAAAAAATGTATCAAAGAATGACTTATATTATTATTATTATTATTATTATTATTATTATTATTAGCACCGCGTCTTACTACCCGTTCGGGTTATACGCACTTACGCTAATGTGTAATGGTAGGGTGATTGTGAGATGAAATGAAGGACCTACAGTTTAACGTGGAATCCGAACCACGGTGGAGGCCTGGCATTCCCCACATTCACAAGATGTCTTGTCAGAGGTGAAGGAAGGGTTTGGTAATCAGATAAATTTATGCCGGGACCGGCGATTGAACCCCGGCCGCCAGCATAGAAGTCTGACACCTTACCCCTAGACCGCCAGGTCACCCAATGACTTATAAAAATCGTTTCCACAATCAGGCGGTCATGAATAAAATGTAAGTTCACATCTCATCCAAATCCGGGCTGTGTTAACCATTTAGGCTATCTACAACTAACACTGACTCAACAAAGGACAAATACTATGAGGGATGAATGTATGAATATGAATGAGGAGGAACATGCTTCGGAGGAATGCCAGGTCTCCACCATGGTTCGGATTCCACGTTAAACTGTAGGTCCTTCATTTCATCTCACAATCACCCTACCATTACACATTAGCGTAAGTGCGTATAACCCGAACGGGTAGTAAGACGCGGTGCTAATAATAATAATAATAACATGCTTCGGTGGCCACATGGTCTACTCTCTGGTTAGACTAGACTGCCGAAGATGGTAAGATCGGGGATCGATACTGGTCGGGTGCAATTAGGGTGGTTTTCCCTAAATGGTTCTCAACTCTTCCTTTATGTAAATGTGGGTACACCACTTCCTCCAAATTAAGCTTTCCTAATCCCTAACACATTAGTTATATTAATACATAAGTGTATAACCTAAACGGGTAGTAAAACGCGGTGCTAAAAAAAACGGATCCCCTGTTAACGCTAACAGCTGGGTAAATAGAAGTAAATAGAACACATTTTTTTTTTCCAGCACCGCTTCTTACTTACTACCTGTTCAGATTAAACACACTTATGAAAATTACTCTAATGGAATTAGGGATAAATAAGGAAACATTTCAGAGATAATCTACCCACATTTGCGTGGCAAGATAGTGGAAAACTATTTTAGAAAAAACTACCTTCAATAGACCCAACCGGGATTTGAACCCCGATCTCCACGTCATCGTCAAAATATGTGTTGATGATACTTTCAACTAGGTGCAACATCCCTGCCTCCTTCAGTGGTTGCATGATCTAAGGCGTCACGTTTGAAATAGATTGAACTGTCGATGACGGAGATCAGGAATCCAATCCCAGTCGGGTGGAATGAGGGTAGTTTTTACTTAAATGATTTCCTCCCACTCTCTCTTCTCCCAAATGTGGGTTCATTTCCTCTCGAATTCAACAATCCTGGTTGCGACTAGTTTAAATTATGATATTACATAGTGAATGGATAGCATTGGTCCAATCTGGCATTTATTTCCCATGCTATTGTTATATCCATCCACTTGGTCAGATTCTCAAATAAATGCAAAAATTAACATTTAATAAAAAGTTGACTTTTATAAAGTTCACACATTTTTTGTAATAACAAGTCAAGGGTTGGAAATATTAGATTATTATTATTATTATTATTATTATTACATCCGCTCAAACAAAGAAGTCAATACAATCGGGGAGTTATTCAGATTGTTATGGTAAACAAGGACTGAAATGCACCATTCCCATAATGTCCAATTAACTACCCCCCCCCCCAGTGGCAGATCCAGGGAGGGGAGATGTGGGTGATCGCTCCCCCCACCCCCAGTTCTATGGAAAATAACTGAAAACATTGAAACCGATACCTTAATGTTGCAAATAATTGCCAACGCCCCCCTCGCCTTATCTCCTACATAACCTACCTAATCAGTCACTTTTTCAAATTAGCTATAATGTGTAGAAAAGCAAGCGGCTTAAAACAAACTCTTCAATAGTTAGATTGTTGAGTTTAGTAGGATAGCTAGTTATTTATAATAAAACGCATATACTTTCTATTAATATTCAAACAATTTAAACCAATGTACATATTCATAACTTTTATCGTGACAGTGACTTTATTTTATGTTGTTTGGTATTAAAATTACAAATTTGGCAACCAAAATTATTGTGTGTTTTTATTATAGCCCTACGTCCTATTTTTAATAGTTTAGGCCTAATCATTAATAATATTTTATAAACTAGCAATAGTGTTATTATTAATCTTAAAAATATTATAAACTAGACCCCCCCTCCCCCGCATTATTTTCAACACACATATTGAAGAATCATCATAGAGACTACCATAAAATATGATTGACTATCGACATTTTTATGAAGAATAAATTAATTTTTCAAAATAAAATATAGCCTATGTTACCCGCTGATAATGTGTCTTTATATTGGGGGAAAAAAAATTAAAATCGGTTCAGTAGTTTTTGAGTTTATCCATTACAAACAAGAAAACAAAAAATCAAATCGTTCCTCTTTATAATATTATTGTAGATAAAGATCTTTGTTAATTAAAATTATTGGCGTACAACCCAAACGGATAGTAAGCTGCGGTTCTAGAAAAAATCTAATTAATTAATTTATACCTTAAGGAGCCTTATGAAAACCAATCCCCCCGCCTACAATAGGCACCGGATCCGCCCTTTCTACCACCCGAACTCAAGAAATATTCCCCAAATACGTTTATCGAAAAATAAAATTAAAGACTGGATACTTCAAGAAATGTTACAACAAATATGTACAAACTTTAATAGGAAAAGTTATGTGTAAAAGGTTATATTAATTTTATTTATTTGTCTGCAAGACCTGAAGATGTACCTTTATAACTCCGGTTTTGTAATGTATAATCTTGTATATAATTTGATTTACATTCTAAATGAAGATGAATTACATTGACTTATTATAATTATTGTATTAGAGTAAAATAAATTATAAATTGACTGATTTCAAGAAAATGGAAGAATCAATTACCCTCCTCTGTCATATATACGCGTACAATGACTTGTTTTTGCTTAACAAGGTAACTGATCTAACAATATTTTAAATAGATACTATCAAATATAGGGAGTAGAACAAAAACATATAAAAATTGATATTATAGTGTTAGATAAGTAAGAATGTTTCATTTACATAATTTTAAATATATATATATATATCACTTCATATTAATCACGTTCATAATTTGACCACAATTGATTAACTTTCATCAACCACACGCAAGTTATAATTTGGTAGAGAATGGGATATGAAATAAACTAAAACTTAAATGTATTTGACAATAGAATGTATTAATGTAGTAAGAAATTAACAAGTTTAATTGGCCTATTGGAGTGGAAGCTAATAAGTGACTAGAGGTTGTGAAACTTAGGATTTTTTTTTTTAGCACCGCGTCTTACTACCAGTTCGGGTTAGATGTATATGCACTAATTACTCTAGTGTGTTAGGATGAGGAAGTTTGCCTTAATAGAATGTGTACACTCATTTGCCGGATGTAGAGTGGAAAATCATTTAAGAAAAAAAACACCCTCAGTACACCCGACCGAGATTCAAATTCATATCTCTTCGTTATTGGCAGTCCTATCTATTGTGAGACTAACGACTAAGGGCTTAACCCATGCAGCTACCGAGACGGGTTAGGTGGGATTATGACCAACAAACTGGTACCTAAGCATACAAACAAACATATTGTACACTGTATAAAGAATTTAGAGGTGGAACGCTCAAATCCTATAGTATTCGAGCATTTCGAGGTTCGTAAAAATATAAAAAAAGTATTGCGAATACAATATGAAGATCTTTTATTTGTAATAATAATTTTAAGAAATCAGTAAAAAATAAACATTTATACTTGTGTAGCTGGGAGAGTCACAAACTTACAATAAAAGTTACACTTTATGTTTATGACGTAATAGAAATAACAAACAAATTAACCATCTGCCAGTGACACCAAGCCTTAAACCACTTTTCAAATTAAATTTTAAGTATTTTCCCTTTAGAAGTATATATTTTAAATGATTCGAGAATTTTAAATTGGATTGGAGATTCGAAAGTGTATTTAAGATTCATAATCGAAATTTGGTTTCGAGAAACATAGTATTCGACCCATTGCTAATAAAGATACTTAGCAAGAAAAGGGACTGCTAATTAACCACGAATAACTCATATGGCTCTTCGAGGCTTGAACCCAAAGTATCTGTGAATGGTCGGTCATCTTGTAGGGCTGAATTGAGTCTTATGCTAGCTACTTACCGATGGAGATTTCCTGAGTGTGGACGCATCGCTGAGACTCGCATGATAAGGACTGGAGCCAGTGATGGGAACAGTTATCATGATTACCAAGTCGGAAAGAAACAATCTAGAAATAACCTTGTCACCAAACTATAACTTTATAGGTCCACGTCAGAGCATGTCAACCTAAATCATATTCACAGCACTCAACGTATCGTATGTACTAACCTCACAATAAAGAATATGATCAATTTTTACGATAGGAAAAGAACGTCTAAAAGCAACCGGACAATATATTAATTTTTTTCGCAAAAAAACACAGGGCAAACCCTCACTTATTGGTTATTGTTTCCCCAGAGTTTTTAGTGAAAATAAGTCAGATGATTCAAAGAAAGAGATATATATTTTGCAGCCGACACAAAAGGCAGGAATTGAAACAAAGAACTGAGGGAAATAACGGGTGCGTCAACGTTTTGTACGTGGTGGATCTGGCAGAGAGCGATGGCCACGCGAGGCCGTTGTGACGCGAACCTCTAAATATATCCTCCATATCCACTCGTGAAGTCTACTTCTCATCTCAACTCGGCCAGAGAAAGAAATACTGCAACGAGATGGCATAGATTCATGTGTGAATTGACAAGGCCTTTTTGAAAGAATAAATAGGGAAGGACTCCAGAGATGCAATATAATCAAGTTCACAAAAGTCTTTCAGATGGAGCCGATAAGGAAATATCGAGTTAAATAGGATAATATCTCAGATGTAAATAATAAGAACATATTATAAGGAGTCGATAAACACAGCCAATATTAACTCGACAAAAACACCTGAGATGAAATCGGTAAGGATCCCTCAGATGGACTCAACACTTACACCTTACATGCGATTGATAAGAATCCGTCAAATGAAATATACCAGAACTCATAATCAAGAATCAACAAGGGCTCCTCAAATTGAAGAGACAGTCATCTCAACCAGAATCAACAAGGATTGCTTGAGTAAATTCAACAAGATATTTTCGTAAGGAACCGACAAAAACTTCTCAAATGTAATCAACAAGGATAGTAAACCACATGGGAAATCCTCGAGGACTTCTTAAATGAAATGTATAGATTCTCAGATGAAGTACTCAAGGAACCCATAAATGAGATTTAAAATGATTTCGCATATGAAATTTCTACAGAACACTAAATTAAAATATGCAATTAAATAATGAAATCCACAAGGATTAATTTAGTTTAACCGACGAGGACAACCCCCACAGATAAAACAAACAAGGTATGGTGTGGTTTAATTCACAAGCAGCCCTTAGACAAGTTAAATTACCAAAACAAAAGTAAGGGCTTTGTGCAAGAACCAACTATGTGCCGAACACTAAACTTTTCCGGGGAAGAAATTTTTTTTTTAGGAAAATGCATAAGAACTAGAGTAATCTCACTATGTATCCAAGAACGAGGCTAAGCCAAAGAAAGAGTGGCAGAGTCGAGTCGAAGGTTAGTTGACTTCCCATCTACTTTGTTACAAATTAGCACACCTTCTACTCCGGTCCACCTTCTGTTTCACTCACACTCGTTATTGCATACCCAGCTGAGTGTCTGTAGGCTACTATACTGAAGACAAGGAAGGGGGAGGGAGGTGACTGACTACTGTTGAGTGCACATAGCACAAAGCTGTACCGAGGGCTGCAGCAAAGAATTTGGACGGAGTCCATCATTGGCCAGATCATCTGGTCAGAAGCCACAAATAGTGTGTCCACGTGCTCCCGGCATGGAGCAGACTGCTTGGCAACATGCAGGGGTCACCCTCAATTTGCCACCTCCACAAACAATAAAAAGGGTGAGTATCCGGGGTTCATACTCATCCAAAACTTGTAATTCTATTAAAATCTTGATTTAGAGAATGTAGTATTGGAAAATTTTGAAACTTCTTTTTTAAATTGTATTTTCATTGAAAGGGTTTGATCTAACCCTAAAATATTTGTTTTTTCATCGCGTCTTGCAACCCCTTCTGGTTATACTTATATAATATACTAATTACACTATGGTATTAGGAATAAGAAATATGTATTTTATGGGTAGTGTACCTGCATTTGCGTTGAGAGTAGAAAAACATTTAGGAACAAGTATCCTTAGTACACCCAACTGTGATTCGAACCCCAACCTCCCCGTCATTAGCCGTCCATTTTACCGCGATAGTGACGCCTTAGACCATTCGACCACCGAAGCGGGCAAGCATGCTTTGATTACTCTAATTGAATAAGGATGAGAAAGTTAAAATTTTAAGAAGAAACGTTACCGTATTTGAGTGTACTATTATTATTATTAGCACCACGTCCTACTACCCGTTCGGGTTATACGCACTTACGCTAATGTGTAACGGTAGGATGATTGTGAGATGAGATGGAGGACCTACAGTTTAACGTGGGATCCGAACCACGGTGGAGGCCTGGCATTCCACACATTCACAAGTTAGTGATTAATACACGTCTTGTCAAAGGTGAAGGAAGGGTTTGGTACTCAGATAAATCTGTGCCGGGACCGTGGATTGACCCCGGACCCCAGCACAGAAGGCTGACACCTTACCCCTAGACCACCAGGTCACCTATTTGAGTGTAGAAGTGGGGAAAACGACCTCTAGCTTACCCGACCAGGTTTAAATCCGGGTCTTCCAGCCACCGGAAATTCAGTCAAACGCGAGAGTGACGCGTTAGACTATGCGACCACTGATATGAGTTTGTATAAGATGTTGTTACCGCGTCTCATTAACCGTTCGGGCTATACGCATTATACGCAAATATTTATATTATATTTAATATAATGGCCCTTTCAGTGGATTTATAATATCAATATCTATACGATATTGCTAATAACATAACAAAATAATATCAATATTGACCACAAAAAAAAGTATGTTTTTATTGTCTTCCTACTAGAATCCTACTATAGTCAAAAATGTTTTTTTAAATAAATATATATATACTAATTGTTTTTCTCTGAAATGTTACCTACTCTCCCTCCACGCAAGTGTGGGTACATTTCCTATCAAAGTATATATTCTTTGACCCCTCCCGCCTACATTTGTAATTTAAGGGAAAGTCCCCTTAAAAATAAAATAAAACTTACTTATATGTTTAAATAGCTTACTTGCAAGATTTCGGTTATCTCACACATGCAATGTATGCCCTAATAGATCGACCTTGCTTCTTTACGTTGACACTAGCGCTGCAAGCGCAAGCTCATCTTGCACGGTGAGAAGTTGTTTTAGTCGTCTACGCCACTTTAAAGTATACTTAAGAAATAGTATTTATTTATCTCAAATATGATTAATCACGTGGCTGTGTCACACATATAAATATGTTTATGACAAGATCAGAACTTATGATATTATTTAAACGCGTTTATTTGCAGTTAATTAAAGATGAAAGCAGGTTTTTGGTTAAGTCAATGTCCACTCCAATAAAATGTTTATTTAAAACAAAATAAATAAAACTCTTGTAAATATACCTGTAGATTTACTTTTTACTTAATATTTATCATCTTTTAAAGAAAATAGTTGTATCCTCGGAAGCATGTTCAACCGAAACAATATTTTGAATAGGAAGCTTAGTTAGTATTTAATGGGTTGGTAATATTGGATTAGGCTCAGTTTATTTTACATAATTAATGAGAAGCAAATGAATAGTAGTGTGTGTGTGTGATCCCCCCACTCCCCCCCCCCCAAAGTTGTAAAGTCAGGCACACCCATGGATTAGATCATTCCTATCCCATTAACGTAATTAAAACGCGTATAGCCAGGATGGCAGTAAAACAAGGTATTAAAAATACGTTTAATCAATAGGTTCAACACAAAGATGTTTAAAAACTTAATATACAAGGTGAGAGTTGAGACGGTAACTCAGAAGAAATGCACCAGAAATTGTATGAAGAAAAGGGATGGCAAAAATAGTAATGGAAAAGAGTGCCCTAAGGTCACCCGGCCTTCATTTGAGCCTCAACCTTCTCGTCAAGTGTGAAGAGAGTCTAACGTCTTGAGCCGCTCGACCATTGCCGCAGGTACAGTAGCCTCATGGCTTCTTTGGTGCTGACTGACAGCTCACAGCTTTAAAAAGTTACCAGACCAAATTACGTATCCCTACGCCGAACCAGATGATCTGAAAAAACATGTATTTAGCAACTGTTACTTTAGACAGTCCAAATTTAGATATATACCTAAATTTTGGCTGTCAGAAATCAGCTGTAAGCTGTCAGTCAGCACCAAAGAAGCCATGGGGTTACTGTTGGTACTCCTAGTGAAGAAAACTTTACATACAATGTTCTGGCTAGCAGCAAACACTTCATTACTGCAGATATATTTATTTTGCACCTATATTTTTTATTAAGTTTGCATTTTTATTCTAATCAGAATGTTCAACATTTGATTAGAATTGACTCTGAAAGATTAAGACCGTGTTTAGGTGGAGCTTCATGTTCAACATTCTAACTATGTTATAAGTGCAAATCAATGTTCAATGGAACATTAAAACTGTGTTTAGACAAATATATACGTTCACTAGAACATTATAATTATGTTTAAGTACAGATCTATCTTCACAGAAACATGATAACTGTGTGTAGACTAATATCTACGTTCGTAGGAAAATTTTAAGTGTTTTTAAATGCAGACATCTATATATTCACTGAACAATATAACTGTTCTTAGAAGGAAATCTTTGTCTGATGAAATAGTATAACTTTATTTAGACGAAGATCTAATTTCGTTTTAATGTTAGAACTATATTAAGACTGAGATCTAAGCTCGCTGGAACATTAGAGCCGTGTTTAGACGGAGATCTATGTTCGCTGGAGTTAGTTTTCCTAAATGGTTTTCCGCTAGCCTTCCACACAAACGTGTGAACATTTATTCTAAACTCTATCTTCCTCATCTTTACATAATGTACGTAATTAAATGCGGTAATCTCGGACGGGCAGTAGGATTCGATACAAAAGAAAAAGGAAGTACTGGGAAACTGTCATTTTCGATTGTGGCTATATTGGGTGGCGAGGAGAATTATAGCTAGTCCACAACAGAAACAGCTCGTATGCACATACCCTGATACCAGAGTCATCATTACATTCTAGTAGCTCGGGTGTGCACATCACATTCCAGTAGTTTGTGTGCACAATATGTATAGATACCTAGGGTGTGCAAAATATGTAGATATACCTCGAGTTTGTTAGTGTGTGCACTTATCATCCTGGAAGTTAGGGTGCAAAAATTTATCGGTACCTTTGGGGTGCATGATATATCATATTAGTTAAAAATTACACATCCTATCGATGTAGTTTGGGCGTGCACAATAGGTAGGCCTATATATACCTCGAGTGTGCACACCATATCCCATTGGTTAGGAAATACAAATCACATCTAGGTAGTAAATGTAAAACATATGTATCGATACCTTGGGTGAAAACACCATATCCTGCACGTCCAATCCTGGTAGTTTGGGTGTGCACATAAACTCCTGGTGGTGTAGGTGTGCACTAGATGTATGAGTCTCTTGGGTATGTGTATCATATCCTTTTAGGGTTGACGTGCACCGTTCTTTAGACTGGATAGGCATTTTATCGCTTGGAATTCATATTTTATTTTGTATTTTATTTCATACACTTCCAATTATTTTTAAATTTGTTATCCTGAATCCCGGGCCCGGGACCCTTGAACCATGATACCAATAGCCTCCCCCCATTCCCCTTCTCATCGTGGTGGGCCTGCGCTAGTGTGCTAGTGATAATTAAGTTTGATTTTATAAGAAGTGTACTCACAGTTTCGTTGAGGGAGAGTGGAAAACCATTTAGGAAAAAATCAGTAGAACCTACTGTGAGTTTTATTACTACACACTCAAGAATACCGAGAATTATTATTATATTTATAAAATTAAAAAAGTTCGTATAGCTATACAATTAAAACAAATCTCATCCATATCAAACAGGAACGAAAAAAAAAGCGACCGTGGTATTGTGAAATGTAGTCCTATTTGGTTCCTGCACGTTTAAATAACCATAACGTTCCTTCTTCATTAAGTAAGAATACAAGTAAAAATGATAAGGTAGTAATAATTAAATCTGGTTTCAAATTTCATTTTTGAGCCTATGCAAATATTTGTTGAGTCAAAGTGATTTTTGGATATTCTCAAACTTATTCAAATTAAAACCGACTATACAGTCTCGATTAAGTTTTTTTACGCTTTTCAATTCCAATCTTTTTTTTTTTCATTTATTTGAAGTATTTACCGTGCACTTTCTGAACCGACTGAATATATCTGCACACTATTTATAAACTAACTTAACTCTAGAACAGACACAACACCAAGCCCCAGGCCGTTAATTCATCACTGTGAAAGGGGAAGCCCCAATTTCACTAAAGATCAACTATTCGGACATGCCGGGAATCTAACCTGAGACCTTTAGCTCAGTAGATAGATACCCCACCACCTGAGCTAGAATGTCAGATTATTTTTTAATTAGTTTTCTAAATGTGTGTACTGTTAATGTATTGTAATTTTGATCTGTTACTGTAATTTGATGGTTGAAATTGTTGGTCCAACTCTTTGTATAGAATTCCGCACCGAATTTACCATGGAGTATCGCAGGACTTAACCAATATTGCTAATTTCCATTGGATTCAGGAAATTAACTGATATTGGCGAGCTATCTTAGAATTCAGTGTTACCCCTGTAAACATTTAAAAACCAAATGTTATTTTAAAAGCGTGATACATTCAAATATAGTTAAAACGTACTCTGGTCTCACTCTTTTCAATCTTAAAATGAAAAGTATAAGGTCAAGCGTTTCCACAAATGAGGTTTGATACAAAACATTTGAAAACTCTTTAGCTGCGCACGCGTGATATTTAACAAAATAGCGAGAAAAATGAGATTTGTTTCCACTTAAAGGCTCGGCCACACAGAATTCGGGCTAACGCAGCGGGTAAGACGTTTCCGCAAACCGCAGCAGCCTGCGTCACACAGTGGCGGCTCGTAGCTAAAATTAGTGGGGGTGCCGCTCCAGAAAATTTTTAGCCTTTGTTTTAAAATTGTGTAAAAGGAAAAAGACATATAAAAAGAAAATTTAAAAATAAAATCCATTCGTCTTGTTTTAATTTGCGCAAAAAGTTCAATAATTTTCTCCTTGATCTCTGGATGACAATTGAGGAAATTTTTCTCCATTGACAGTACTGCAAGCGCATTTAGTCTTTCTGTTAACTAAAAGAACCGAAAAAAATATAATCAAATAGAATAATTGGAAGCAGAATAATAATCTAATTCTACACTTTATCACATTCAAGAATATGATACACGGTTTTTAAGCACAGCACACGCTGAGTAAAAAGAAAACAATCTTCCTTCCACCATCACGCCAGAGCCGGCACTGCGAGAGCAACAGTGCTTTCTCTACCTGGCAGTCCCACCTTCCTACCCCACCACCCAAAACGGTTTTCCACTTTCCCTCCACGCAAATGCGAGTACACGCCCCTAACTTAAACCCTCATCCCTAACTTATTACCGTAATTGGTATATATGCGTATAATGAGAACAGGTAGTAAGACACGGTGCACAAAAAAAATCTTTCATTTTTGTATTCCTTGTTTGATAAACAATTACTTTTTATTATGTTTTGGTTTTAATGATGAAACCTCTTCACTTTTTGGATTTACAAAGATAAAAATGCAGTTTTTTTTAAATTAAAAAAATTTGACGGCTAAGTTACATTTTACACCGTCTCACTTACCCGCTTGGTTTATGAGCATATAAATTAATTATTCTGATGTGGTAAAGGCGGGAAGGGTATAACGTATAGCAGATGTAGACGAATTTGCGTTGAGGTGGAATGGAAAGCCAGAGTATACCAAGCGGGGATTCAAACCTCGACCAAGGCTTACTCGTCACCGGTAATATAATTTACTCTAGTGCTTCCCAAACATGTTATAACTTAAAAACAATTTTTAGAACGACAAACTTTCCCGACACACGTAGCTTTAATGAGCATGAGGGTAAAAGAGGAAGAAATTTGAATATATCTTTTCGGGTGCGAGTCTCAACGTAGTTAGTCAAGATTACGCGGGTCCCAAGCCTAGTATAAACTATTATACGCTAGACCGGCGATTTTTTGGGGAGCCTCTAAAAAATTATTTAAAATGTTATTTGCTTATTACTGAAGTCAACTATCTTAAATTTTACGTTTTGGAAGGAAGAATGTGATGATTGTAAGCATATAAGTGCAGTAGACTTTCGATTTTCTGGGGGAATGAAGTGGAGGGGAAGCACGAATAGAAATCACGGATAGTACAAATAATCTCCATCTGTGTACCATTAACCATTCAAAATTTACTGCCCTTTGTTTCTATTTATTTATGTGAAAAGGGATTTTCCACGCTGGTAAATATTAAAATGAAGCAGCGAAATCGACTCCGAATTGACTCCTGCATGCGAATAGCATTAAGTAATACAGTTTAAACAAGAAAAGACAAATTAGTGAAAAGTGTTCAACAGCAGAGGTTGCATTTAAGTAATGCCGGGATCACGAATAAATTAACGTTAAATTAACGTTAACTTAACGTAACTTAATGTAACGGTCACTTAAAGTTAACTTATTTGTGATCACGATTCACTTAACTTAACGTAACAACTCGAGCCAAACATATTCATTCTCGAGTATGATCTGTGGTTTTGTACTATCTGTAAAGTGATGATCGGTGATTGTTTACAGTTTTCAATCAATATAATAAATATATGTTATTAAACTTTTTTGATAAATTTAGTTCCCTAGTTTAGTTTAATTATTTTGTTTCAATGTCTGATCACTAGAACTTACGCTAAGAGTAAACATTGGTCATAATACCAACAAATGAATTACTAAATATCCCTATTGAAGTCACTCGCATAATGATTGGCTGGCTAGATCACGTGATACCCTTCAAGTAACGTAAAGTAAAGTAAAAGACCTCCCAAGACATCTCTTACATTAAGTTAACTGCAAGTCAACGTTAAGTTAAGTGCATCGTGATCGCTTCCATTTAAACACACGAGGAGGTCCTTTGCGTTAAGTTGATCGTGATCCCGGCATAAGCTAATTTCTGTTGTTTTTTTATGTGTTATTACAATCAGTAAATGAAGCCACTATTTTAGTATAAATCTTAATAATAAATATTTTAGTAAAAACTAGGGGGCCGCGAAATTTTTTTAGGATATTTAGGGGGTGACGAGTAATAAAAAGTTAAGAACCACTACGCTAGATGATAATCGCCAGATTCACGCCAACCGCCGATGTTTCCCGTGTGTTTGGATACAAGAAAACATCACCCGACTGTCAGATGGTAAAAGATCAAAGAATATTTCTGGTGTCTCGATCTCTCACCTCCAATGGGAAACATCGCTTGCTGTTGACCCCCACGCAAGCATCGGTAGACAAATTTTGAATTTAATTCAGTTGAATTCTATTCCTTGTCCTAGTCAACAAGAATTTCCTTTAATATTTTAGTGGTGATTTTCTTATAGTTACTACAGATCGGTTTACCATTTCAGCTCAAAAGATGGTATCTTGATTTGTAATTTTAGATGTTATAAAAAAATACCTCTTAAAAATTTGGTTTCGTAATCCTTGCGAATTTTTTTTAAATACGCATCCATCATTTAACAATACATCTGACTAGAAACAGTTACCATAATTCTTCCCTTGGCTTAAAAACCCCTTTCTCCACCAAAGTTTTTTTTGCTTTTGGCAACAACATTTAATTATAATAAAAGTCGCAGCAACACGAGCTGCGACATGCGGATGCATCGTGGAGAATTGGGTCCTGATACAAGTTGGTGTACTATCCATTCACGGTAGGAATTACCCTCTGAAAGGTCTTTTTTCATACCTATATCCTACTATATAATAGATTTCTAGTAGGGAAAAAGGCCTTTCGGAAAACAATTCCTATGCTGAACAGACTTTATACGCGGACGATGTTGCCGAGTCGCTGGATACGTGTTGTATCTGGCGATTATCGCCCATTGTGTACTAGGCTTCAGTGGTAACAGCGCTTAAACCACTGTCAGGTGGCTACATTTTGTTGTCAAATCACTTTCAAGGCTTGTTTATCCAAAGGCTCGAATGGACATGACGTCAATGAAAAGTCCAATACTTGGCCATATTATATTAAATAAAAACTCCAAGACACGAGGCATTGGAAACTATTGGGTATTGGTGTAGCACGCATGTGTGCCACTCAGCAAGGTTAACAACAAATGAATCCTGAAACAACAATGATATATATATATATATATATATATATATATATAGATATAAATATAAAGATAAACTGTTTTTTTATTACAGATTCAATCTCGCACCAATGGCCACGTAGACCAAGGCTTCAATCTCGTCATGTATGATTTGTTGGTGACTCTGAGTTCAGGATTCTACTCCCATCCATGTGTACTCAAATGTATTTTTTATGACGTTTATGACGGTTTCTCACACTTTATTCAAGCAAAAATGGCTACATTTTTTTAAATTCTACTTTCCTCATCCATGACCCATCAGTGTAAATTTGAGCATAGCCTGGATGGGTAGTATGACGCGGTAATATTATGCATGTCTCATCTATAGTCACTTTGTGAAATTATGGAAATAGATCAGATTGGTAGTAAGACACGCAGAATAGGAAACATTTAAGCTATACCAATTCTGACGCATGTGAAGTTAAAAAATGCTTAGTCCTGATAATCTGGAAATCAAGGCATAAGCCTAAGTTTATGTTTAATTTATTTCCTTGTTAACTACACGCTCATACTTACATTAGTAACTCTTTAGTCGTTAGATTTTAGTTTTTTTTATGATTATTTCCATCAAATATTTATGTTCATCTATATATTTTAGAGCCCGCCTCGGTGGCCGCGTGGTCTAACGCGTTAATCTCGTGTTGGACTAGACTGCGGAATATGGTAAGATCGGGGTTCGATCCTGGTCAGGTCCACTGAGGGTGGCTTTCCCTAAATGATTTTTAACTTTCCTTTCACGCAAATGTGGGTGCACTTCCTCTTAAATAAGCCCTTCTAACCCATTAATGTAATTAGTACAAAGGCATATAGCCCGCACAGGTAGTAAAACGAGATGCTACACACATTTCCGCCAAAAAATATTCCCTTTTTAATTTGTTAAAGCTATGTATTAAATTATTTCAGCTATCACAATTAACAATTCGAGACTGCAGTTATTTTAGTTTCAGCCAGCAGATTCCATCAACTTTAGAGTGTAAAATCTTTTAAAAAGCCACCCTTCTTAAAAATGATCTGTACTCATAAAAATAAATGGTACAATGCACCACACAGACTTTCTCGTTTCTCTTGAAAAAAAAAATTATATATATATATATATATACACTAAAACTCCTAAGATTTGTGAGACGAAATAACAGGTAAGTTACATACATGGTTAGAGAAACACTTCGCCAAAGAGCATAAATGAAATAATATAGTCGGTGACCTGGCGGTCTAGGGGTAAGGTGTCAGACTTCTGTGTTGGAGGTCCGGGGTTCAATCCTCAGTCCCGGCACAAATTTATCTGATTACCAAACCTTTCCTTCACCTCTGACAAGACATCTTGTGAATGTGGAATGCCAGGCCTCCGCAGTGGTTCGGATTACACGTTAAACTGTAGGTCCTCCATTTCATCTCACAATCACCCTACCATTACACATTAGCGTAAGTGCGTATAAACCCGAACGAGTAGTAAGATGCGGTGCTAATAATAATAATAATAAAATAATATACACTGTTACAGATATATTGATAAAATAGAAACATCTCTGTCCACCAAAGAGCATTACAATCAATTCCAATGTGCTCCATACATATATTTATTATTATTAGGTATTCTATTTTACGAAAGGTCCATTCCTTTTGTCAGTGTCTCTCAAATGCGCCTTGTACTCTGCCTCCTCCTTCAGCTCCCATAGTGTTCTTCTTTCTAAGCTCCTCTTTCCCTCAACCTTTCCTTCTATAACGTCGTGCAGAAGAATGTTCCTCCTAAGTATATGTCCAATCTAGTTTGCTTTGTGACAAGGAATCACATCCAAAATGATTCTCTTCTCATCCACTCTTCTTAGAACTTCTTCATTTCTATCCCTGTCTGTCCACTTGATCTTCTCAAGTTTTCTCCAGCACATTTCAAAGCTCTCCAAGTATTTCTTTTCCATTTTCCTGAGAGTCCAAGTCTCTGCTCCATACAGTACGATGATCTAAATAAATGTAGCTTTTCATCAGTTTCTTCCACAGTTACAAACTCAACTATATAAATAAAGGTGAACCCCCCCCCTGGAATTGGTTGGACGCCCCCTTAAAGCGGGATCCACTAATACATATAAAAGCCTAATGTTTAAGTTTTCTTTACTCTTACTACAGTTTTAATTGTGTATGACGTCAACAAAATGGTAGTTAATGAATATTTTAGTATTCATTTTCAAGATACATCTTGTATTATTAGCACCACGTCTTACTAACCGTTCACGTTATACGCACTTACACTAATGTGTAATGGTAGGGTGATTGTGAGATGAAATGGAGGACCTACAGTTTAACGTGGAATCCGTACCACTGTGGATGCCTGGCATTCCCCACATTCACATGATGTGATTAATATAGGTCTTGTCAGTACATCTTGTAAAACTTCCTATTGTAAGATAAGTAAAATATTTGAAATTTTGACAGAGCTTATTTTCTTATACATTCATATGGATTGAAAAATGAAGGAAGTTTCTTGAAATGAGCCAAGTAATTGGGTTCCGAGAAAATGAGGCAAACATTTTGTTATCATCTGTAAAATCCTACTTGAGGAATAACCCTAAGAAACGAGCAGCTTAAATAACAGAGAAACTGACAGAAGTGGTGTTTGTAGCTTATCTTATGTAGGTAGGTCTACTACCCTTATAAAATGTCACTTTAAGATAATGCAAACGACTTAGGACAGGGATCGTCAACCTTGTTGTGCCCCTGTCGACTTTTACATTCATAATACGATCGCCCTTTGTTTCTCCACTCTTAATTCTTTTGTTTGCTATAAATCTTGTATTTATTTCTTGGATTCAATATGTCCTACAATACTTATGTCCCTGTAGAAAATACATAAAATAAATAAAATGTACACTCCATCTATCCTGAAAGGTAGCAAGCAGTCTTACCTTGACGGATTACACTATGGTTCTATCTTTTAAGATGTACTACAGTGGAATAATGAGGTAAGCTTGCCCTTTCATGACGATGTAGTTTTATTACTACACGATCAAATGGAAATTGTTGCGAGATCGAACTTTTGTCGACACCTGACTTAGGGCTAAATTACACAAAATCATATTGATTCTTCAATAACCAGATTGCCAATCAGGTCTATTCCTGGACCTAGAAATAGTTGGGTATTATCTATATAGGTCTAATTTATTATTATTTAGCACCGCGTCTTACTACCCGTTCGGGCTATACGCACTTACGGTAATGTATAATGGTAGGGTGATTGTGATATGAAATGGAGGACCTACAGTTTAATGTGGAATCCGAACCACTGCGGAGGCCATGCATTTCCCACATTCGCAAGTTGTGATTAATATACGTCTTGTAAGAGGTGTGTAAATAGTAACTACGGGTTATACGCTTATGTACTAATCACATCAATGTGTTAAGGATCAGTAAGGTTGAATTTAGAAGATGTGTACCCGCAGTTTCATGAAGAGAGGTTGGCAAACTATTTAGGGAACCCCCTCCCCCTCAGTACATGCGAGTGGAATCTAACCCCAGCAGCTTAGTCTATTTCTATAGTGACGTCTTAAGACCAATCGACCACTGAAGTGATTGTGTTCCAAAGTTCAAATCAATGTTGTTACGTTCATATTTAGGTGTAGAAGTATCTTAACAAACTTTATCGTTTTCCAAAATAGGCACCAAGTCATCCATCGACTGTACACGTCAGCCACGCGACCCCACCACCTTCAGCGGTCTGTCCGGTTCGGGAACATGGCCAAAGCGAATAATCGACACTAAGAGTGACGTAAAGTATATTTCACAATCTTTGAGGAGACCTCGAGAAAACACAAACAAAACAGTTTGTAGCACCTCCAAGGCAATATTCCAACTTGGAAAATACTTAGCTTATCTCGGCGAACACAATTTTGTTGTGATTATACAGGATATACACGCGGTGCACGGTGGCCTCCTGATTGCGAACATGAGATTTTTTTTATATATGGGAAGGAGTCCAAATTGGGGACACACCATGTTGCTGTGCCATCCCGCCCCTAATTTGATAATAGGGGCTGCCCACGGGGCCCTAACAGTCCCACGTTTTTTCAGCCTCGTTAGTATTCATTTAACTAAATTACATACACAAGTATTTCTAGGTTAGGTTAGGCTAGGTTAAGTTAGGTTATGTCAGGGTGTTTGGTCAGGAGCAAAGCCCCAGTGGGTGCTGCCAGTAGCCCCTTCCACCCGTGTCAACACCCTCGCGTAGGAATTCCCGCGAGTTGCACTAATGCTTGTTCACAATCAGGATACAGCGATGGTACTCATGATGTACTTGCAGAATACAATGGAGTACACACATTTGTCTTATATTCAATGTTGACGTCAATGCAAAATTGTTGGCGACATTGAAATACCAAGTGAACACTCGCTCCAATGTTTGAAGACATTTATAAACATTGTTAGTAAAAAAAAGTTCTGTGAACAGTAGACCTCACTCCATCAATTTTAACAACTCTTTAAGTACGTCATGTTAATAATTATTATGTACAAATTTAAAATTGAATCGTCTCCTTTAGTTTCTCCTTGTATATGAAGTTGATATTCGTCCTTGGTGATAAAGTTATATATAAAACAAATTAATACCATACTCATAAAGAATAGCCTTGGTTCAAGTTGTTTAAGGTGCCAGTTTCACAATATATTTCAGAATCTAAAAAAACCTTAGGTACGCAAACGATTGCTTGAAATTATAAATTAAAATCACTTGAAATAAACTATTAAACAAAAATCCTTTTGAGTGACCACCATATTGAAATGGATAACCATATTGAAAAACTATGTAAATACATCATTCGACCTATGTTTAAAAATGTTCCGGGCAAATTTCTTTAAAATTGGTGGATGTATTTGACAATTATCGTGTATCAAATATCTGGGAAGACAGATATAGACAAATGCCAATGATAAAGATAAAACAGAAATCTCGGTCAGTTATCGTTATTAAGTGGGTATATTTATCGTGCACCTTATAAACATAAGGATAATACCGACACACCACATATTAGTTGGCTTTAGCTAAGACCTAAAACCACACATTCAGTCATGACACTTGAAAAATTATTTACTAATTGGATAATAGGAATAACCTGTATACAAATAAATAATATCATAATCAGTACCGGATAGAAAGGAACCAGGATCTTCTAGTACGTGTGTGCACATACTCAAATTGTCGTCGTACGTTTTTATCACCCTCGTGTTCGTGACAAGAAGTCATGCTTGAGACATTTCCCTTATGTCTTTCTTCTCTTCTAATTTTCTTCCTTTCTGTTTCACCGTTGTTATTTATTTTATTTATTTACCACCGCGTCTTACTACAAGTTCGGATTATACGCTTAAGTACTAATTACGCTAATGGATTAGGAATTTGGAAGGTTTAATTTAGAGAAAGTGAACCCGCATTTGTGTGAAGGGAGAGTGGAAAACAATTTAAGAAAAACCACCCCAGTTCACCCGGCTGAGATTAGAACCTCGATGTCCCCGTCCTCGGCAGTCAAGCTAAACACAAAACTAGCGCGTTAGCTAACCACGCCACCGAGGAGGGTTTCATCGTTGTTATGTAAGGTCAGTTTATCTTTACGCATTTTATATTCAGGGCCAATGCAACCAGGAATGCAACACGTGCATTTTTTTAGGATAAAAATTGTGTCCAAGATGTGTCATGGTTACCGATGAAATCTTGTGTTCAGGCAGAATAAGTATCGACACACTGAAGTAAACAGTTAGATATATCATAGCTTGAATACCAGTCAACGGTTTGGATATTTCAAGGTATTATGTTCATTAAATTTTCTATTGACATTTAAATCCCATATGTTCACTTTCCACCTCATTCGCCTACCATGGTTGTTGTCCTTCAGTTTAATTACTTCTCGTCGCACGCCAGCGTCCGATGTTACCTACAGTAGCCCCATGGCTTCTTTGGTGCTGACTGACAGATTAAAAAAAGTTACCAGACCAAATTACGTATCCCTACGCGGAACCAGATGATCTGCAAAGACATGTGTTTAGCAGCTGTCACTTTTGACAGTCAAAAATTAGGTATATACCTAAATGTTGACTGTCAGAAGTCAGCTGTGAGCTGTCAGTCAGCACCAAAGAAGCCATGGGGCTACTGTACCTACCTACCAGCCACTCAATGCAGCATTCAGTGCGTAGAAAAGTATATTTTTTTGTGTAGGGTAACACTTCATCAACCCCGAATGATAGTAAGCTTACCTTTCATGGTTCCACTATCGCGCAGCTTATAAAATAGAGCCATAGTGTATTCCGTCAAGGTAAGAAAGACAGCTACAATTCAGGGTAAACGGAGTGTACATGATGTAAACGGTAGGTATTTGTTAACAAAAGTGTATTAGGGAAAAAACTTGTAACTATGTTGGGTATTTTCAATGTGCTTAGAGGGTAAAAGAGTGATTAGAGAGTGTAAGATGAAAAAGGAATGGAACGGTCAGTCTATATTTGCACAGGGTGACGAAACCTGAAGCACTAGCACTGTTTATATTATTCTTCACAGAGGTTAGTCTATTTCGACAGAATGACTAATTCAGGATTATTATATTTGTTCACAATATTTGTATATTCTCTGCTTTCTATCTCTGTATTTAGTTTCCAGCGGTCGCCATTGATGACATCTACAGTAACCCCATGGTTTCTTTGGTGCTGACTGACAGCTCACAGCTGACTTCTGACAATCAACATTTAGGTATATACCTGAATTTTGACTGTCAGAATTGACAGCTGCTAAACACAAGTTTTTGCAGATAATATGGTTCGGTGTAGGGATATATAATTTGGTCTGATAGTTTTTTAAAGCCATCAGCTGTCATTTGTGAGCTGTCAGTCAGCACCAAAGAAGCCATGGGGCTACTGTATCAAAAGTTAGGTCTGCAGAAGAAAGTACATGACATAGAAATGGATAAGAGTAGGATTTAGTCAATTTTGTAGCTCTCAGTAAGGTTATTTAACTATAGTGCCAAATTTACCATTATTACCTCTACCTCTTGTAGGAACAGACGTTGCTTCAGGAATGTCCACTGAATCAGATGAGGAAACGTCAGGAATTTCTAGTTCACTGATTTTTGTCTATTACTTGCTGACCTACAGACACTTAGTAAATCATTAGGTGGGGGGAAATGGAAAAAATGATGATCGTGGTACCTTTGATGAGTTTCTAAGTCGGAGCTTAATCTTTTACCAGAATGATATTGACATTTACAAACAGTTTTAAGTATCCCCTACTAAATTTACACATGAAATGAGAGAAATTATGAAAAAGATGAAATTATTGCATTTATCTCATTAAGTTATGTTTTATTTGAGACCAACACACTTTTTACAGATTGTTGATATATATATATTTTTAAATAATTTATTGAGTCTTGAGAAAAATAGTATTTTATTTGGAAGCCCATTCTTATATTTAATTTCTCAATGTGGCCCTTCAGACAAAATATGTCTGCCCAGCCCTGGCTTGGACATTACTTTGATTGAGTAAAATACACCATTCCATATTTTTTTTCGGCAACAAACTAGACCAGGGTTCTAACAACCTTCTTAGGCGCCAATCGACTTAGAAACGTATTGAAGGTACCGCGATCATCCCATGTGTTTCCGCTATACTTGTTTTTTTTTAAAATATATATATCATACACTTAGTCCTCAAATCAACCTTCTTTAAATACTTCAACACCCACCCTTCTAGAGAAAAAAAAAATAGAATAGTTAAATTGTATATTTTCATATTAAGCTATTTCATTTCCAGATAACATTAACAATTATGACCAGACAAGGTTATTTTTGTCACACTCAATTTTATTTGAAATTACTTGATTTATTTGCGAGCTTGGAAGAGACAGATCACGACTTTTAATGACGATGTGGGTTTTTTAAAGAGGTAGACTGAAAATTGCCGCTAGATCGACCGGTTGATCGCGATAAACCAGTGGTCGAACCCTGAACTAGAAGAGTGTAGCACGGTCCACGATCTGTTTTCTTCTGGCTCGCCATTTCAACGGGTTTTAAAATAATAATAAATTTAACTCGCGGCACAAAAACAGGTTCAACCAACTTACTAATTATGTTGGTACATAAACCATAACACTACTAACATTGTGTTTGTATAATAGTTCTAAATTATTATTTTTACCTTATCGCGACCATTTGAAGAGAGAAAATATTGCGATGGTTAAAAATTTCGGATTCAAGATTCTGGTGTATGTCGACGTTTCTTGACTCCCTGAACCTAAAAAAACTGTTAATTTGGTGCCGTCTGTCTGTCTGTTACTGAGACTAGAGCCGAAACTTTATTTACTAATCGGGGTGAAATTTGGTATCTAGGGTTTTCATTAGGTTCCCCAGAGGTGCTTTTGGAATAAGATATCTAATTCTAAAATTAATGGTAGTTTAATACTTAGGCCGAAAAGAGAAAAACTAAATTTTCTCAAAATTTTCTTTACCGATTTTGATTAAAATTTTTATCTAGGCACTGTTCTACATTACAAACAACATGTTGCATCTCATTTTCCAATAAAAATGACTTTGAGGGTACTTTATGTAAGCGAAAATTTACAATTTTGGTCATATCTCAGCAACTCTTTGAGATCAATATTTTACCAGTATGGGTATAGGCAATTTTAACAATTATAAAACTTTAGGCCACAGCCAGGTTTTTTTTGTGGAGTTCGGACCACCCCTTCCCCAGAAATTGGACCAAAAAATTAATATCGCCTCAATACGGTCCAAGCAAAACAAGAAAATACGAATGTTTGCATTCTCACCGCCATTCTAATGTTAAAGTACACTTCTAAAAATAGTTTCTGATTGTGTTTAATAGTTAAAGCTACAAAGCCGTGTATACTAAGACAAAAAATTGACAAAGGAAATAGTATTCTTTGATGTGGGAAAGTCTTTGAGATTAGGAAACAACAAAATCGTTTAAATCGAAACTATTCGAAAGTTAGTTCTGAGAACATTTTGGAAATATGTCTGCAAATAAAGAAGAATGAGAGGTCCTGAATAGGTTAAGTAGGGGTGAAGGGGAGAGACCAGTCATAGGCCCCAAAATGCTTGCAGTTTGTGAAAATATACACAGTGGCAGTTTAAGAACAGCCTAGCTGAAGAAATGTGGGTGATAAATAATAGGCTCTATGATGTGTGAATGCTTTTAGTTTTGCTAATTTAGTGTATAGTGTAGACTTGTGTGTTAGTTCATTATTGTGTAGGTTAAACTGGTATAATTATCCAAAATACTAAATTTTGTTTTCTAAGTTAACACCATGAAGGTCAGTAAACAAAAATAAAAACAATCCTGTCTATTTTTGTTTTTCGTAGTAAAAGCTTTTTAGAAAATACAAACCTATTTTTACGGTCAAAAAAATCCATTTAAAAAGCTCCCGGGGTGCCTTCTCCGGGAAAAGTTTGACAGTCGGATGACTAAGCTATTGGAATGGTCCTTATCTGAACTTTATTTGAAAATGCTAATTTTCTAGCATCTATTAGAATGATATTACGACGGAATTTTATGTTGCTGTCCTTAGAAGATATTTAGAACGGTCCTCACCTCATTTTTTTTTTAAATTTAATGCCTTACTAAACTATTTAGAGTTTGTTTTTAGTCGTATTAAACTCAGAAATAAAAAAGAGAGTGAAATACACCAAAAAATTTATTCCAGAGGGGAAAATTCTTTTTAAGGTGCAATAACGCTCACCCCCCGCCCCTTAAATATATCTTCCAGTCATCCCACCACTTACACCTTTATTTAAGAATTGCTTAATGCAAATATTCCACTTGGAAAGAAATAATCGGTGTTATGTAAGTTTATAAATGCTAAACAAATTTATAAATTAAAGTATTGAACCTCTGCCCTTAGCTACTATAAAAATTAACTCCAGATAGCATCAAGAGGCATTTAGCATTCATAGTTTTTCTTTTCCTACTGCAGTTGAGGGCTGTGTCGCCCTGAGCCCCCCCTAAAATTTTGGCCTGATTTATGGTATTGTGAAAACTTTTAAGTGCACTGAAGAATAAACGCTTGTAAAACACACGTTGGAAACTACTTAGTGCAATGAACAATATATGGTGATAAAACACAAGTGGAAAACTACTTGAAGCAATGGAGAAAATACTTAAAATAAATGAACAATACACGCTGATAAAACACAAAGCGAAAACTACTTAAAGCAATGAACAAAATGCTTCAAGCATTGAACAAAATACTTCAAGCCATGAACAATACACGCTGATAAAACACGAATGGAAAACTATTTAAATCAATTAACAAGACACAATGATATAACACAAATGGAAAACTACTTAAAACAATTAACAAAATACGCTGATAAAAACCAAGTGGAAAACTACTTAAACCACTGAACAATACACACTCATATAACACAAAGCGAAAACTATTTAAGGCAATGAACAATACAAAATGATAAAAAGCAAATGGAAAACGACTTAAAGCACTAAGTGATTAACAGTGATTAGCACTGATAAAACACTAAGATTCCTTATATTACCTGCTTCAGTCTGATTGGGAAAAAATATGAGATAATATTGAGAGAGTGGCAAACAGACTTTTATAGATTTACTTAGGCGTCTCGTTAGTGAACTATGAGAGAAAACCAGTATGCAGCTTCTTTAGTCACTGAGCAATGCAATTTAATAAAAATAAATTAGCAAAATAAACAATTCTTGAAACACTTGACAATATAACATTGAGAAAAAATAAGTTAATACAGTCTTGAACAGTACACTCTAAATCGATACATTCAACCCTATTCCCCAGAAGTTAAGATTCGGGTGAGCTATGTTAAAAGATTGTATAGGGTGAGCTTACTTCTGTATAGCTTATAAATAACTTGATTAGATATAACCTATTTGCATAACAACGGTTTTTTAAGAAGATATGAAAATTCTTTCTCTAAATAGTTTTAGTCATGTTTTATAGACGTACAAGACCTATTTCCACTTATAGCAAGATTAATTTTGAAGATATTAAGATTCAGTGGTGCATACAGGAATTTACTTTAGGGGAAGGCGGGCATGTGTGTCAAATCTAACATTTCTGTCCCCTGAAAATATCACATTATTTTAGTTTAAGGCTTCATTTTATATATATAAAAAAAGAAAGAAATGACATACACACATACAGGTTTTTTTTAAAAAAAAAGGGTACAGAATTTATTGATCTTGTTGCACACATTAACATGAGTAAAATAACTTTAATGATGTTACATAACCTCTAGTTGTGTCGTTGGTAAACTCCAATAATAATAATAATAATAATTATAATAATAATAATGAAAGTGTCTTAGACATTATCTTAGAAATTATAGGTCCATAAACCATAGAGGCAAAGGCAATTTTGTATTTTAGTAATAAAAAATAAATAATACTGTGCACCACATAGACTTTCTTTCACTTTTATCTTGAAATAGACATTTATAAAAAAGCTTGTAAGATTTGTGAAACGAAATAATAGGTACACACATTGTTGTAGAAACACTCCACCAAAATCTTAAATTAAATAACATACACTGTTACTTACTCTATGGCATTTGGAACTAGGAACACTGTTACAGAAAAATTGAAAAAAGAAAAACATCTTTGTTAATCAAAGAGCATAAGAATCAAGTTAATTTTCAAAGGCGTGTATTAAAAAGTATATATCTCAGAGCTTATTGATTTTATAAAATACATTTCAAATCCCAATCGGTAAAATGGTTTCGGCTCTAGCCCAAGCCAAGGTGCAGTCAGACAGACGGCATTGCAAAAACCACTTTTTTTTGTTTCAGAGGGTCATGAAATGTCGACATTTATCAAAATCTTGATTACAAATTCTTAACGATCACAATATCCTCGCTCCGAGGAGTCGAGATAAAGTAACTATTTGTTTACAAAGCTTAGTTATCCGAAGCGGTATTCTAGCCGTTGCTTGCCGTTGGTTTGATCGGCTTCGATAGGTCGAGGTTCTAACCTCGTTTGCATGAACTGAAGATGGCTTTCCCGTTAAATGTATGTATGTGTGTATATATATACATACACATATTTAACGGTTTTCCACATATGATATTACTCTGGTTTTCCCATCTTCACTCCACGCAAGTGCGGGTTCACTTCCGCTTAGTTACCTTCCTCATGGTTTACCTAGTTTTATTTAAGTTAGATTTTTTTAGATCTTAGAATACAATGTTCTTGTTGGTATGATGCTCAGAAAGAGTTTACAGTATGGCCTATTTGTAAAGTAAAAGTAGGCGTACAGTGTGTACATTCTATTTAATTGAAATAACATTTAAAACACGACAATTTTCACCAACTTTGGTCATCTTTTTCTGACTTATTACATTTTTTTAAAGATATCTCCAATTTTTTTTAACAGCCTATCATCTAGTACAAAGTGTGGTTTTCGCTTTGATTTTTATATTTTCTGTGCAAACAAATTGTGGTGCACTTATTTTAATTCTAACCTCCTCATACCATGTATTTAAATAGTTTGTGGACGTAGCGACTTTAAAAACTATGCCACTGGAAAAAACAGAAAAATGAATGTCTGTATTTGTTTTAATATAGGAAAGAAAATATATCTTACATATTCCTAAAGTAATAGATAAACTAAATAAAAATGTCACAATTGACTGTAAATAATGATTTCCCAAGGTAACTAAGAAAAATTGAACTTTGACAGAGATTCGAACCCTTGTCCTTTGACTTTGGACGTTTCTCTATATGAAACCTAGATTGCTGCTCAAAACTAGGCATCACTCCTTGGAGCTTGGACAGTTTGTCTTTTTTTGTGTAGCAAGCAACAAAGTTGAAAGGATTAAAGGAGGTGTGGTGGCTGCCATAGCTACAATAGTACAACTCTAGTGAGGTGATAATACATAGTACCACTTGGAGAAGACATTAGCAAAAACCTCGAGATGTCCATCCGAATCTTAAAAGTCCAAGTCTTTCTCATTAAGGTGCGGTCACATAGCTACTAATGCACAGTAAAAATGACTAATTTGCGACCGAAATTCCTGATGAACCAATAATGATATATATTTTATTGATATTTATTATGACTGTATGGACCCTTTTCTAAATTTATATTGAGTTATATATATTTTAAAAATTAACTCAAAAAACGCATTTTTGAAAATGGTTGGATTAAAAAAAAATACCATCTTAGGTTTTGTGTATAATTTACAAATATAATATTTTTCCCTTCAAAGAAACACATTCCAAAATAAATTTTCATTTTCACGCCAATAGCAACTTTTTTAAATTTTAAAATTATTAAATTAATTAAACTTGACATATTCAACTAATGAGATCGTAACACAAATCCCTCCCCCTTCATGGAATAAGTTTTGATCACAACGTTCTCTCTATGACCCTTTTTCATTTCCCTAATTAACTTAGTGTGGCTAGTAATATTAAATGTACACTACACGTATTATTCAGATATGAATGGGAGTTATTACAGTTTCCTTTCCTTAATATAATTATTATCTTAACATCACCCAAAGAAAGTACTGTTTACTTATCTTATGGACAAAAAAAATTGTAGTCGAAAGGTTAGAAAAAGATGAGTTTTGGAAAATTGAAATACAATCAAAATTAACTAGATTTTATTTAAATTGGTTATTGCCAGAACTAATGGATCCTAAGCACACTAGATCAATGAAAATAAGAAATCCAGGATATATTTTGAATGCATAAAAGTCTAAAACAAATTAGCCAAAGATTTCGGAAACAAGTAGTTGTATAAATTTTTATTATTTATTTTAAAAACTCACTAAAATACCATTATTGATTAAAAATTAATCATATTGTAATATATTGAAAAAATGTATTTTATTGTAATGAATACTAGATATTTTTACATAGTGCTATGTTCCTCCAATAAACGTAACATGTTATAATATGGTTTTATCGCGCCACTCTTTGGGCGTTGATTGTAAACACTATGTGATCAATCACCCTGCTTTGGGCGTCGATTGAAACACTACGAATTAATTCCCTGACATAATAATGATGTGATGATGTACAGGTTGTCTAAAGCCCCGTTATCGAGCGCCTATCACCACTGTGCGGAAAAAATACCGTTTAATCAGCTGTTTATAGCTCCGTGTTCGAGCACTAATTAAATCGATATATTAATAAGATTGAAGAAAGAGAAATGTTGATGGCTGTTATTTCACACACGGTTTATTTAAATTACACCTGTAAATTACTTGTACATATTTCAATTAAATGTTTCATATCACTGCACACTTGTGATATTGATGTGATTTATATTATACTGTGTTAGACTGACTTGTGCGTGAGCGAGATCTCGGTGTAGATGTTTTGTCCCGGAGATGCCTTATAAACACACGCACAGTGGTTTATATATAAAATACCCCTTGCATTTTTCTCCCCTGGTCAACAATGTAAAAACTAACCAATAGAAAGAGTCCTGGCAAAAGGTTTTGTGAAGGCTAGCTTCTTATAGGTATAGAGAAATGGTGTCTTCTGCCAAATACTATGAAGCTGTTCCCTTTAACAAGAATTGACGCAGCTATTCTTTTAACAAGAAATATGGTATAAAAATATATTTTTGGGGTGAAATCCTTTTCACATTGTTTCTGAGAAGCGCGTGTTTCTTCATGGATGAATCTTAAAAGGATACTCTACCTATATTACTTTAAATAAAATTTACCTTCATCCATGACTTTTTATATAATTTAGAGTTAATCCAAATCAATATCATTACATGTGTAAATTAGGCCAATAACAGTATCAACAATGGTTTTTTTAAAATTGATATTCCTAATAAATGTTTTTTTTTGTTGATAATCTTAAAGTGGAATGGAAAGGGACGCGAGAAAATGACAGCGTTATTGCAGTTTTTATGCCAAAACTTTTTTTAGCCAAAATAAATCAAGTATTGCTCCAATACAAACATAAAGTTTAATTTTCTTCACATGGTGATATCAACTGTTACCCAATATCTGTCATGAGCATGGTGGCATTATCTAACAAACTTTTTAAATTAAAAGAAAAAGTTGTCATTAAATTCTAGAACACCCTCGACAAATATTCAAGAAATTTTGAAGTCGCCATGTGAAGAATACTAAACTTCTTATGTTTGTACTGGAGCAATGCTTGATTTATTTTAGCTAAAAAAAGTTTTGCCATAAAAACTGCAAAAACACTGGCATTTTCTCGCGTCTCTTTCCAGTCCACCTTAAACAGAAAATCCTTTTCTTTGAATTTTCTAATCAAGTCTACTCATATTTTGTAACTATTTTGATAGTTGATATGACCTAAGTGAAAATATATAGATATTTATGGCGAAAGATGAGTATAGAAACATTCAGACAAGAACAATAATTTTAAATAGATACTAAGTAGAAAAAACATACACTAAAGACATTTGGAAACAAAATTTTGCACATATACCTAATAGTAGTATTCTTTAATGGGAATGTTGGGGCGGTCTGTTTCTGCTACTAGTGCGGATATATCCAGACGAGACAAATGTTACATGATACGTCTATAGACTAATAAGTAATAACTAATATAGTATATTAAAGGTATTAAAATAATTTAGATATAGTACAGTAGAGCAAATAATACATATAATAAGATCCACACAGTTTAAGTTTGATCATGTTCAAAGAACTCCTGGATTACTTTTTTTTTTCTCATTCTTCGCAGGCCGCAAAATATTCTGCCGAAGGCCGCATGCGTCTCACGGTTCGCCAATTGGACAGATTGGTCTAGATCTTTGCTTCGCGATAACTGTCAAATGCGTGGACCAATTTTAACGACATTTAGCAGGGATATTCTTTGAACATAAACTAAACTATGTATTTAGATAGTTTTTCAATCTGGTATATTTTTCAATTTTGGCAGCCACTCAAATTGTTTAAAGTTTATTAGCTCGTCTAAAGTGATTTGAATTTATAAAGCTAAGCAATCGTTCCAGTACCTAGAGCATTTTTTTTAATTGACTTAGATTGCTAGGCTGACGGATTAAAGCACGTGAACAATGATTATTCCCCATTAATATATTTATTGTTGATAAGAGTATATTTTTTTTTTTAGTTCTCTCTTCAACTTCATCACCAAGAAAATAGATCAACTTAAAATTCAAGAAGAAATTATGGAAGATATTTCAACTTAGAAATTCAAAGATAAATCTTAAGACAGTAGTAACGATAATAACATGGAGAGCGTGGACTGCTTTTCATAGAACTACTAGTTAATATAATCTAACTAGGCATCAAACATATGCTACATATGCGCTCCATGTGTCCCAGACAAATCCCGATAAGACACCGTACACAAAAATCGACCATGTTGAACGAGCGCGATTGGCCTTCCTTGTTCACATATGTGTTCAAAACTGCATGAAAAATATTTGATTTATAAATGAACAGGATGATTCTAAAAGCTAGAGCAGATCCACCGAGGGTTTCTGGATAGAAGAGCTCTAAGTGTAAAGTGTTATTAAACTTGTTAGCGATTGTTCCTAAAACATTTGCCACAATGTATACGCCTGTACCTAGAGAAGATAATTTTCTGATAAATTGTCCAGAAATTTTTCTGCAATGGTGGCTTGCGGCCTACTAAGTTGGTAAATGGGCTGCATTGGGGGAGAGAACACTTAGAGCCTATTACGTGTATGTATGTATATATATGTTTTATATATATAATGTTTGGCGACGATTGGCTGTGGGGGTGGGGTGGGGAATCTAAATTAATTTTAATGGTAGGGTGATTGTGAGATGAAATGGAGGACCTACAGTTTAACGTGGGATCCGAACCAAGGAGGACGCCTGGCATTCCCCACATTCATAAGTTGTGATTAATACACGTCTTGTAAGAGGTGAAAGAAGGGTTTGGCAATCGTATAAATCTGTACCGGGACCGAGGATTGAGCCCCGGACACCAACATAGAAGTCTGACACCTTACCTCTAGACAGCCAGGTCACCAGGGATCTAAAGCCGTTAGCAAATACTGGAGCCAACCTTAAAAATATTGTAATTGGCTTATTTAAAATAAAATCCAAACAAATAATGGCAACTAAGGCTTATAGATTAAATATACTCGGTAACATTTCCATACGATTGAATCACCACGTATACTTTTTTTTACGAAGTTACACATTTGACAGCTAGAAAAATTACATTATCTACTTTCACACATTCATACGTTAAGTCCAGTTATTTACATTTGTCACTTTTTATACCTATAAAATAATAATAATATAGTAAAATGTTATCAATGTTGGCCGAATTAAAATGTGTGTGTATTTTTTAAAAGGTGCACAAAATATCAATTCGTAGGAAAATCAAGGTATATTCATTAAGGTTTTAAATAAATATTGAAGTTATAAAATATTTTGTCTACAACAGAGATGGTGTTAGTGACACGTTCAACCACCAAGCGCTGTAGTAGATACGTAATAGTGAGAACCTCATTTGATAATATTTCTGATCTAAACGTCCTCGGGAGAAATTAAACTGAAGTAGAAACTTAAAAACGTGTGATACACCAATTATTTTGTTACATTTAGAAACTTGGGATTGTTTTACCGAAAGAAAAAAAAATTCAAAACGGAAAAGTCGTAGTTCTAACTTTATATTTTCTTAAGAGTAAATATTATCAATAACATCACCATAGTAATATGTCAAGAGGTTGATATAGTTAGCGAAACAGAAATTTGTATGGTTGAATTAATAACTGGGTCTAAATATTCTTCTTTTTCATGTTTTTCAAGTTAAATAATACTAATACTACTTAGCATCACGTCTTACTACCTATTCGGGTTATAGGTTTATGTACTAATTACGCTAATTGGTTGGGAAATGGGAAGGCTGAATATAGAGGAAGTGAGCCCGCATTTGCACGGAGAGTGGAAAACCATTTAAGGAAAATCACCCCATTTCACCCGAGCGGGATTCAATCTCTCCGTCCTCGGCAGTCTAGCTCGACATGAAACTAGCTGGTTAGCTAACTACGCCACCGAGGCGGGTTTCAAGTTAATTGAATGTATCGAGTGTTTGACAAGATAAGTGATCTATTTAACAACGTTACTATGAAAACAAACATTTAAAAAGAAAATTAAATCATAGTTTTAAACGAATATAATATCCTATGTATTATTTCTGTTGCCAACATCCTTTTTTCTCAACTAGTACAAAGACAACAGCGATGAATAAGGTATCAGTGGATAGGTTTATTTTACCGACTTCTGACATAGCATACTCAGTTTACGTTAAAACACATTGTATGTTTAAAATTTAGGTTAAAAAAAATCTAAATTCAAGATAATTGCATTCTGACATCAAATATTGTATACAAAGAGGTATTGTAAATGGAAAATTGTAAATACGTTCACATTAATAAACTCTCTTAGCTATTTTGTGTATACACTTCACTGAGTATTTAATTTCAACAACCCAACAAAAGATATTTTTTTGGGGGGGGAGGGTAGGGTAGGGGAAGGTTGAATGTGCAAAAGTTTCGCAAGGGTTTACTGGTATCTAATAATGGAATATGCAGAAGACAATTTTACTGGCAACACATATCACAAGGATCTAAAGGCAAAGTTTGTAGCAGCCGGTTGTCGACTAACTTGACTTTGGTCAACAACTCTACTCGGCTATCAATATAAACATGGCTAATCGATCAATGTGCCACCTAGTAGATGACTAACTTGACAAACCAATTATACTACACTATACTACTTAGAACTAAGATTTCACTTGTTAAGTTGACAAGGGAGCTTCAAATTTTAAATCAAACTAAACTCAACTGTGCAAGAATTGGAAGAATCCAAGATGGAGCTGAAAGACTATAAAAAATTATCCTTATCTATACTATCGGGGAATCATATATTTTTTGTTTGATCAAATTTTGAAAAAGGAAAAATGTATATGTGTGAACTAAGTATTTATAATGTCACCAAGTATGGTTCGTGACAATGAGGAAGGAAAGTCTTATGTATTTTAATGTGGTTTCTAGTTCGAAACTTTTAAACACTCCTGTCACGTGACACGATATCTGAAGGCCACTATGTAACGGAAAGAATTGCATCACAAACAAGTTATGTGTTGTTAGCATTATTGTAATAACTTCTCAAAGTTTTACTAACCATTGTGAAGTAATAGCTACACCTGTTTACCTTAGCTCATATTGACCTCAGTGTGTCGCCGAGCCTATAAACTTCAACAATAATAATAAGTTTATAACAAACAATACGCAAGAAGTTAAAATACATTAGTTTCAAAGATAGCGTTTATAAATGATACTTAGTGAATAGTGCACAATGAATAAAGTTAATCTAATTTTAACTTTTTATACACTATGCATGGAGTGAAGTGTATATAATCATTTGACTTAAGTTTTATCAGCCAATCAAAATGCGAGGAGAGGATATAGCCAATTAAATAATTAGTTTCTGTGTTAATCTTCAAGTCTTAAATGACCTGTGGTAGCCATGCTCGTTTGTTATTCACGAATTTTATTTGTTTCGGCGTCCATGACTATAATTGTAAATGACGGAGAAACATTATATTTTTTATTCTGTTATTTGTTTGTATTTTTAGCACCGCATCTTACTACCCATTTGGGATATATGCATATGTACTAATTACGCTAATGGTTTTAGGGATTAGTAAAGTTATATTTAGATGAAGTGTGTCCATAATTGCGTGGAGGGAGCGTGGGAAACAATTGGAACCAAATAAAAATCTATTATGATTTAATAGTAGGGGGCCTATATAAGAACACTTAAATTTAGCTAGAATGACGTTTCAAAAGATATTTAATTAATGTTGTTTTACATATGTACCCTTTATTGAAGTATTTTCAAAGACATTATCTATTGGCCTGCTGGTTAGTTGCAAAAACACGAGTTTTTTTACCTCTAAGGAGATGGGTGAATTGCGGCCTCACATTTTTACAACCACGTACAAATTGCAGCCCGGGCTGTTGACCTAACCCAACCTAACCTAACATTACCTATCAAACCTCCAAATTTTCGCCAAACCCATTGAACGACAAGAACTGAGGAAGATTGGATATTACGAGGGATGTAGACAGAAGATGATAGTTTCTATCTGAAATTTAAGATATATGATAGAAAGCACACTGATAATTTGATGGACGCAACTCATACCTTTGTCTCAAGTGAGTGGGCCGCAATTCGTTCGTGTCTCTAAAATAGTCGGTTCGCAACTCGTACACGATTTCAAGATTAAGCCGAAATTCACCTACAAAGATCTAGTAGTAAAAAGAGGTTACGCCATTTTCTATGAATGAAAGTCAATTGATTAAAGACGCTATTCACTACGTTTCAATATAAACCGTTGTATTTTTCTTATGAATTGTGCACTGCCCAATATACACTATTTATTATTCGCTATTCGTTGTGCATGAATATAAATCTAGACTAACCCGCTTAGGTGGCAGCGTGGTCCAATGTGCTACTCTCATGTTGGACTAGACTGTCGAAGATGGGAGGATCGGGGTTTGGTCCCGGTCGGGTGCAATGAGGGTGGTTTTTCCCTAAATGGTTTTGGACTTTTCTTCCACGCAAATGCATGTGCACTTCCTCTCAATTTAACCCTTACTAACTCCCAAAACCATTAGTGTAATTAGTACTTAGGCGTATAACCCGAACGGGTAATTAGACTCGGTGCTTGAAATAAAATAAAAAGATAAAAACCTAGCCTAACCACTTTGTATGAATCGAATTGAGTATCTGTGTTTGCAAGGGGTAAACTTATTACTAGAAGTAAGATACTTTTCAAATAACTTGTACAGAGGCAGGTCCATAGAAACGTGTTTATATTTTACTTTCACTAATGTATAACTCTATGCCTTGTTAACTTAATACTCACATCTGACAAGACATCTTGTGAATGTGTGGAATGCCAGGCCTCCACCGTGATTCGGATTCCACGTTAAACTGTAGGTCCTCCATTTCATCTCACAATCCCCCTACCATTACACATTAGCGTAAGTGCCTATAATCTGAACGGGTAGTAAGACGCGGTGCTAATAACTTAATACTCCTTCAAATCAAATGACAAATCTTCCCTAAACAAAAAAGTTCAAAACATTAGTTTAAAACATTTGGTTGGCTTTAGTTTCGCTTACCTCTCTTAAAATTTATAAAATATACTAGCCTTAGCTTTAATCCGAAACCTTAGCTCAGTCAGTAGCGTGTCTGCCTACTGAGCTAAGGGTCCTGGGCTCGATTCCTGGCATGGCTGAAACAGATATCATTAGTGAAATGTGGGTTTACCCTTTCACATTGATAAATTAACGGCCGGGGACTGGATGTTGTGCCTGTCCTAGTATTAAGTTATATTATATGGCAATGGCGTATGAAGCTACGACAGGCTTAGCAAGCCGGTAATGGAAAATTATTTGAATTGAATAAAAAAACTGGCCCACACCATAGGCTGGGAACAGTTAACCAGCTCCCCTCTTCAGTGTTCGAATCGTTTCGAGCAGTGGTTCCCAAACTGTGGTACACAAACCAACACTGATTCAAGCTCAGAAAGTTGGTTCAGACGTGCAGTCTGTTTTGTAAAATCTCTGGGCATAATTAAATTGTACCTAACTAGATGTGGCCTAAAAGTCCTGCACCATAGGCAGATTATGATAACTGTGAAATTTATGAGATTTATTTTTGCTGGTGAACTATGGTTTACTACTTAAGAGTGAGTAGAAGTAATTCTGCTATGTGGACGCGAAGGCTACTACCACAGAAACGTCACTGCAAAATTTAATCGATGGCACCCAAATAAAGAGCCATTAACGCACACCACTGTTGGCAGAAATTCAAAGCCACAGGTAATGTGGCGAATGCGCTAAGAGCAGGACGTCCAAGCACATCAGCAGTGGTGGAGGAAGCTGTCCTGGCGAAGGTGTACTCGAGCCCAAAGAAATCAACAAACCGAACAAGCTTGGAACTCGGCATTCCCCGAAAAACTATTCAACGCGCTTTGAAAAAAGCACAAGTTTCATGCTTATAGGTTGCAATCACTACATCATTTAACAGAAGACGATTCTGAGCGTCGACTTAGGATGTGCAAGAAAGATGGATAAGGTCGCGGAATTCTTGTGCAAGGTCATGTTATCCGATAAAGCTAGTTTTTATGTGAACTGTGAAGTAAACCAGCAGAATATTTGCTATTGGTCCAACCAGAATCCAGATTGGTTTACTGCTAACAAGCAACCAGGCGCTGACCGCTTCATGGTTTGGTGTGTTCTATGGAAAGGCCATGTAGTGGTCCCCTACTTTTTTAAAGACAATGTCAACAGCAAAACATATCTGGCTATGCTGGGAGACTCATTAATTGCCGACTTGGAGATAATTGGTTCGCGTCCGCAGTGGTTTATGCAAGATGGGGCACCTCCTTACCCCCATTAGGCCAGGCAGGTATGTCACTGGCTGGATGAAAACTTTTCTCAGTGGATTGGCCGTAGGGGATCCACGGAATGGGCTCCCCGATCCCCGGATCTGAATCCAATGGATTTTGCAATGAGGGGCCACTTGAAAACGAAAGTGTAGTGTGTGAAAATCAGGGACACACAGTATCTGAGTGAACGAATTGCTTCGGAGAGCCGTGATATTCCGTCGGACTCGGTGGCCCGCATCCAGCCGTAGTACCATGGCATCCAGCGAGGGACGGGTGAACGCTTACAGTTGTATTTTTACACTGGTGGCCATTACATTCAACAAATATTGTAATCCATATCCTTTTGGCGCAGGACCTGTAGGCCACCCTGAAGTAAATATTCAGCATTATCTTGGTAGTATTACAAATTACAGAAATTGATGGGGTGGTACATCATTCAAATAGTTTGGGACATCTAGAGCGTCACTTTCACAATATAGTGGCTACTGATGACTGAGAGACCGAGGTTCTAATTCCACTCGAGTTTTTTTTTAATTTCTCACTTTCCTGACATGCAAATGAAAGTATATATCCTCAAAATTCAATCTTCCTCATCCCAAACACATTAATCAAGTACATAATGCATACAACCCGAACAATTAAGCTATTAAGACGCGGTGATATATATAGTCGATATTATTTGGAGACATATGGGAACACAATATACTTATACGACTTACTAAAATACCATGATTTTAATGTAATTATATTTTTTAAATACGGCGTTGAACCTGAAGTGATATTAATACGCGGTGAAAAACATATCATTAACTCTTAACAAACCCAGCGATGATCTTTATTTCAAACTCCAGATAAATAAAGACATTCCAAATACGTTGGCGAGAATATATTCACGAAAACAACTGAGAAGACTGGTCATTTAACGAAATAAATTAATTTTTAAAATGTTTTTCCCGACAATAATAAGCAACACTACCCAAGCAATGTTGTTTGTACAGCCCTAGGCACATTTGGCTTAGACTATGTTGTTAGTGTTGCCTTACAAGCACTTGCCCCATACAACGTGGCCTAGCCGCTGCCCTGTACCCAATTTATTCAGACAAAGTTGTTAGCTAGCGTTGTCCTTACCTCAATTGCTCCAGACAATTCCGCTAGCACTTCCCTGAACGCAATTAATTCAAGCAATGTTGCTAACGTTGCCTTGCACCCAACTGGTTAGTAAAATGTTGCTAACGTTGCCATACAAACTATTGCTTCAGACAATGCCATACAAACTAATGCTTCAGACAATGGTTATAGCGTTGCCCTGCAAACCATTGCTTCAAACAATGGATCTAGCATTGCCCTGCAAACCATTGCTTCAGACAAATGATCTAGCGTTGGCCTGCAAACCATTGCTTCAAACAATGGTTCTAGCGTTGCCCTGCAAACTATTGCTTCATACAATGGTTCTAGCGTTGCCCTGAAAAACTATTGTTTCAGACAGTGTTTCTAGCGTAGCCATACAAACCATTGCTTCAAACAATGGTTCTAGCGTAGCCATACAAACCATTGCTTCAAACAATGTTGCTAAGGTTGCCATACACGCTATCATTTCAGGAAATGTAATTCTTGCTGTCCTACACACTTTCTCATAGCTCTCGTGTAGATAATTTGATTGCAGCCCAACGTGGCATTCCATCAAATGTTGCTGATGAAACGACTTCACAAGAGGTCATATACATTTCCTTCTGATTGGCTGGGAGGAAGAACATGGGCCACTTCTAATATTCATTCTTCTACCGTACCTAGTCAAGTTTTCAACACAAAATTCTCTTTAACTATTTCAAAATAAAACCAACAATGATAATAATAATAATAATAATAATTGTGATGACGAGAGCTCGGTAGCGTCCCTGACCCCTATGATGTGACATTCCCAAGGCAAGACCATTATAATTATTATTACCGTCCTTCCAACGACTGCTAGACAGGGCTACCAAACATTAAATACTTCATTTTTGCGAGTTACATAAAGACTTTGGGGTCGGAATTGATAAATTGACAGGATATTAGTATACATTCGGGGTCGAGTAGCCATACTTTCTTCAACGTCACTCAGAGCAACATTTAAAAAAAACTAGTTCTTATTGAGAGAAGAGAATCCATTCAAAATAGCTAGGCCTATATGAATCCTTTTTCACTTCAACATTTGTGATATTTAGCTTTTGTTATTATTATTGTTACCCGCTTCAGTGGCCGCATGGTTTAAAACGCAATTCTCGCAATAGACTACTAGTGTCGATGACGGGGAGATCGTGGTTTTATCCCGGCCGAATGTACTCAGGGTGAATTTTCCAAAATGGTTTCCCAATCTCTCTCCAAGCAGGTGTGGGTTCACTTCCTTTAAATTAAACCTTTATCATAAATTCATTAGCGTAATTAGTTCATAAGCATATAGCCCGAATGGGTAATGAGATGCTGTAAATATACACATATATATATATATATATATATATATATATATATATATATATATATATATA
>CABFVX010000652.1:222797-247169 GCA_902151425.1 Timema shepardi
CCCCCCCCCCCGTGGGTACGCTACTGATATGAGACTAAATTAATACGAGCGACTAGACTGACACTCAAATAAAATTTAAATGATTCACGTGGCGTAATAAACTGAGTTAACTAATGACTCCATCCGCATTGTCACATATACTTCATTCACGGTAGGAGTTTACCTCTGAAAGGTCTTTTTTCTTACCAATATCCTACTATATAATAGATTTCTGGTAGGGGAAAAAGTCCTTTCATAGGTAAACTCCTACCGTGAACGAACTTTAACAAATAGCTAAGCTCACCATTAAAATTAAGAGCCAGGCTAGTAGAGGCATACTCGCGACACTCCACCAAAATGATGTACACACTAAGGGGAGTATCGCTATGCTGACACACTGGAGGGAGATCCCCTCTCAATAAAAATCCATGCGTAACCTGTGAGGAAGATGCACTTCTCATTTGGCTGCTTGGTCCGCAAGTTCATTTTACCCACAAGATCCGCGTGGCAATGAATCCAGCAGAAGGCAAGCTGGGTGCTTAAGGTGGGGATGTTGGGTTCGCGAGAAAAGGTTAGTGTTTTTTGCAGTTTTTATAGCGAAACTTTTTTTGACCATAACAAATAAAATATTACTTCAGTAGAAACATAAGAGTTTAATTTTCTTCCGTGGTGATATCAACAGTTCCTGAATATCCAGCATAAGCATAGTGGTATGAGATGAGAAACTTTTCAAATTTAGAGGAAAGGTTGTCATTAAATTCCAGGACATCTTTGACAGATATTCAACAAGTGTTGATCTCAACATGAGAAGAAAATTAAAATTTATATTTCTACTGGAGAAATATTTGATTTCTTTTGACCAAAAAAAAGTGTTGCTATAAGAACTGCCAAATAAGAGGATTCCACAAGTACAAAGTGGGCAGTGCCATCAAAGTACTAATTGAATCCATGCAGATGAGTTCAACACGGTAGCAATTACGGTGCCCCAACAAATGGTACAAATGACATATCGTACAAATCTATCTGAAAGGGTCTACTAATGACTTCAAAATATTTACGATGTGACAAATGGTACCACGTCTATTTAACTTTTTTTTTAAAAGCTAGCTAATATGTGCTAGCAAGGTTCATTACTGGATAGTAGATAGCTGTGAGAACGCCAAAATTTCAGTTAGTGTAAGTTAAATAGTAAATTAGTTTAGATAATGTTAGGTTAGGTTAGGTTAGGTTAGATTTCAAATACTTGAAACGCTCCACTATTATTGCCATTCTCCTATGAGACGTGACCCTTCATATCAAAGGCAAATTACACGCTAATTTAATTAAATTCGCCTAAATGAACTTAAAACTGAAACCTGGTACACCTTACCATCAAGTGGTACCATTTGTCGCATCGATATATATTTTAAAGTCATTACTAGAACCTTCTCAGATAGCCATCCTCCTGAGTGGTATAAAATATCACTGGTCCCATTTGTCGCGTATTCGACAGTTGCATTAGGCATAGCACAGGGGTTTAAAAATGACGTGTAATTCAGCCGTAAAGAGAATGGTTTCAATGTGCCGATAAAATTGAAATTTTACCCTTGGAGGCCCCAGACCACGACCCTTCCGTGTAAATGCATTGAAATCCTTGAAAGAGAGTGGAGAGAATTCCACTTAAAGCCCTCTCGTATAATATATGATGGGATGTTGTAGCTTTGGGCAACTTGGCAACATCGAAATGGGACTTTGGGGTAAGTGTGCCTTCCAGGGTTCAGCTCGACCCCATACAGACCCCAAATGGTACCTGCGATACGCCAGGGTTCTCAAACTTGTGGAACCAGATGCGGCTCAAGAAACATAGCTGACCAACCCGCTTGTCTGAAATACTTTTATATTACTATTACTATCAGACTTGCAGTCGTAAAAGCAGACAAAAAATAGCTTTTATTTGAGTGATTTAAAAAACCAAAAATACTTATATATAGCAGTTTTGAAATAATTCTATCAATAATTTAAATACTTGATTATGGGAATTTTGATTTGCATAATTTAATAAATAATGCGTCCCATAAATATATATGTTTAGCACCCCATCTTATTACCCTTTCGGGTTGTATGGTTATATTTAGAGGAAGTGTACTCGCATTTGAGTGAAGGGAGAGTGGAAAACAATTTTGGGAAAAAATCACCCGACCGAGATTCGAACCTCGGATCTCTCCGTTATCGGACAGTCTACTCTAATGTGAGGGTAGCGCGTAGTACCACGCGGCTACCGAAACGGGTTCCTGTATTTCAATAGGCCACATTTAAACATGTGGCAAAATATAAGTTTTTAAATATATGTATTATATTTATTTTTAATACAAAGTAATAAAACAGCTAGTATGGAGAGTCATCGGTGGAAACGTATAGGTTTTTTTTCCTTATATGGTTTCTCACATTTCCTTCATTCAAATGCGGATATATTTCTTCTATATGATGTTTTCTCATTCTTTACCCACGAGCGTGATTAACGTATACATAGTAGACCGGACGGGTATTAAGACGCGCTGGGAAACAAAACTACACAATATAATTAATCCAACGTTTTTTTTAGGGTACAGTAACCCCATGGCTTCTTTGGTGCTGACTGACAGCTCACAGCTGACTTCTGACAGTCAAAATTTAGGTACATACCTTAATTTTGAATGTCAAACGTGACAGCTGCTAAACACATGTTTTTGCAGATCATCTGGCTCGGCGTAGGAATACGTAATTTGGTCTGGTAGCTTTTTAAAACTGTCAGTCAGCACCAAAGAAGCCATGGGGCTACTGTGGTTGCCCGCACAACGCCCTGAGTTAAGTCTAGCCCTTCGAATAATGAGTTTGAGATCACTGCACTTGGCTATTTGGTTTCACACAATATACGGATGGGAAATTTGACGAAAGGGCGGTATGCACTGAAGCTGATGGGGAACGCTAATACTAACAAATTAAATACAAGTAGGCCTAACGGTACCAAGCAATCTGATAGGCCTAATGATCTTAATAAATCACCTTTTATTAAGTTGAAATTAATTGTTTTTCGTTTTTCTTCATTTCCCGAAAGTTTGATTTGTGCGTGTATTGAGACGCTATAAAAGGCATATATCGCCTTCTACTGTACCTCGATTCATATTTTATTTTTTAGTTTGAACATGTAATATAGCTCTACAATCTGTAGTATGTGGTTTGGAAAATATTAAAAAATAATATTAATAAAAACATTTTAAGGCACCAACTATTCATTTAATCTAGTGACATTGGAATTTTTTTAAATATTCAAAGAAAGCTAAGTAAATTTTATTTTATATATTACAGAGAATAGACATATATGTAACTCCATTCACGGTAGGGATTTCTCTCTGGAAGGTCTTTTTTACTACCAATATCCTACTATATAATAGATTTCTGGTAGGGAAAAAAGCCTTTCAGAAAACAATTCCTACGGTGAACAGACTTTATATATATTTGGATCTTGTATATATAGGTGTTGCAGCAAACAACCATTTTTCAACAAAAAATACCCCTGTTGTGGGATGGTTGACTAGAGGTGTGAAGAAAACTTTTAAAATCACTAGTCAAGCTTCAAGTAAATAAAAAAATGTATCTATGCATAAATATGTTTTTTTAATTTTAGGTGGAGCGCCCACGTTCAGTTCAGCGAGTTTAAAATACATTAAATTGAAACAAAAACCATAAATTCTTATATGTCTCAAATTGCCACAATTGTTTTTTTTTATCTATAAGGTTTTTCTGATAACGCATTTTTTTCAATCGTATAAAACTCAGGGTATTCGGCTTATTCACGAAAAAATAGTTCGTTGAAGTACATGTCTATCTAGAATAAAAACAATTAAATAATAATTTTGGAATACGAAAGCATAAAACTATCTAGAATAAAAACAATAAAAAGTAATATTGTCAATAGTATCCAGACGCAAATAGTAGTGTGTGTATACTCGTCAGTGGAAGAGGGGAAGTGTTATCAGCGGGATAACAAGATACTTCGGAGGGTCAACTACTCATTTTTACCTCTCTATATCGTGCATTGGAGTATAAGTGTAAATGTGATTAGAGTGCTTAAGTGAGTAAAGATTGTATGCCAGCCGCTTCGCAAAATAGTTTCGAATTCACAGAGAAGAAAAGGGGGTATCCAGAAATAAATTAGAAAAACATAGACGGTGTATTATGCTGTACTTACCATTCAATTATAGAATTATGATGTTCAAAAAAATATTTGTGAAATGTAGTCCATTTTAAAAGTTAAAAAAAAAATACTATTGTTCTTCGTTAAAATATTGCACACATAACACAATGTTCAATTACTGTATGACCTTCGTTTACTCAAACAAATACAAGGAAATATTTTTTTTGCTTAGAATTTTTTTTTCATTCATTCAAACACCGTAAAATAGTTATTATTATTATTATTATTATTATTATTATTATTATTATTATTATTAGCACCGCGTCTTACTACCCGTTCGGGTTATACGCACTTACGGTAATGTGTAATGGTAGGGTGATTGTGAGATGAAATGAAGGACCTACAGTTTAACGTGGAATCCGAACCACGGTGGAGGCCTGGCATTCCCCACATTCACAAGATGTCTTGTTAGAGGTGAAGGAAGGGTTTGGTAATCAGATAAATTTATGCCGGGACCGAGGATTGAACCCCAGCCGTCAGCACAGAAGTCTGACACCTTACCCCTAGACCACCAGGTCACCTACCGTAAAATAGTTACTTAATTTGTTTGAACAATTATTTTTGTAGTTTTTAAATATAAAATAATATGATATTGATAAGCTAATAAAAAATTTCCCCGGCTTGTCTATTAGTTAAGAAAAAAACACTATAAGCTCCAACCATTATTTTAATAAAATATTAATTTTGCTCGGTACATTAAAAAGTCGAACAAAGTATCAAGCACAATTCCTCCATAGACCAAGGTTAAACTGTAGTTCTAACATTTAACGACATGTAGCAGCAGGGTCAAGATAAACTGACAGCACAATATAAAATTGATATTCTAAATGGTTGAGTAAAGCTTTATTTCCCTCCTTTTTACCGATCACCGTTTTTCCTTTATTGTCACCAAAACAAATCCTCCTGTTTGTCCTCATTATCATTTTTACTTTATTATTATTGTTATTATTCGCTTTATTTATATGGCGAAATTAAGGCATAAGCCTTCGCTTACATTTAACCATGTCTTAAGTTAACATTGCACTGCATTTATCAATTATTGTCATTAAATAAAACACAGGAAATAAGTATTTGAGGAAAACATAAACATGAACATAAAACATATCAAATATTTCAATGAGATAAACACGTAAAAAAACCAACAACCAAAACACTAATCAACTTAAACAAAATATATCTAGATTAATAGAGCGAACAACCCGCCTCAGTGGCGTAGTTGGCTAACGCGCGAGTCGTGTTGAGCTCGACCGCCGAGGACGGGGAGATCGAGGTTCGAATCTCGGTCGGGTGAACTGGGGGTGGTTTTTCCTAAATGGTTTTCCACTCTCCCTCCACGCAAATGCGGGTTCACTTCCTCTAATTCAACCTTCCCAATTCCTAATCCATTAGAGTAATTAGTACTTAAAGCGTATAACCCGAACGGGTAGTAAGACGCGGTGCTAAATATTATTATTAGTAGTAGTAGGGCAAACAGAGAGATAAAATAAAATTAGTAAACATTATCACACTTACTTGGCAGGTGAACAGTTATTAAAGGTGAGCGTATTCTTTTTTCACATGATTAAATCAATTACCATGTTTAAAGTATTTGTGTAGAAACAATACTTTTTTTATATAACATCATGTCTTACCACTCGTTCGGGTTATAGTCCGGCCACACAGAGCGCTACGCTAGCCATGTACGCTTTGTTCGCTATCTTGCTATCTCAGTGTGTTTGTTTCTTGGCTATATTTTTTGACGTCGCTGACGACGGACATGCGCAGTAGATCCACCGGTGTGTTTAAAGTAAGAATATGATGTTTCTGACGCAATTAATTGAATAGGTAAGGAAGTACCCATGTCTGTGGGGGGGAAAACCAATAAAGAATACCGGAACCTGAACATATGAGATGTTGATGCAATTCACCAAACTCTGTTCTTTTGTAATGTTTCCTTCATGTACCCACCTTCTTGTACGTTTATTACACAATGAAAGTAACAATAAAACCTCATCGTCACTGCCATCACACTTCTAGGGCAAACCATCCCCCAACATCTTGGATGAGACTAAAGAGACTCGTAAAAATCGTAGATTCCAGTGTGGCCCTTTGTTGTTGCGAACATAGTATACGTAGCCACGACATATACGCATATGTACTAATTACACTAATATGTTAGGAATGAGATTGCTTAAATTTAAAATAAGGTTAAATTTTCGTGAAGGTAGAGTGGAAAACCGTTTAGAAAACACCACCCTCAGTACACCCGACCAGGATTCAAACCCCGATCTCCCCGTGATCGGCAGTATAGTCCAGGGGTCTCCCAATTTTTTGGTACGCGGGTCAAATAATGTATTCTACCGATTTTTGTGGGCCAAGGGGGTGAAAATGAATGACTAACGTTGTAGGTATAGGAAGTGACACGATCTGTTTCCTAAACCATAGTTTGGGGTCTTTAATCATATGGCACCTGCAACTGAAACTGAGGGTTTGCAATTCCGACAGTACTTTGATTTGGGGTTATTGGGAGAAGCACGCGTGCGGACAGTAACTGGTTATGTCAAATATACTGCATGGTTAAGAAATAACAAAGGGAAACAATCAATTTATTTTTTGATATAATCTTGGGGCGGACAAAATGTGGCCCACGGGCTGTAATTTGGAGACCCCTGGTCTATTCTATTGGAGTGCTGCCCAGCTTTGACCACTATTTGACTACCGAATTTCTACTATTTAAGTCCTGAAAGACCTTAAACATTCACTCCTATCTGTGCCCACCTTAGGTTGGTGCCCCTAGTCCATCTCTACCAGCTGTAATGATAGTTTTTACTTTGTCCATTTCAGTAATGACAGGTGATTGCGGTGTTAGATAAAGGTTTCCAAGAACTTAGCTTCTTTTGTTTGATATTTAAACCTTTCTTTCTCCTGCTTAATAATACCCTGACGTCATGATGGTAACCAATTCGTGTCTCTTTATACCGTTTATGAGCCACTGGAACTAACGTGACTCATCTATTCAAGAGACCTTTGACTGGGAGCTTTAATACTATTGGCTACGCGTCTTATTGTCTCTTTGGGTGATATGCATTTATATACTCTAGTGGAGTAATACCAAGGACTATAGAATGTTTTACAACCAAACTTCCTTGTTTACCTGAGACTCAAGATGTTTAGCAATAGAGCTTCACTGTTCACTTGAAACTAAATATGTTTAACAACAGCGCTTCACTGTCAACCTGAGACTCAAGATGTTTATGAACCACGCTTCACCGTCAGCTTGAAGATCTCCAGGCGTTAAGCTAATTTATTCTGGTTTACCGGTGACGAAAGGGTCGCTGTTCGAATCTCTTTCGGGTGTATTGAGAGTGAGTGTTCCTTAGTAGTGTCCCACTTTCCCTCCAGACAAATGTTAGTACATTTTCTCTCAGATATCTTACTGATACCTGAGCCATTAACGTAATCAATGCATGCTCACTAACTGAACGAGTACTAAAATGCAGTGAAATTTTTTTTGGGATACTAAAACGTGAGCCGTTTAATTATATGAGTGATTTAACCGAATGTCTTAATATATGTTATTCGAATATTAATCTTTAATACACGGCTGTTGCACGAATATTAATGCAAAAACCGACCAATTAGGAATCAAGCCACACCACAAAGTCATTTTATCAGGATATGTACCTTAGATCAGCGTTAATCATTTATTTAATTGATTGGAGGTATTTAAAGTGCACTTTATGAACCGAACTATTACATCAGTTTACAAATTATAAGCTAACTAAATCTAGAACAGAAACATCCTCCGACAGTTAATTCTTCATTGTGAACGGGGAAATCCACGTTTCACCAATGATAAATTTTTCGGACATCCAGGAATCAAACCCGGGACCCTTAGTTTAGAAGACAGACACGTGACCGACTGAGTTAAGGTGTGTGTCTACTTATATTAAACGTAAGCTACAAAATAGCAACTGTAATTTGGAAAAATATCGCTGATTATAATTATGGCTAGAGACACGTTTATAAAAGCTCTCCTACGAACCTAGCAAAATAATGGCAAATACTGAGGACCTGATTAGACCACAGCAAATAAAACTTATGCCGGGTTTATATCCATGCATAACGCATAGCTAATAGTAAATAGTGCATAGCATAAGGGCACCATTCATAAATAAAATACACTCGTCTATAAAGAAACGTAGCGATTAAAGTCTTACGTAAATCGATTTCTTTTACTCATAGAAATTGGCCTAACATATTTGCTCTAATAAATAAGGTATTTCAAAATAAATTTATTAAACTGTATTTTTTTAACTTGAAATTAATCTAATTTAAGTGGTGCCATATTTTAATATTTTTTTTTAATTCAGCTTTAATGTTATTTCCCAAATATTTAGCCTGAAAAGCTAAGAAAAACAAATACTAAGGGTTTATATATCTCTTGTAAGTTTAAAAACCACTCCCAAAGTTATAAAATTTACTTAATTGCTTCTTGCACAGAGAAAATGTTATTTTTCCCTTCCCCTATTGAAACTCGCTTAATTTTGAAGCAAATATTTTTTTCTAGTTATCATCACTCCTTTCTGATTCCCACCCATTACAAGCCTGCCGATGATGGGGAGATCAAGGTTCGAATCTCATTCGGGTGTAATGAGGGTGGTTTGTTTCAAATTGAAATTCCACTCTCCCTCCACGCAAATACGGGTACAATTCCTCTAAATATAGCATTTCTAATCCCTAAAACCATTAGCGTAATTAGTAGTCTAAGCGTATAAGCTGAATGGGTAGTAAGACGCGATGCTGGAAAAAAATTACTTTTTAGCATCGCATCTTACTAACCGTTCAGGTTATATGCTTAGACTATTAATTACGCTAATGGTTTTAGGTATTAGAAAGGCTATGCTTATAGGAAGTGTACCCACATTTGCGTGGAGGGAGAGTGAGAAAACCATTTTGGAAAAAAATCATTATACCCAACCGAGACTCGAACCTCAATAACCCCCGTCATTGGCAGTCTATTGTACCGCGAGAATAGATCTTAAGGTTACGGCCACGCTTGCGACCAGGTCGCGTGGAATGATTTTTATTGCTACCGGCCGCGCTTGCGACCTGGTCGCCGCGTTTTATGACCAGTAATCATGGCACCAAGGTGTGAATATGTATTATTAGCCATAGTAATATATAGTTATATGAAGAAACGTAAATATAGATAATACGGTGTCCACCCCATTAGTATGCAGAGACGTACTTATGGACAGACTTGTTAAAAAACCTGAGAACACACCCCTATTTATGTTTTCGGTGTCACGTATTGAATTCAATTTATCGCGATATTCACAGTATTTAAAAAAATATTATTTACAAAGTGGAATTAATTACTATGATTGGAAACAACCTTTGCACTCCAAGACCTTGCCAGGCATTTCAATCTATTGTTAGTTTGTATACTGTATATGGTCTGATTGTATTATTTTATTAATAATAATTAAAGAAGTTCTTACCTTGTTCATTTATTTCTTAATTGTTTAATTCATCCCAACCCTCCACTGTTGCAACTGCAACCTCTATCCAGAGCTTGGATTTAACATCCCTGTTTGCGTAGTCTCGATGTATCAGATTCCACAGTGGTGATCATTTATAAATAGCTCGGTATCAAACATTGCTAACCCTACCGAGAGTCAAACTCCAGATGGGCGGGAAACACTGGGCGGTTTGCAAGAAAGTTAGTGAAAATGTTTAGTGGAGGAGTGATAGTGTGGTCCCGAGCTCCGTATTGGTCGACATTTTAACCTACAGTAGCCCCATGGCTTCTTTGGTGCTGAATGACAGCTAACAGCTGACTTCTGACAGTCAACATTTAGGTATATACCTAAATTTTGCCCGTCAGAAGTGACAGCTGTTAAACACATGTTTTTGCAGATCATATAGCTCGGTGTAGGGATACATAATTTGGGCTGGTAACTTTTAAATCTTTTAGCTGTCAGCTGTGAGCTGTCAGTCAGCACCAAAGAAGCCATGGGGCTACTGTAGGATGACGTAAGCACACCCACACAAGTGTCCAGTGTTCTCGCGACACGAACACAAGTGTGGCCACTCCCATAAGAAATAAAGGAGAGCGTATTTGTCGCTGCGACCTGAAAACGCTCACGAAAGCGATTTTAAAATCTGTCGCTGGTCTCAAAGCGTGGCCACCCTCCTAAGAATCAATGTAATAATACACTAATGCGACCTGGTCACGGCAACCAGGTCGCAAGCGTGGCCGTAGCCTAAGACTTAGTTGCCACCCAAGTGGGTAAAAAAAGTAATTAAATATCTTTAACTTATAAATGCTTTGTTATTAAATTTAGATTCAATATTTTGTGATGTTAAGGTGTGTGTGTGTGTGTATATATACACACACACACACACACACACACACGGAAAATGTTCCACTAGTAATAAGCCACCCCTCCTCCCACTCTATTCTTCTCATTAGTGTCACAATACTAGAGGAACATTTTCCGCGAAAAGCTACTTGAAACAGCTTGTCTTTCTACCTAAACACTGTAAGTTCACTAAAGAAAGGGCTTACCGATTGGGGAGGAAAGGACTGCTGGGGGGGAAAGGGGAGATGGAATGCGACCCATGACACCACCAGAGGTGATGGATGACTCACCAAAATGACTATTGTGCAGTGTTACAGCAATTTTTTTTATAACCCTATAGTTAGAAGCACAAATATATATATAATGTAAGCTCAACTTACATATTGTAATGTCTTACTATACTTACAAGGCTAAAACTTTATGCTAATTTACTTTTTCGACCTTCTATTGCGCATGCGCTCTAGTCGGAGCTGTCATTATTACCCAATTACAATTACGCTTAGAATCACGAGGTTTCGTCTGCACGTAATCCCAAGCATGCGATGCTGTTTACATTGCTACTGCTATTTTTATAGTCGCCGATTTTATAAAAAGTTTCTAGCTTCTAAAATTTTTCTATTACGCAGTGGTTCTGAAACGGAGTCAAACTTAGCCTCGTGAAGACAAATGAAGAGTTACTTGAATAAAGAAGTTATCAGCTCCGGTTTAGAAAATTGAGATTACCTAACGTAAAGTTCGTTGTGCTGACCACATGACACCCTCTATCCGTAAATGATGGCACTATCATCGCTAACGGTGGCGGCTGCTCGATCGAATAGCTCGTTTGTGAGCTCACGACGTGAGTTCTTTTTTAATTCCAATAATATTTTTGAGAATTAAGTAGATTTCAAAGCTGGAACTTATAATAAAAATTATTTGCGATTTAGCATGGAACAGTCAAGGCTTTGATGTTGATGAATTGATTCACAAGTTCACAGTTTTGAAGGCTGGGAAAGGAAATAAGTATATTTCTATATACATTTAGATGTAAATTATTTGGGCCATTTTTGACTATGCAAACCTAACCAATTAATGTATCTCATGTAACGTTAAAGTTTAATGAGTTAAAATTAACTTAATTTGTACGTAGTTCTTACACGTTTTTACTTCGAATTTTATTGTTTTCTTACCGAATATTATTATTATTTAGCACCGCGTCATACTACCCGTTCGGGTTATACGCTTTAAGTACTAATTACGCAAATGGATTAGGAATTGGGAAGGTTAAATTAGGGGGAGTGAACCCGCATTTGCGTGGAGAGAGAGTGGAAAACCATTTAGGGAAAACCACCCCCAGTTCATCCGACCGAGATTAGAACCTCGATCTCCCCGTCCTCAGCAGTAGGGCTCAACACAACTAGCGCGTTAGCCAACTACGCCACCGAGGCGGGTCTTACCGAATAAAACTGTGTGGATGTAAATAAACTTAGACCACAAATTTGGGAGAAAATAGGCTCCAAATCAAATATTCAATTAATTAATATATTTAAATCAAATATAAATAATAATTTTTAACATTCATATGCCTACAGAAAGAACTATTTCACGTTCAAAGAACACAATTTATTAACAGCAAGCTAGAAAATAGTTTTTTAATAACAGAATTTACATCACCGGGAGTCTGGAATTAATTGTGATTTTTTGGTTTTGAAATTAGAGCACTACCTTTTTATAAATGAATGTTACTTTTAGTTTTGACTTTGAAGACATTGTTTTGTCTACTCTGCACGCTCACATTATTTTAAAGTAATTTAGTTATAGTCTAGTATGGAAGGATGAACTGATTATATTTATTGCTGTTATTATTATTATTATTATTATTATTATCACCGCGTCTTACTACCCGTTCGGGCTATACGCACTTACGCTAATGTGTGATGGAAGAATGATTGTGATATGAAATGGAGGACCTACAGTTTAACGTGGGATCCGAACCACGGTGGAGGCCTGGCATTCCACTCATTCACAGGTTGTGATTAATACACGTCTTGTCAGAGGTGAAGGAGATATAAGGCAATTCGATCGTATCTATAATTGCAGTCTTCTCTTCTTTATATTGTAAGCTACGCCACCGGATTTTATTATTGCCGTGAGTATTATGGTAGACCTACTTCTCAGTAAGAGAATCAAATGCATGGTATTTACCTTTTATTTTCAATCATAAAATGCAAACGTAATCATTGACGTCAAACCAAACAAAAGATCGTTAATAACAAACCATTATGGCTATCACAAGGAATTTCAAACATGAACAGAAGATAGTTCCCATATGCCGTGTGTACCAGCGTTTAATTGGATAGAGCCTCTCGTCCTTTTCTTACTGGCTGATACAAGGTTCATATATTCTCAAAGTCCTTGCAAAAAGCAAAAGAAGTTAAAGTTAATCAACTTTATGCGTTATGCACTATTCACTACGTATCGATTATAAAGTAATGATTGAAAATCATACCCGCCTCGGTGGCGTAGTTGGCTAACGCACTTGTGTTGAGCTCGACTGCTGAGGGCGGGGAGATCGAGGTTCTAATCTCGGTCGGATGAACTGGGGTGGTTTTTCCTAAATGGTGTTCCACTCTCCCTCCATGCAAATACGGGTTCACTTTCCCTAATTCAACCTTCCCAATTCCTAATCCATTATCGTAATTAGTACTTAAAGCGTATAACCCGAACGGGTAGTAAGACGCGGTGCTAAATAATAATAAAATTAAAAATCATACATTACAACTTCTTGTGCACAATTCGCTAAATAAAATGTTACCACAACATCTTACAACCTGTTCAAGATTATACGCGAATATTATAATTACTCTAAATTATTATTAGTAGCACCGCGTCTTACTACCCGTTCGGGCTATACGCACTTACGCTAATGTGTAATGGTAGGGTGATTGTGAGATGAAATGAAGGACCTACAGTTTAACGTGGAATCCGAACCACGGTGGAGGCCTGGCATTCCCCACATTCACAAGATGTCTTGTCAGAGGTGAAGGAAGGGTTTGGTAATCAGATAAATCTTTGCTGGGACCGAGGATTGAACCCCGGCCGCCAGCATAGAAGTCTGACACCTTACCCCTAGACCGCCATGTCACCAATTACTCTAAAAGCAGTTAAGGATGAGAAAGGAAGGATTCTATAGATAATCTACTCGCATTTGCGTGGAAGGAAAGTGGAAAGCCATTTAGGAAATACAATCTTTGGTTGGTCCGACCGAGATTCGAACCTCAGACTTTCCGTCATCGGAAAGCTAATCTACTGTGAGAGTAACACGTTAGACCACGCGCTCCCTGAAGCAGGTGATATTGTTCGCTACTAGTTTATGCGTTTTGCAGAAACATAAACCCAACTTTACATAGATACAATATCCCGCCGTAAAAAAAAACTGTCTGGAAATTGTTTATTTTATTCAAAACGCTAACTTATGCGGCGCCGGACTATTTGAAAGTGTTGTGCAGCTGAATTGTTCTGAGCTGGCCAGTTAGCTTAGAGGCGGACGGCGCCCTTGGTAGTCTTGACCTGTTTACTCGGATTTAATTCATGTGCAGAGGGGACAGCCATGAACTTGAATGAAAAGTAGGGAGGCCGACCACTTAACCCTATAGCAATCCTAAGTTATACTTTGTTAACAGGTTTTACCAAGGATCCTTGAGCCCCACTTTTTATTTAATATATTTATTTTAACATAGTTTTGATAGTTTTTGCTTAGCAACGCGTCTTACTATGCGTTCAGGTTATAAGCAACCGACTCAATCAATGCGCTTGCGCCTACCAAAGCGAGATACAGGCATACAACTGCATCTACTGTTGGTGAAATGATTTTTAAATCACTCGTTAAATGGAAAGGGTGTGTGTCATTCTTGCTATGTTTTGATTTGTTTTATGACATGATACAATAATTTGAAAATATTCATCGTGATATTAATCTTAAAGATTTGTCTATCCAATAGGGAAAAAAAGTTTGAAACCAGGTGTTTTAATTGCGTTGCAAAGCATCATGGACCTAAATACATTTGTTCTAGCGTGTGAATTAATGCGCTATTCAAGCAGGTTAGATTATTTTTTCTCAGTGAACGTGTGAATCAAGCCTTACAATGTCACGTTGTCCTATTCGTTTGGGATATAACGACCACAACTTTTGATTTTACGATGTTCGGTTGACTCTAGCGTCCTCGTAAAAGCGTCCGTAAAACGCGAGGTCTAGGCCTACCTTACGGTTGGCTTATTAAACGTCCCACATTAACCTTTTAAAAAAATCCTTCTTATTGTTTAGTGGCAATTATTATTTGAGTGAAGTTACATTTTCTATTTTGAAAACAATTGACGATTAATTATTTATGGATTCTATCGGTTTTAATTTCGTCCACCTGTAGCTAAACAAGCGTTTCACTAATGAAAATATGTGGCTATTTGGGCGTATTTGATAAGGCATGAATTTACCACACAAATGTTTTATGTCAATTTTATTTCTTTTCTAGGGATGTTTAATTTATTCAATAACTGAGATTCCAATATTCTCTTTGACGAGTTATTATAGGATCATTTGGAAGGTTGCAACCCATCCCAAAAGTCACCCTATGACATAGGGCTATGGGTTTTTAATCCTTGGCAGAGTATTTTATTATATTTATTTTGGTTTAGCCCTCCAGGCTCTTCATTACTGTTCAATAGATTATTTCTTTTCATTTGTTTCACCTCGTGAATCTGAGGAGCCATTTCTTGTTGCAAATAGTTAGGCCTATCACATGACAACCAGTAAACCCTTGTGAAACTCTCGCACATTCAACCTTCTCCTCCTACCCATAAAAAAGATTTAGTCTTTTATTGGATTGTTGAACTTAAATAAACAGCGAAGTATATACACAAAATATCAAAGAGTGTTTATTTTCGGTAATTTATGCAAAAAGTATTGTTAGATTTTTCTTTTTATTTAAATTTTAAACAAAGTGTTTTAACGTAAACTGAGTATGCTATGTCATAAGTCGGTAAAAAAAAATCATATCCACTGATACCTTATTCATCGCTGTAAGCTTTGTATTAGTTGAGAAAAAGGGATGTTGACAACAGAAATAATATACAGGAGTGTACCTATGTTTGTAACGTCTTGTTAGTTACTATGTGTAGTTCTGAATGACCAATGTGGGTCATGTTTTATTTTCTTCGCTGTACGCCTTNTATTTTTTATTTTCTTCGCTTTTATCCCTCCCCCCCCCCCCCTCGCACCCAACCATTAGTTGTCCATAACTAGTTAAGGTTGGTTTTTATTTTTATTTTAAATTGTGTTTAATTTATACATGCCTTCCCTCAAGGACCGCCTCCCCCACCCCCTTTCTTCCTTGAGTTCATCCTGTTTTTTCCTTTTTTTAATTTTTTTTAAATATATATTTAATTTTAATTTTTTGTATTCACTTCGTTTGTATATTTAAAAATCTGTTTTGAAACTAATGTTTGGGTATTTAATGATTTTAAAACTTTAAAAAAATAACGTTAAAATACTGTAACTATATCGAATAAAAACGCCGCGCTTTGGGCGTCAATTGTAATAATATGGATTATTCACGCCGCTATTTCGGCGTCGATCGTAACAATATGTGATCAATCACCCCACTTTGGGCGTCGATTGATTCACTGCGGATTAATTCCTTGATATATGCTGTGATGTTTTTATAGGTTGTCTTAAGCTCCGTGATCGAGCGCCTATCATCACTGTACGGAAAAGATACCGTTTAATCAGCTGTCTATAGCTCCAACATATTTCAATTAAATGTTTCATATCACTGCACACTTGTGATATTGAAGTGACTTATATTATAATGTGTTAGACTGTGACTGACTCGTGCGTGATCGTGATCTCGGTGTAGATGTTTGGTCCCGGAGATCATCCTCATGCCATAAACATACGCACAATGGTTTATATGTGACATAACCCTTGCATTTTTCTCCCCTGGTCAACAATGTAAAAACTAACCAATAGAAAGATTCCTGGCGACAGGTTTTGTGAAGGCTAGCTTCTTATTGGTCTTCTGCCAAATACTATGAAGTTGTTCCCTTTAACAAGAATTGACGCAGTAGATATTTTAACAAGAAAGATGGTATAAAAAATATAATTTTAGGGTGAAGTCCTTTTCACATCATTTCTGAGAATCGCGTGTTTCTTCATGGATTAATCTTAAAAGGATACTCTACCTATATTACTTTAAAGAAAATATACCTTCATCCATGACTTTTTACATAATTTAGATTAATCCAAATCAATACATTACAATACATACCTGTTTAAAATAAACAAATTATACAATCCTTTTTTAATAGGTAAAAACACGATAATTAATGAATAAAATGTATAAACAACAACATAAACATGAACATAGGAATTATATTTAAATTTGTTTTCATAACAACTCCATTATTGCACAAACAATGTGATATCTATCTTAAAATCTATTGTTGCAAATTAAGCTAATAAAAAACTTTTATAAAAATCTAGTGCTTCAATAAGAACTAATGGCAGACACTTCGTCACCTGAGAATGCAAGTGTTCTATCTCCAAAATTGTTAAATTTGAGATATTTGGTGTTTACGTTTATTTACAATGCATATGATCCACCTGTGGTGAAATTGAGACTATTAAATAATTACTTAAGAAGATACAAGCTCGAGTTGTCTTCTAGTAACATTGGTTTTATACCCAAGGTCAAACTTCAATGCTCTTTTACACAAAAGTGAAAAATTGGACATAGAACAGTTGCATTCTCGGGTGACGACTTGTCCGTAACATGACGAGCACATCAAAATGGTATTGTAAAACGAAACGCCAATTTTAACCATCTGTTAGAATTGGCGGTTAAGCAACGGGGACTTTAACGTGACATTGTACAATTGAGTATTATTCTCATAGTTTACATTGACGCTACGCCCCTGGCTAGTATAGAATCTTATCAGGGGCGGTATTTAATAGTGCGTCGGCACAAAAATAAATCTATCGGCGTTAGAATCACCAAATATAAAATTGAAACCCCTTCCAGATTTTGGGAGACAGTCCCCAAAAAAGTATGTACGTCCCAAATTGATTTGGTCCCTGATATGTTTGAATAAATTATTAGGATTTGAAATGTTTATAAGTTAAATAAAGAAAATATTGGAATCAAATCCTTTTCTAAAGTTTAAACGTAAAATTTGGCAGCAATGCATATAATCATAGCCAGAGATGAAAATTTACCAATCTTTTCTTTATTATTCAACCGAGGCTCTAACTTGACTCTAACTGTACTCTAAATGTAGACTAGATCAGTAAGATGAGCTGACAGGAATTGCGGGGTTACGTGCAGAAAGCGCAATGGCTGAATTTGTGTACCCGCTTTGTAGTGTATCAGAAGCGCAGAAGGCAGGCGCATCAAAAGCGCCCCATTGTTTGTCATCTCTAAGCCCCATATGGGAACACCGCAGTATCGTGAGTTTCGTGAATTAGGCCGGTAACATACTCACGTTTTGGTCGTTACAACACAGTGTATCGCATTATTTCATTATGAGAGGGGTCAGACAGATTTGAAAACGTCGATGTGAGCGTCTCTTGGGCGTAGCGACTCCTCTCATATGAAAAACAATGCAATACACTAAAGCGACCTGGTCGCGAAGTTTGTGTCGCAGCGACCAAAACGTCAGTCTGTCACCGGCCTTAAACAGTTATCAACCTAGCCTAATATAATCTAACCTTACCTAGTCCTAGCCTAGCCACTATTATAAAGAGTGATGGGGTTTGTTCCCTGTAGTTTTTTTTTATGTAGTTCAGCACCTTAGCTCAGTCGAAACCAAGGGTCGCATGGCAAAAAAATATATATATCATTGGTGATGAATTTAATGTGAATTTTTAAAACAATGGAGTTCTTTTATAAAAACCCTGTATAGATAGGTAGGCCTATCTATCACTATTATTATTATTATTATTATTATTATTATTAGCACCACGTCTTACTACCCGTTCGGGTTATACGCACTTACGCTAATGTGTAATGGTAGGGTGATTGTGAGATGAAATGAAGGACCTATAGTTTAACGTGGAATCCGAACCACGGTGGAGGCCTAGCATTCCCCACATTCACAAGATGTCTTGTCAGAGGTGAAGGAAGGGTTTGGTAATCAGATAAATCTGTGCCGGGACCGAGGATTGAACCCCGGCCGCCAGCACAGAAGTCTGACACCTTACCCCTAGACCGCCAGGTCACCATCTATCACTAGATTTAATAGATTTAACCTAATGACTGTCCAAAAACAAGATTGCGAATATGTACCACTTAAGTGGTAACAACCTTTCCCGGCTCCAGCCAAAGGTTTTTTAGTGACTGTACCTAAAAATACCAAGGAACAAAAGGAATCTTTAAAGAATTAATATCTAAAAAGATGTACAAATTTGAATTATAAATGTTTGAAAGCAAAGTATATATATATATATATATATACACACAAACAAAAGTTAATGGATTCATTAGCGCATAGAAACTAGCCTTGAACTCACTTCATTTGCATCAGGTATGAAATCTGCCTAAGGGCCAAGCAGATCTAGCGCGTTCAGTTTTTCAGGTGTGTGTTTACCGCAGTGGCGGTCCGTGGCTTTGTAAGACTGGGGGTGCTCATTGTTAGGTGAAAGGGTGGGATAAAAAGGCGGGGAATAATATTGTAGCAATGTTTAACGTTTAAATATTAAATGTAGCCCGCTGTTAAGGAATGTAAAAGTCAGAATAAATAAAAAATTATTTTACCGATTGTTATCTATGGGTGTAAAGCGTGTCTTTTGTCTTAGGGTGTTATAAAACAAAGTGTTTGGGAAAATATTTGGTCCAAAAAGAGCTGAGGCCACGGGGGAATGTAGAAGGTTACATAATGATGAGTTACACAGGTACCCTGTACTCACAAGACCTTGTTATGATCATCAAATCTCGTAGAATAGGGTGGACAGGCTACACAGCGCGAATAAAATAAAATGGAACCATATTCAGTGTATTGACTGATAAACCCAATGGGAAGAGACCATTTGGAAGAGCTAGCCGCAGATGGGAGGATAGCATTAGAACGTACTTGAAGGAAATAGGGTTTAATGGGGTTGACTGGATAGAACTAGATTAATATAGGGTGTAATTAAGTGTACTGGATAAAACTAGCTCAAGATATAGATAGGGTGTAATGAAATGGAATTGATATAACTATATCCAGATGGAGATAGGGTGTAATGAGGTGTGCTGGATAGAACTAGCTCAAGATAGAAATATGGTGTAATGAGGTAGATTGGATAAAACTAGCTCAGGATAGGGATAATGTGTAATGAAATTGACATGATAGAATTAGCTCAAGAGAGGGGTGGTGTAAAGAGGTGGTCTGGATATAACTAGCTCAAGATAAAATTAGGGTGCGTACTTTTGTAAGTAAGAAGAGTTCCTAAAGCCATAATGTAAGTACGTAAATTAAATTAAATGCGCCTATAAATATTCAATCCTAACATATTCACCTTCCTAATATTTATTAATCGCTTACTCGCATCGGTTCCTGGCCGGTGGTGGGGAGTTTGGGGCCTGAATCCCGGAAGATGTACTGAGGGTAGTTTTTCCTAAACAGTTTCCCAATCTCCCTCCACGCAAATGTGAGTAAATGTTCTACATAATTATTCTTCCTTTCTCATTCCTACTTCATTAGTTTAAGTTAAATGAGAAACAGTGCAAAAAAAAATTATTACTGTAATCTAGGATTCAACCAGTCACTTTATAACATCCTGCCAAACGGACACCCAAAATTGTAGACAATCACACTTTTGTATATCTAGAGACTTTGGAAACGAGAAGGTTGGGGGAGCTTAAGCTCCCCTCCCCTTTTTACCGGTTTTACTTTTGGGGGCTGGGACTTTCTTAATCCTCTCCAATATCTACCATGTACATGCACAACCGATGGGCGTTTTAAAAAAAGGGTTATCTCTATTATTTCTTATACTGGGTGGCCAGGGAGTCATCTCCCTAACCACCCATAAACAATCGTGAATAAGTGCCTCAAATTTACAGCACTAACGATGAAAATCGAGCACTAACCAGCACTAACGTAGCACAAACGATGGGCGTTTTCAAAAACCAGGTGGCTAAAAGTCGGGTGGCCAGGGTGACACACATTAATTTTTCTGAGTTACCTTAGGAAAACATTATTTTGTGACATTTTTATTTAGTTTGTTTATTACAGTAGAAATAAAATATATTTTCTTCCCTATATTTAAAAAAATATAGCTGTTTCTTTTTGGGGTTTTTTCAGTGACATAGTTTGTACTTTCACTACTTATGCTAATTATTTAAATAAATGGTATAAGGAGATTAGAATTAAAATAAGTGCACCACAATTTGTATGTACAGAAGATATAAAAACCAAAGTGAAAACCGCACTTTGTTCTAGATGATGGCCCGTTTAAAAAATGGAAATATCTTAAAAAATTAATGAGTTAAAAAAGGGTGGCCAAAGTTGGCGTTAAATTGCACTTTTTTACATTTTATTTAGATTAAATATAATTTACGTACTGTGCGCCTACTTCACTTTACAGATAGGCCCTACTGTTAACTTTTTTTGAATTAAATAGAACTCGTTAAACAATGTTTTCATTTAAAATCATTAATTTATTAATATAATATGATTATAAACCATCTAGAACCAAGTATTTTCTTTTTTATTGCGACGTTCAGAAAACAGTTTATTAATGACTTAATCTGATTGGGTAGAGAGGAAGAAGGTAGTCAAAGAGGAAGTGAACCCGCATTTGCATGGAGTAAAAATGGGGAAAACAAGAGTGATGAATCACTTGTGGAAAACCGTTAAAGGTATATATATATATTTATTTAACGGCAAAACCATTTTCAGTTCATGCAGATGAGATTCAAACCCCAACCTCCCCATCAATGGCGATCAAACCAACGGCAAGCAACGGCTGTGGGTAACTAAACTTTGTAAACTAATATTTACTTTGTCTCGACACCTCGGAGTGAAAATATTGTGATCGTCAAAAATTCGAACTCGAGAATTTGATAAATGTCGACGTTTCAAAGCCCCCTGAAAATTAAAAAAAGTTGTTTCCGTAACGCCGTTTGTCTGACTGTACCTTGGTTCGTACTAGAACCGAAACCATTTTACAGTTTGGGCTAAAACTTTGTATCTGGGGTTTCATAAGGCCCCCCCTACCCCCAAGGGTTTTTTGGAATTAGATATCTAACCCTAAATTNGGGGTTTTTGGAATTAGATATCTGACCCTAAATTTAAGGCTAATTTATTGAAAGGCAAATAGAGAATACATATATTTTCTCGAAATTCGCTCTAGTGGTTTTGATTAAATTTGATATCTAAACACTGTTTATCATTATAAACAAGATGGATGGACATTTTAATTTTCTCATGAACACGACTTTGAGGATACTTTATTTACATAGGGGAGATTTTCAAATTTTCATAATTTCCTGGTCACTTTTAGTATAAGGCGGGTGACAAACTGACATTTTAGTCGTTGCGACCAGGTCGTGCGAGAGTATTGCATTGTTTCATAATTAAGAGAGGGGTCAGACTAGAAACACGAACTCCGGATCAGATTTTTAATCGTTGGTGACCTGGTGGTCTAGGGGTAAGGTGTTGGACTTCTGTTCTGGGGGTCTGGGGTTCAATCCTCGGTCCCAGCACAGATTTATCTGATTACCAAACCCTTCCTTCACCTCTGATAAGACGTGTATTAATCACAACTTGTGAATGTGGGGAATGCCAGGTCTCCCCCGTGGTTCGGATTATACGTTAAACTGTAGGTCCTCCATTTCATCTAACAATCAATCACCCTACCATTACACAATAGAGTAAGTGCGTATAGCCCGAACGGGTAGTAAGACGCGGTGCTAATAATAATAATTTTTAAACGTTGATGTGAGCGTTTCTCATATGAAACAAGGCAACACACTAGAGCGACCTGGTCGCGGCGTTTGTGTCGTAACAACCAAAACGTCAGTCTGTCACCGGTCTAAGGCATTGTTTCATATGAGACCCGAGAAACCCTCATATCGACGTTTAAAGAATCTATTGCGACGTTCGTGTCGCAAGTTTGACCCCTCTCATATGAAACAAAATATTAACGTTTCGATATTTCTTTGTTGTATGTCGCTATTAATAGTTGATGACCAACGTGAGTGTTGAACGTCCTGTGCTTTTATGCGGCCAGTGTTAGATGACAACAAACGTGAACATTACAACGTTCTATGCTCCTACGTGACAACAGTTTAATTTCCACCAGCAAGCGTTGCAAAATCCGAACCAGGCGAGTTATATTTAAACTAGGGAAGTTTGCATCTCAGGAGCAAACATTAGTAAGCCTGGCTTGGTAACCAAGACCTGTATGTGTTCGAGAGCATCGAGGAGTTGAGCTTCCACCAACCCCTTCTAAGTTACTGGGCTTCCAATAATCGAATATAGATTCAAATGGTTTTGTCTTTTCTCTTGATGTGGAAGCAGACTAGATATGATCAAGAATTTTCTAGAAGAGCGTTCCTTGGTACTTTTAACCCCCCTTCTTTTAAAGTACCCACAAAATAACAATCCCTAGCCTCAAACATGATTTTTTTTGTACTCTTCTTTCTACCTGAACCATGTCCGAGTCATGACTGATGATTGACTCGAAGGCTGTTCGTGAGTCATCCCCCCTCACCCCCTAGAAAGATTTTTTATTAACACCGCGTCTTACTACTTACCTGGTCAGGCTATACGCATATATATTAGGAATTAGGAAGGTTGAATTTAGAGGAAATGTAACCGCATTTGCGTGGAGGAAGAGTGTAAAACCATTTAGGGGGAACCAAACCACGAAGCGGGTAGGAGGTGAATTGCTATCCTGAATCCCACTTCGGTGGCCACATGGTCTAAGGCGTCACACTTGCAATTTACTCGACTGCTGGTATAAGAGTTAAAATCCTGGTCGTGTGTACTGAAAGTTTTTTTTCAAAATTGTTTCCCGCTCTCCCTCCACGCAAATTCGGGTACAATTTCCTAACATTCATCCTTACACATCCATAGCTCACTAGCGTAATTACTACATATGCGTATAAACTGAACAAGTATTAAGACGCAGTGCTAAAATAAATCCTGAAATGTTCGCCTTATTGAAGAGGATGAGGAAGAAAAGTATAAATACAATCCTTTTATTGACGATCTAACCACCCGATACAAATTATTATTATTAGCACCGCGTCTTACTAACCGTTCGGGTTATACGCACTTACGCTGATGTGTAATGGTAGAGTGATTGTGAGATGAAATGGAGGACCTACAGTTTAACGTGGAATCCGAACCACTGTGGAGACCTGGCATTCCGATACAAATAAGATGAGGGGGATTTTTGGAAAATTCGCCAGCCAACATCCGCGTGCAGAAATGTCGGGAAACCCAAAATGAGAAAATAACACTCGCCAGTCTCGGGTTTGAGTCAGGCGTGTTAACAGCGCAACTAACTTTGCTTTTAAATAATTATTTTTGTTGATGGGATTCGAACATTGGAACTCTTCTATGAGACTTTTACCAAATGCATTGACCGGGGCTGTTCTTGCAACATTACCAGACGCTGACTTAATTTAAACAAACAAGAGAGAATCTAAAACAGCAACAAACGAAAGGTGAATGAATAGGTTATGTAACATCTTAACAGTTGGCATTGGAAGGTTGCTTGAAATCCTTCAAGTTATGGAGGTGAACAAAAACAGCATTGGTTTTATACCTTTGTCCTAATAGTGAGGAGGCGTATCTTTGTATACAGTATTC
>CABFVX010000653.1:0-34464 GCA_902151425.1 Timema shepardi
CCAAACATTTTTGTATAAAAAACTGCAAAAATACCTCCCATCCTAAACCCTTTACTTTACTATTCATCATGCATCAGCATTTTAATTATGATAGTGATGAATGGGTAAGGATAGGTATAATATAGAGGAAATTGTGTTATAATTTACGTGAAAGGATATTGCAGCATTGTTAAATGGGGAAAAATCGTGGTGACTTCTGACCTGGATTTAAACCACAACCTCCCATCACTGGCAAAAAAAAAAACTATACAAACTTAATGGTTTGTCTGCTATACAATCCTGGTTTGCCTGCTAGACAATGATGGTTTGCCAGTTAGATAATCCTGTTTTTTTGCTAGAATATCCTAGTCTGTTTGTTAAATAATCCTAGTTTGTTTGCTCGACAATCATCGTTTGTCTGTTAGATAATCCTTTTTTTTGCTAGAATATCCTAGTTTGTTTGCTAAATACTCCTAGTCTGTTTGCTAGACAATCATGGTTTGTCAGTTAGATAATCCTGTTTTTTTGCTAGAATATCCTAGTTTGTTTGCTAAATAATCCTAATCTGTTTGCTAGACAATCATGGTTTATCTGCTAGATAATCCTGTTTTTTTTCTAGAATATCCTAGTTTGTTTGCTAAATAATCCAAGACTGTTTGCTCGACAATCATGGTTTGTCAGTTAGATAATCCTGTTTTTTTTTGCTATAATATCCTAGTTTGTTTGCTAAATAATCCTATTGAACAACTAAACAAATAAGACTCCATCTGTTTGGTGTCTCAACAACAGATAAGGTCATTTCTCTAAGCGATGTGGGGACAAGCTACTACGTCACAGCAGGGGACATGAAGCACGCATGCATATCCAGGGAGATAATTCCTGTCTGGAGACCTAGGTCCATTGTCAAGAAGATGCGCAATTATTTGTGATCATCTTGAAACGGGGAAAGGGGGGGGGGAGGGGGCACCTTTCAATCAGAATGTTTTAACGTCTCTATTTTATGCCACTGCACACCGCATTAAAGGGGTTAAATAGGGGAAGGATGTGGGAAAACCTAACACAATACACTCACTTTGAGTTTTGTATACAATGCGTGCGTACACATAGTAAAGATTTGTTTCGAGTAGCTCTAAAGTTGGGCATTTTCTTAAACTAGACATTAAAACCTTATTTATTTTAAATATCTTTAATTGTCTAGTAACATGTTGACTTCAGTGGTATTGGGGAGTGAAGTGCTCGTCTCATGACTCTATGTTCATGGGTTTAAACCCAACAGATATTTATGGATTTTTCTTGAGAAATACGAATCCGTAGAACAGCTTCCTTTGGAGGGGAATTAAAGCCGTTGGTCCCCAAGTAGACAGTGTTACGCCTATGTAAGAGAATCCTGTAAGTTATGTGAAAATCCCTTTCCCTAAAAAAATTGGTAGATTCTTCAGTGCTCGCTCATAGTGTGGAAGGCAGTGGGAAGCCATCACCCTTCCTGAATTCCCCTAGTACACGGGATTTCTACCAGATGGTGCAAGCAGCACTAACCATTTGAAGGGCTGAATACATGTACAGCACCGGATGGATAGAATCCACATCAAACCAGCTTTCGGGTTGTTGATTTAAGAAGAATAGTAACATTTAGATCATTGAGTGCGTGGTCTAAATGTCAATCTTGTTTAGTCCGATTTTCCATCTTAGTGAGGTCGGGACTCGAATCCGGTTTTAATATATTTCGGTTACCTGGCGGTCTAGGGGTAAGGTGTCAGACTTCTGTGCTGGCGGCCGGGGTTCAATCCTCGGTCCCGGCACAAATTTATCTGATTACCAAACCCTTCCTTCACCTCTGACAAGCCTTCTTGTGAATGTGGGGAATGCCAGGCCTCCACCGTGGTTTGGATTCCACGTTAAACTGTAGGTCCTCCATTTCATCTCACAATCACCCTACCATTACACATTATCGTAAGTGCGTATAACCCGAACGGGTAGTAAGACGTGGTGCAAATAATAATAATAATAATAATAATAATAATAATATATTTCTTTAAACTCTTTACCCCATTCTACTTCCATGAAAATGTGAGCACATTTCTTTACTACCTATATTTCCTTTAACTTTTTCATCCTTAGTTATTTGAGTGACTGAATGCATATGACCTACTTCGGTGGCCACGTGGTCTAACGCGCTACTGTCGTGTTGGACTAGATTGCCGAAGACGAGGAGATTGGTGCTTTATCTCGGTCAGGTGCACCGAGTTTTTTCACTTAATAGTTTTGCACCCTCCCTCCAAGCAAATGTGGGTGAACTTTATCTTAATTAAACCATCCTAAGCCCTAACGTATTATTGTAATTAGTGCATAGGCATATAACCCGTACAGGTAGTAAGACGCGGTGCCAAAAAAAAAGCATATTGCCCGGGTGATAAGGAAGACGTAGTGCAAAGAAACAATATTATGTAGAACGTATATCTAATTTGAAAAAGTTTGTTACTACACTAAATACCAAGGTCATTAACATTTTATTTGTAGTAAAAGTAGGGCTTAAGGTACACCGTCATATAAATATAATTAGCGTCGTGGAAAAAAGTAAATAATTAAAAAACCTAGTAGAACACCATAGGGGAGAATAAATAGTTAAATTCACCTACTAAGATCAGCAGATGACTTCACTAAATAAATTGGACGATACAAATATTTTAAAAAAAATACTAAACATTTTTTTTCACCTCAACATGAAAAAAATACCATGTTAATCACTCAATAATAGTAATGTTCAAATGGAATTTAAAATGTTCACATGGCGCTTAAAAGTTGTCCTGAACTTTTGATTTAATTTAAAATATTCCACTGGCCTGTAAAATTTGACCTTTACTTATCTTGATATAAAATATTCACATGACGTTTAAAAGTTGAACTGAACTTTTTATTTTAATTTAAAATATTCACCTGGCGTGTAAAGTTAGACCTGAACATTTTATCTTAATATAAAATTTTCATCTGGCGTATAAAAGTTGACCTGAACTCTTTATTTTAATTAAAAAAAATTATTTTCAAATGTCAATATGCTCATGGGTCATGACAAATATTCAAAACTGTTGATACTACATCAAAAATGTTCAGTTAAGTGCATCGACTGAAACAATATATCGGTTTATTAATTTGGATCCAAAATGGGGCTTGTTAAAAAATTGGAAGACATACTAACCTTAACACGAGTTTTCCACACTCCACGGTATGAACCCCTCCTCCCCCAAGCCGTAATTAGACTAGTCTTTTTTACTTTTTTACATCTACTACTGTTTCAAGCCTATGGCCTTGTTAATTTTTTATTCAAGCGGTATATTTTTTCCACTACCAGCTTGCTAGGCCTGTCATAGCTTCACATGCCTTATAATCTAACTTAAGATTAGGCCAGGCACAACATCCAGTCCCCGGCCGTTAATTTATCAACTCGAAAGGTTAAACCTTTATTTCACCAATAATACATTTTCCGGCCATGCTGGTAATCGAAACCAGGACCCTTAGCTCAGAAGACAGACAGTACTGAACTAAGGAGACAAGTCTTTAATTAAACAAATGTATTGGAATGGGAAGAGTATTTTTATCTCTAATCTTGCAACTAATTAGATAAAGCAGTAAAACAAACTGTCTTTTGATAATGGTCGTGTTAATGTTTATATTTGATTTATTTAAAGTTATTGATTACATGTTATGAATCTCATAACATAGCCTAGATTAATTCAGAATAAATCAATTCCTCGATGACAGGGAGATTGGGGCTCGAATCATGGTCGGATATAATGAGGTTTTTTATTCTACCTTCACACAAATGTGAGTACACTTCCACTAGACTAAACCTTCTCATACCTAGCTCCTTAGCGTAATTGGTACATATGCGTCTAACCTTAAAATATAGTAAGAAGTGGTTGTTAGACAAAAAAAGGCATTAATAAAACACTAAGATATTCTTTTGACGTCAGTTATTGGTGTTATTTTATATGTATTAATAATATCTATCAAAAGTGACATCTTTAGATCACATTACTTAATCTATAAACATAAAATAATGGTTTTATTAGAACTTTATAATTGTCAAAAAAGTTTCTTCCTATTCTAATCATACTATGTAAAACTTATTTATTTACAAAAGCTGTATTCAATTAAAACGTACTCATGGTGAATAGAGGATGTACTATAAGAATAAGGCTTAATAAACACGAATTATTACAAACGAGGTTATGCCAGGAGAGCTATAAATATCATTTAATATTTGATTCTAGAATCAACAACAAATACTGAATTATTTAGAACCCTGGTCGGAAACTAACCAGCCAGACCCCTCAAATCTTTTAAACCACTGGTCCACGACCCACACTGAAGATCGCATGGCCTAAGGCAAGGCTATCCTCCTTGAAGATAGCTAAATGCCTCATTTTTATTTCCAGAAAGCATGTGGGCCTCACACGTGAAAATTAGGCCTATACAGTATCAACAATGTTGTTTTCTTAGTTGATATTCTTAAATAAAAAAATAATCTCTTTTTTACTGAACTATTTGTTTGGTTTGATATTAATTGCTTTGAATTTTCTAATCTAATTCAAATTTTGAAATCATTTTGATAATTGATATGAGATGACCTAAGACCATAGTGAAAATATATATGGATATATAAGGTGATTTATGAGAGTAGAAACATTCACGCAAGTATAATTTTAATAATAGATAGGCAGCAGAAACAACATTCCCCTAAAAAAGATTTGGAAACAAAATTAACACGTATACCCAATTTTCTTTAATGGGAATGTTATATTACATTAAAAGTATTATAATATTTTATATAAAATACAGTACAGCAAATAACACAAACAATAAATTTTACATAATTTATGGCTGATCATGTTTAAGGAATCTCTGGCCCGCGGGCCACCAGTTGAACAGGCCTGGTCTAAATTGTCAGTCTCTCAAAAGATTGAATTGCTATTGTCAAATGTCAGTTAGTCTTACACAAGTTATATATTCATTTGGTTCTCCCCTCCTCTTCTGACGGTTCTACACATCTTCCACCTTCATCATAACTATTCATTAGACAAATCCCATAGTAATTTTTTTTTTGTATTTGATCGTTAAATAATTAAATATCGAGCCACAAGCGTTATCTCAAATATTAGCGACACGTCTAGTCGGGGAGTACGTGGGCTAATGTGTCAACCTTAACTAGATTTTTTTTTCTTTACAAATGACACCTGTACACGGGAATTTATCCCGGGACGTTTGGCTTAGCACACCAATGTTCTACCATTAAACTTCAATAGTAGCCCAGTAGTGGAAATATTAGCCAGTACTAGCGTACCATCGCCCAGGAGACGCTCTAATGTACTAATCGTACATCCTTTCCGTGAAGGCTCTTTCCATGTCCCGATGAGATAAGATGATGGTGATAGTGAATATGATGATGTGGAACTGGTGGAAACTCTTAAACTTAACCTAAGTCCAACCAACCAAACCCTAGTGATCGTTGGGGTAGTCCCCCTTTCAGGAAAAATATCCTTGATACCAGCAGGGAATCGAACCTGGGAACCCTAGGTTCGTAGCCAGGTGCAATCACCACTACGCCACGGAGCAGGTTTCATATATATATGTATATATATACATATATAATTAATATACATATACTTAATAATCGTAAGGTATAACGTTGCTGCTATCTTCCGTATTGATTCACTTGAAATGTAAATTACAATGTATTTGTACTATTGCCAGCATAAAGTCACAGCCGGGTCGCCGGTGGCTGTGATATTCCACATGTCCATTACAGAATCTGCCGTAAAATACGAGTGAAGAATTACCCTGAATATGGGACGATTCCTGGATAGCTCAGTGGTTAGAGAATTGGCGTATTAATCCAATGATCATTGGTTTGATTCCCGTGCCCAGGTTTTCATTTTTAAATGTTCTCAGTTACATCTCCCAAGCTTCGCCTTTCATATATACTTAATTGTATGGCGTAGCTTTATTCCGTCTTATCTAGTCTGTTTAGACAATTAAAAGGAGATTGGAGATCGAACCTTGGTTGGGTATTTTGAGGTGAGTTCCACCCCCCGACCTCGCCCCCTACCCCCTCAGCTTGCGGGTAAATTTTCCTTATATTTTTGCTTGCCCATCCCTACCCCATTAGTTTAAATACACATAGAGGAAGGATGGGTAGTAAAACTTTAAAAAAAAAATTTGACACGTCTCACTCACTACCTGCTTAGGCTATAAGCATATGTAATAATTAGGCTATTGTGTTAGGAATTATAGAGGTTGAATTTAGAGGAAGTGTACCAACATATGCGTGGAGGCAGAGTTGATAAAAATTTAGGAAAATACTCCTTCAATATATACAACCGAGATTCGAGCCCCTATCATCCCGTAAACGGTACTCCATTCTATTGCCAGAATGACGCCTTATACTATTCAACCACAGAAGCGGGCTTAAACATATTGCTAAGAAAAATGTCGCCCGAAAGAATTTATGTATAGCCTCATAGCTGGGAACATAACCACTGAAATAATATGACGGACAAACTAATCTTATTAAATCTACCGTAAGCTTGGGGTCACTTATACCAAGTCCGTAACGGAATAAATAAGACTTGTGTTCCATTTAGAACAAGTGAGCGCTTACTCGTAATATACAATTTGTTAAATGAGGAGCGTGATGAGGTAGCAGGTAATATTGTTCTTTCTCGTTTAAATAATGGCAGTGCATAATGTACCGTTTACAGAGGGACATGAAAGTTCTCATGGAAACCATTAACCCGGGTAAGCTTGACCCCTTAAAAAATTGGAAAAAAGTATAAGCAAACATTATGAGTTATCTACTAAAATAAATAATCCTTTTATATATCTCCTACATTTTACTAAAAGTTAAATACTATAATAAAGTGTTATCTATTAACAATCAACACTCAAAAATAGTAGAACATGCTACAAAAATTATTCTTATTTATAATAAGTTATTTAAAAACGTGTTTGTATTGATGGTTATAAATATAGTCACAAATTTACGAAGCATTTTATATTTAGAACATGGCATTCCAATTTTTTATTTAAAGCATACCAGTATTTTCGATGTGTGGAATAATTTTTGTCACTTTCAGTAATGAGATATATTTGAATTGTATTATGAAAATATATTGCCAAGTGGGCAATGAATAAACCATTTAGGTTATTAAATGTCTTTTTTTCCCTTTGATTCTTGCTTTAAATATATTTTTAATGATCATTAAATTATTAGATTGTTATATTTGTAGCGGTTCGTTGATCAAGGGGGAAAAAAAGCACTCTATTTATAAAATGTATTTTACTACACAAAGACTTTTACAAGATCTTAAAAGTGTTCTTGTAATTTCTAGTTTATATTATAACTGCTTATATTTGTATTACTATTTGCTTTGCTTACTAGTGTTTGTACTAATTCTCAGAAATTGTATACTTAGCCAAACTAAAAATATATACCATGTTTTTAAACCGACTATATGTCGTACTTTTCTCCCTAAATATATAAAAGCACATTAAAAACTGCCTAAATGGATTTAATCATTACACTTTAACTAAGGACGAACCTCCTAAATAGATTATTTATCAATTTGAAGAAAGTTTTTTTTAATTTTCCGAAATGAAAACAATAGGCTTATTTTGACAATGATACATTTGGGTTATACGCTTTTATTATTTTAAGAAATAAATGGTTCGGTGCATTGCATATAGTTTATCTTTCATTTATCTTAATATAGAGATATTTACTAAAAACTCGTAAGATTAATTATTATTATTATTATTATTATTATTACTATTAGCACCGCGTCTTACTACCCGTTCGGGTTATACGCACAAGATTAATTAAACTAAATAATATACATTGTTGCCAAAACACTCCACCAAGAAGCATAAATTAAATAATACAAAATGTTACAGAAACATTGAGATAAGAGGTACACCGCTGTCCACCGAGGAGCATAACAACAAATTTCATATTTCAAAAAAATCCATAAAAACTAACCAGGCCCCTCAAATCTTGAACTTAGACCGACAATGCGCCCTCTACTCTGCTTCCTCCTTCAGCTACCATAATTTCCTTCTTTCCTTCAAGTTATCTAATATTTAATCCTACTTCCTTCTAAGCTCCTCTCTCCCTCAAACTTTCCTTCTATGACGTTGTGCAAAAGACAAATCCTCCTAAGGATGTGTCCGATCCACGTTGCATTGTACCGTTAAATCACATACAAAATGGTTCTCTTCTCATCCACTCCTCTCAGGACTACTTCATTTGTCACCCTGTCTGCCAATCTAATCTTCTCAAGCCTTCTCTAGCACATTTCTAAGCTCTCCATGAATTTATTTTCCATCTTTCTAATTGCCCAAGTTTTTGCTCCAAAAGTAGCATTTCATCAGTTTCTTCCCCAGTTCCAAACTCAACTTGATGGTCAGCAGTAAATCCTTCTTGTTGAAAGCTTTCTTGGCCATGGCTATACTAGGTCTATTATCCTTGGTGCAAGTACTTGAACAGCCCTGTGTTTTACAACACCTGGTTTTCAATTTTAATTTTCAGCAGCTCTTCATTTTTAAAATAAACATCAATTTTGACTTCTAAATGGGTATCCCCATGCCATATCTTCTTCCTCTCTTCATCAGCCAGCCCATCAACTCTTCTTTATTTTTGGCCAGCCACGATAGATAATCCGCATATTTTATTGTGTTGATGACGCGTTCTCCTAACCTGAAATTGTCCTGTCCCTCATCACTGTTTCACTACTCTTCCTATATATACGTTGTTTGTCTCTCCACCATTTCATTTTTTTAAATATCTTTAATATTAATACAACTTTACAATGATAAGTTATCCCTTATCTGAACTAGTTTCGGAGATATGGTCATAATTACAAATATACACTTAGGTAATCCTCATAGTCCTTTTTAAGGGAAAACGATTATTGCAATTTTGTTTATAATGTTAAATATATAAAATAAATATAAATAGATATAAAATTTAATCAGTATTGTTAGAATGGATTTCGAAATATTTGATTCACTTTCGTTTTCTTTTTGCGCTTCAGTAAAAAAAACAACAACTCAATTTTAGAGTTAGATCTCAGATTACAAAAATATCATAGGATAACCTTATGAAAACCCTAGATACAAAATTTTATCCCGATCGATAAAATGCTAGGTGACCTGGTGGTCTAGAGGTAAGGTGTCAGACTTCTGTGCTTGGGTGCGGGGTTCAATCCTCGGTCCCAATACAGATTTATCTGATTTCCAAATCATTCCTTCACCTCTGACAAGAAGTGTATTAATAACAACTTGTGAATGTGTGGAATGCCAGGCCTCCACCGTGGTTCGGATCCCACGTTAAACTGTAGGTTCTCCATTTACATCTCACAATCATCCTACCATTACACATTAGCGTAAGTGTGTATAACTCGAACGGGTAGTAAGACGCGGTGCTAATAATAAAAATAATAATAATAAAATGCTTTCGGCCGAAATACAAACTAATTGACAGGCAGGCGAAATTTTGAAAACATTTATTTTTATTTTCAGGGGGTCATGAAACCTCGACATTTGTCAACAAACACATCAAGTCCGATTTTTTGACGACCAAAATACTTCTCTTTCTCTCTCTCTAATAAGTTAGGAGTCAGTAAGTATTATCTCAGGCAAGGATTGAACCACCATATATTAGTCCTGTAGCTAGACCCACTTGACTACACGGACAAAATGATTAAGGTGATGGCTACCTCTCACATCATTATATGTACTCGGCTGCAAATGATAGTCCGTGGTGGGAAATGTTGTTCTCGTTGAGCTGACTCTACGTGACCGCATGAAATACTGGACGACTTAGAGAGAGGCTGGGTTGTAATTCATCTCCTCGCATTTGGTTGGCTAACCAGGTGGAGAAGGCGCTCTATTCATACACGTATGTATTTATTCTTGAGACGAACAGAGAAGAAAGGGTTTTCTACCCATTAATGTTCGGTCCTAGCCGTATTGAAAAGCTAATAGTGGGCCTTGAATGACTAATATATTATTCATCCACGTGGTTGGTTTAAAAAGATGTTATCTGATCAAATAGGCCTACTAGTTTAGTGAAAAAAGAATTTGAATATACATATATATAAAATAAATATGTTTAATGCACCACGTCTTACTACCCGTTCGGATTATACGCTTAAGTACTAATGTTGCTAATGTGTTACTGATAAAACCCGCCTCGGTGGCGTAGTTAGCTAACGCACTAGTTTAGTGTTGATTTAGACTGCCGAGGATGGGAAGATCTAGGATTGAATCTCGCTCGGGTCAACTGAAGGTGGTTTATCCTATATTATTTTCCACTCTTCCTCCACGCGAATGCGGGTTCCCTTCTTATATATTCAACCTTCCCAATTCTTGACCCAGTAATAATTAGTACTTAAGCATATAACACGAACGGGTAGTAAGACGCAGTGCTAAGTAGTATTATTGTTATGGATAAATAAGGTTGAAATTTAGATGAATTGTAACCGCATTTTAGAGGAGGGAGAGTGTAAAACATTTAGGAAAAAACCCACCCTCAGTACACCCGACAGGGATTAGAACTTTGATCCCCCCCATCATTGGCAGTCTAGTCTATTGCGAGAGTGATGCCTTAGACCATGGCACCACCAAAGTGGGTAGACATTTACTAAATATATTTTTAGATTTTAAATCTTATTATATTTACCTGAATTGGTAGTTACGTGGTATAAGGCATCAGTCTCGCAGTCGATTGTATTGAGATGGCTATCCGAAAAGTTATCTTGGTCGATAGCGTGTCTTCCTACTGAGCTAAGGATCCTGGGTTAAATTCCTGGAATAGCAGAACAATTTATAACGGGTCAACCCGCCTCAGTGGCGTAGTTGGCTAACGCGCTTGTCGTGTTGAGCTCAACTGCTGAGGACGGGGAGAACGAGGTTCTAATCTCGGTCGGGTGAACTGGGGTTGGTTTTTCCTAAATGGTTTTCCACTCTCCCTCCACGCAAATGCGGGTTCACTTCCTCTAATTAAACCTTTCAATTCCTAATCCATTAGAGTAATTAGTACTTAATGTGTATGACCCGAACGGGTAGTAAGACGCGTTGCTAAATATTATTATATTATTATAACGGGTCAAATGTGAGTTTTCATATTGGCGAATTAACGTCTGGGGGGTGAGGGTGTAATAATGATATTGGTAGGGTCAAAGTTAAAATTATAAGCCTGATCTATTGGGGGTGGTTTAATGCATGTTATTTAACTACTAAGCTACCCCCTTTATTCATACAGCTTAGATTAAAAGACTAATGGACTAACTGACCTTACACATATGACAAATATTCAAGAATTGATTTCAAAACATATACAATTAAGTTAAATGTATCTACTGAAATTTGCTTTGGTGGCCGCATGGCCTAATGCTCCACTCTCTCAGTTGACTAGACTGCCGATGACTGGGAGATCAAGGTTCGAATCTTGTTCGGGTGTACTGAGGGAGGTGTTTAACAAATGCTTTTCTACTCTCCCTCGCCTCACAATTGAGGATACACTTCTTATAAATATAACCTTGCTAATCCCTTATGCCATTTGCGTAATTAGGACATAAACATATAAATCAAACGGGTAGTAATACGTGGTGCTAAAAATGTATATATAATGAAGCAATACAGATTAATGGACGATGCAACGCACATACTTTCTCTTTCTTTTATCTTGAAATAGAGACATTTACTAAAAACTCGTAATATTTGTTAAACGAAATAATATATATTTTTGCAGAAACATTGCACCAAATATCTTAAATGAACTAATAGACACTGTTATAGACAAAAAGAGGATAATCTCTGTCCACTAAAGAGCATAAAAATCAATTTAAATTTTCTAATATCTCCATAAAAAGTTTTACATTTGCTTATGACTCAGTAAATATTGGTTTTATAAAATTATATCTCAAATAACATATTTTTATTGTTAATAGTACTATAGATTAACAATAATAATTTGTTTCTAATTTGAACTAGATGACAACATATAATCATAATTGTTAAACTATAACTTTGTAAAGTAGGCCTACTTTGTCATTTTTATGGAAAAATTAGATCTGTAATTTGGTTTAGTTCTAATCAATCAATACTATAATACAGGCATTGATTAGCACTACAAACAAAATTTTAATATTATATTATATACTATAACATTTTAGAAAACATTCTAAAAGAATAGTTAAAAGTAAGGAGTGGTTATAGTGAAAGTTAAGACTTAAATAAGTTGAGCTAGAAAATTATAAAAGTAATATATAAATTAATCAGTTAATAAAGTGGTTAATGTATTACGGGAAATTGACAAGCATTGAAATGCACAATTTAAATAAAATGTTCATATAGAAACATAGTGTGTGATAAGAACCATTAGATAAAACCACAATGTATCATCAACTAAAAATATAATGTTCAAACAAGATGATGAATGGTCTTAAAACGTAAGTTGACACATTAAAATATTAATACAAAAAATCTAATATACAATATAGCGTGATATAACCAATGTTCTTAGGTCCAGATTTGTTTCGGAATTAAAGAATAAAATTGAAGTTAACATCTGCTACTGATTAGAAAATTAGTTGAAGTATTTATGTAATGTAGAATAATATAAGGCTTATATGTGTGTACCATTACTCCTTTTTGACATCCAGCACTGGAAAAAGTCTGGATTACTTTATTCCGACATGTTTCGATACTATAGTACCATAGTCATAAATACTGCGAATGAAATTAAAGAAGGCATGGATATAAATTAAGATTAAAGTTATTATAGGAAGTCTTGTGAAATATCATTAATGTGTTATAGAAACACTAAGGAGAAATTATTAAAACATACAAACTTACTTATGTCGTTGTGAAAAACACGATGTGTTGTTACGACATCTAGATGTTAACTGGATAGGGTGTGGTCAGGATGGAGAAAATATGTATTAAAAAAAGACGTGTGAAAGGCAATCTATAAAAAGGGTAAAATTTAAAAGCACGGTGTACAAATATTAAGTTGTGAAAATACCATTGAACCAGTTGACCTATGGAATCAAGGATGGATAAAATATTGGAAATTAATATGGAGAAGAATTATTATAAGGTACTAATCTTCTCTATTCCGGCTCTAACGGGTCTTTTTTCTACAACGGAAGGTAGAGCAGGATAGATGAGGTTACAGGTTTTTGATGTTTTTGGGTAAATCTTTTAATGTGTTTAAAAGAATTTGATTTGAAAATTGTAACTGTTCATTGAAGATTGATTTTTTTTAATGAAAAAAGCTTCTTGAATAGAGAGGTTTTCAGCTGTGTTTAATTTTGTGACTTTATTAGAGATGTGAATAGGTTTCATACATTGGACTATTGGTTTGGGTTGATGGTTTGCAATTTTTAGATGGTCTGCAAATTTTAATTTGGTTCTATTTTATTTAAAATCAGAAACATTTTCTTTAGAACGAACTCCAAAATTTATCCCACTCTTGCCTACCTATATGTTATTGCATTCGCTGGTGAGTTGATAGATTCAATTTTTACTGTATTTATCATTTTTATTTTTATTTCTTAATTTATATCCATGCCTTCTTTAATTTCAATCGCAGTATCCATGATTATGGTACCATAGTACCGAAACATGTCGGAATGAAGTAATTCAAACTTTTTCCAGTACTGGATGTCAAAAAGGAGTAATGGGAGACAAAAACAGATAAGACTTTGATCATTCTATATTACATAAATAATTCAACTAATTTTATAAACAGTAGCAGATGTTAACTTCATTTTTATTCTTTAATTTTTAAACAAATCTGGACCTAAGAACATTGGTTATATCACGATATATTGTATATTATATTTTTTGTACTAATATTTTAATATGCCAACTAAAACCTTACATCTACTCGTTTGAACATTATATTTGTAGTTGATGATTCATTGTAGTTTTATCTAATGGTTCTTATCACACACTATGTTTCTATATGAAATTTGTTATTCAAGTTGTACATTTCAGTGCTTGTCAACTTCACATAATACATTAACCACTTTATTAGTAGATTAATTTATTAATTTAATAAAAATATTTAAGAGTGGATATTGATAAAGGTGATTTTTTTAACTACCCCAATCTTAGGCTTAGCTACTCCATTGGGGTGCCATATGAAAATCATAGATACCAAGCCTAGGCCGGTTCGGTTAAATGGTTTTGGCCTTAGACCTAGATACAAACAGCCGGACGGACATCATTGTGAAAACCACTTTTTCAGTTTCAGTGGGTTACTAAACGTCGACATTTATCCTCAACTCGAGTAGACGATCACAATACTTCTCTATCCGGGGGGTAAAGAGAAAGTAAAACGGTTTAGGCTATTATTATAAGACTATAAAAATACTGACCTGAACTCTGTTACCTACCACTCCATCTTAAACAGTGTAAGATTGATGAGAAAAAGTCTCATTTCACAATTTAATTTCTGCGTCTAGTTTGTGATATACATTACATTTACTCAGTTCAAATCTAGGTTAAATCGTTAACTATTATATAAACCTGAGTTCAAGCTACAAATTATCATGTGAGCTTGTGATTATATCAAATTTATTTATGTGATCTGAATAACTATTATGCTGGAAAATTGAACGTTCACATGAATTATTAATTTCAACATTTAATCCGGTTACTGTAGCGAAGATAAAATCGATTTTTTTTTAATCTTGGTTAATTTCAAACTCTTTAAAATTCTTGGCAAAATTTTGTTGGTTAAAAACTCACAGTTTCACATTTGAAAAACAAAAACAAAAAATCAATCGAGACATCTATTTTGCGTCTCAAAAAGTTGTTACTACGCTTTTGTTGTCTGATCGTTTCAAGCAAAGACTGATAATATTTTTGAGCCCTTACACACTTTATAGCTTATCAAAGTATCCGCGATCATCCATATCTCTACACTCTACTTTTACTTATTTTTATCTTGTCTGTACATCTTATATTTATTCCTAAAAATCAATCTTCGTAAAATACTTATATTCCCACCCTTAAAGAAAAAAACAATATATAGGCTACAACAAAATATATATAGATAGAATAAATAAAAACCCGCTTCAGTCGCCGCGTTACTCTCGCAGTAGACTGGACTACTGAAGACGTGGAGATCGGGGTTCGATACCAGTCGGGTGCCCTAAGGGTGGTTTTCTTAAATGGATTTCCACTCTCTATCCACGCAAATACTGGTACAGTTACTCAAAATACCATCTTTCTGATCTCTAACACAGCGTATTTTTTCTAGCACCACGTCTTAATACCCGTTCAGGTTATCCGCTTATCTACTAATTACGCTATTTGTCTTAGGGATTAGGAAGGCTATATTTAGAGTAAGTGTACCAGCATTTGCGAGGAGGGAAAGTGAGAAAATAATTTTGGCTAAGCCACTCTCAGTACATCCGACTGAGATTCAAACCTTGATCTCTCCATCAACGGTAGTCTAGTATACTACGAGAGTAGCGCCTTAGACTATGTGTCCACCAAAGCGGCTATTAACGTTATTAGTATTGCATATGCATACAACCTGAACGTGGTGCTATAAAAAAAAGGGTGTTCAGAGAAAAGAGCACGTTTGACAGCCGAGTAGTATTTGGGGGCCCCGAACAAGAGGGTAGTCCGATGACGTAACGCTAGAGGCCACCGTGACATACTTCCCACAAGGGAACTCTTCCGCCTCCTCTTCCAAAAACAAACGAACCAAAGAGAGACACGGGCAAACAGCGCGCACAATTAGCGCTTTGTGTTGGCACAACGACTAATGACTGTAATTTGAACTGAGGGGGGGGGGTGCTTTCTGAGGGATTCAGGAGGAGGGAGAGAGAATACCTGATGACCGTTGGGATGAGTTAGGAGTGACATTAGAAAGATGGAGATAGGAGGGAAGAAAGGTTCAAAAGGTCACAACGTTGACCGCAAAAGTCTTCTCTCTATATGTCTGCCTTCTGCCTCGTCTCTCTTTATTTTTGCAATCCATCGCATGTTCTCTTCTTTCCACACTGAATATTGTAACTTTCTTCAAGGCCTGTCGAGGAGTAAGAAAGTTTTGTAAATATTTTACACGGGACTATATAAATGATATGTCCGCGTGTACCCGTCAAGAATACTACGGGACCTTACACGCTGCGTTGATTACAGTTGTAAAGTGAACGAGACAGACGCGAAATGTATACTAGGGAAATCAAGGGTACTTAAGCGCCAAATAAACTTAAGAACATAATTTGTCCAGTTTCCACCACGGACGTGTAAGAAATCTTGAGACTTACTATCAAATATAAAGTCTTATATTTTATAAGCTTTAAAATTTTAATGCAATTTTTTCTTCTCCAAAGATTCCCATACACCACGTCCTAAGGTGAAGTGGAAGGGGCGAGAAATAGCCAGTGTTTTTTTAAGGTTTTATAGCAAAACTTTTATTTTTGTTAGAATAAATAAAATATTTCTCCAGTAGAAACATACAGTTTAATTTTCTTCACATGGTAATATCAACTGCTCTTTAATATCTGTCAGGGATGTCCTGGAGTTTAGTAACAATATTTTCTTTTCTTTTAAAAGTTTGTCATCTAATACTGCTATGCTCATGACAGATATTCAACAACTGAGGATACCACCATGTGAATAAAATTAAGACTCTTTGTGTTTACTGGAGAGTTATTTGATTTCTTTTGAGCAAAAAAGTTTTTTAGCTAAAAGATGAAAAAACACTGGCCCTTTCTCGCCCTTCCAACCCCGCCTTAATACCCATGCAGGATATCTACTATACTCAATAATAAGGTGGGGGTGAGAAATCTAGGATTTAGTGGACGTGTACCTACATTTGCATAGGAGGATTTTGGGAAGAAATCGAGGAAAATCTCCCACTGAATACTCAGTTACTCTTTGATCTCTATCTAACCTTCCCGTCATCGGCCAAACTAGACTAAACGAGACTGACATCTTTTTCGGCGTGCCCAATGGTGACGATGCGTCGCTTTATGCTATAATGATAATAAGAGTTTGTTTAAACCACACGTGTTAATTGTTCTCATCCCTGATTTTAAAAATCATTGGCCAGGTACAGGTATCAACAACATATACTCCCATGTGAAGTGTGTAGAGTTGAGCCTATGTAATGATTGGTCAAATGAGGACCATGTGGGAGATAACATATTACAGGTGCAGTTACAACCAGATCTGCATACTTTGAAACACTCCATGGCATCTTTAGTTGTTCATTTAGTCAAGAAATATGTAATTGTTTGTTATTTAAATGTTTAATACAATAAACATATTTTCTTATATTTGTAAATCATCAAAAATTATCATCCTCTGGAATATCGCAGATATTTCAGTTATTTTTACTGGATAGGGACTTTTATTTTCTAAGTATTAGAATAATTAATCAAAGCTGAGTTGTTTTTCTTTGGAATGTGTCTGCAATTTAAAAACAAAATGAAAACTGTTTGAATTACAGCCAGTGCTCTCTCGAACACAGTATATAAATCAAAACAAATGGTAGAGTTTATAGCACTGTTAATGTCCTGGAATCTGACTTGGTAGGCAGGAGTTTAATCCCAACTGGTAAAGCTTTTAATTTTCTTTTTTTGTATCACGACAGTTATAACCTGACTAGTTTACTTCCCATTAAAATCATCGTAAGAAACGTGTCTTCATCGGATTAAACTTCAACTAGCCATTTTTTTAGAACAAATCCTAAATAAATAGTAAAATTATTTTTTTCACAAAAAAAAGTATCATACATACTTAGCTAATATAAATTACTAAATTTATATCTTATTTAGCAAATACAATTTTAATACTGGATAAATAAGGAGGGAAAACGTAACTGTTATTTATTATTTAAAACAAAACCTGATAAAATGCTCCAAGACACTCTAGAGTTGATCTCATGCACATACGAGTAGATTAAGTTTACCGCATATTACTCTCATATCAATCCTCTCTTTATTTTATGTATAAAAACAAGAATCTTCGAATATATTTGCAAACTAATCACGCTCTCTTTTAACCATACAACCTTGGAACAGTTAGAACGGGACTCGAGAAAAGGTATTTTTACAATTTTTATAGCAAAACACTATTTTGGAAAAAATAAAAACAAATATTGCTACAATAGAAAAATCAAGTTTAATTTGATCTAAATGATGATATCAATAGTTATTGAATATCTACCATGAGCATAGTGGCATAAGTAGAGAAATTTTTTAAATTAAAAGAAAACGTGGTCATTAAATTTCAAAACATCCTTGATAGTGATTCAAGAACTGTTGAAGTCAGCATGTGAAGAATATGTTTATACTGGTTGAATTATTTTATTTATGTTGACCACAAAATGTTTTGCCATAAAAAAAACTGCAAATCATTGACATTTTATGGCGTTACCCTACACTCCCAACTTAAAATAAATGTGACTTAAAATGGTCCATCCTTTTGACATTTCTTTTTCTCAAATATGTTTGACTCTGATCACCTTAGGTTATATCAAGAAGCCGTTGAACCCGATGAAAGGCAAGACAGGAAAAGGGGGCGGACAGGAAACTGTGTATGGTGAACAAAATTTATAACTAACAATCAACTCTTTCGGCGATGAGCTAGAGAAGAAACGGCTAACAGAGAACGACAATAGCCAATCATTAAAAATGTCAACTTCTGCAATCTACAACCATCCCAGCCAACACACTCTCCGGAGAGACTTTAGGACAAATTAACCAGTGTCCTGTCATGGAATGCCTGCCAAGGTAAGAAGAGATTGTTAAAACAGTACCTTTGATATGTTTTCACCCATTCTGTACCCATTTGACCAATCATAAACAACTCCTGCCCTGCTCTTCAAAGAGAAAAAAAACACATTTTTAACGGTAACAAAACATGTATCAACAACCGATTAGCTGAGTTATATTTTATGATAGCTGAAAAGCTTCTTTTTTTTTTGCTCTCAGTTATATCATGAATTATTATTATTAGCACCGCGTCTTACTACCCGTTCAGGTTATACGCACTTACGCTAATGTATAATGGTAGGATGATTGTGAGATGAAATGGATGACATAAAGTTTAACGTAGGATCCGAACCATGGGGTAGGCCTGGCATCCCACACATTCACAAGTTGTGATTAACACACGTCTTGTCAGAGGTGAAGGAAGGATTTAGTAATCATATAAATCTGTGCCGGGACAAAGGATTTAACCCCGGACCCCAGCACAGAAGTCTAACACCTTACCTATAGATCACCAGGTCACCTATATCATGAAGTACTCCCTACAAAACCCAACTTAAAATTAATGAGTTTATTTTTGTTTGTTAAAATATTTTCAACAAAATGTTTGTAGCTTCTTAAATATGTTGGTAAAATTATTTACTAATACATGAATGGATTGAGGCATCACTCTTGCAATGAACTGTACTAGTGAGGACAGGGATATCAGGGTTCGAATCTCGGCCAGTTACACTAAGGTTTGTTTATCCTAGATAAATTTCCACTCTAACTCTACGCAGATTCTGTTAAATTTCCTATAAAAGCCTAACTTACTAATATCTACAACCCTAGTGTAAATACGTTGATAGCAGGAACGAATGTAGGGAATGCCAGGCCTCCACCGTGGTTCGGATTCCACGTTAAACTCTAGGTCCTTCATTTCATCTCACAATCACCCTACCATTGCACATTAGCGTAAGTGCGTATAACCCGAACGGGTAGTAAGACGCGGTGCTAATAATAATAATAATAATAATATACTAAAAATATAGTAAGATGTTTAACATTTTTTTAGCACCGCATCTTACTACAGATTCAGGCTATAAGCTTATGTACTTATTACGAAAATGAGTTAGGGATAAGGAAGGTTAAATTTAGAAGTGTACCCACATTTTAGTGGAGGGCGAATTAAAAACCATTCAGGAAAAAAAAAACTACCTCAGTACACCCGACCAAGAATCAATCACTGATCTCCCCGTCATCGGCAATCTAATGTATTAGTATTAGGATAGTGATGCCTTAGACCATGCGTCCACCTAAGCAGGTGTTGTTATTATTGAGAGCAAACTAAACGTGTTGTTGTATTATAAAAGTGTCTTTCTAATAAAATCCCACTATACGAAGCTCATAAAAACGGTATAAAACCGTTATCGGTATATGAATCTAAAATTAACTGTCAAGTTAATGTCCTTTTTTTTTGTTAATTAAAAATAACAATAAAAACAAACACCAGGAATAAAACGGCCCGAGCGCATGCAAGGGCAACACACAACATTTGAATGTAGATGGTCAGAGCGGGATTCCAGGAACCTGTTATAGTAACATGAAAAACCTCAAACAGTCAAACAAACGAGCCAGACAGTTATAACACCAATTTTCTTACGAAAGGACATATCTGATAACTAGAATAATTAACTGAAACTACTTTCTTGTATTCATTCGTCAAGTCGTGCTCTGCATCTAACGTTATTGATAGAAATCATCAATACTATAGCAATAATTATTTAGTAAAATGTTATCAATGTTAACAGTAAAATATATGTTTATATTCTTCAAAAGGTCCTTTGGTAAACCTATCAAGTTATAGTTATATGTCTTAAGAGTTGACGTGTGAGTATATAAGACGTAAATTTACTTGAATAGTTTCACCTTTTTGCCGTTTTATCAAGACGTAGCGATATTCTGTGGATAGAAGTGTACGTTGAGTTGTGTTCATGCGCGGGTATAGAACAATAAACCTATTTGTTCGCATTAGGCCATCTTGAAAAATAATAAACTATGTTGTTTATTAAATAATAATATTTATAACTTCATCCAGCTTTGTCAAATACATAGACTGATTATTTAGAGGTCCAGGATTTCATTTCAGGTTGGTACCGAAGGATTTTTCTCGAAAGAGGACTAATTCTCATGGTTACTAGGGTTTGGTTAGTTAGCTTGTTATTTTAAGGTTTTTGTTAGCATCCCGTCTTACTACCCATTCGTGTTATACATTTTTGTACTAATTACACTAACGGTTTTAGGGAAAAGTAAGGGTATATTTATAGGAAATGTACCAGAATTTGCGTGAAGGAAGAGTAGAAAATTATTTTGAATTTTTTTAATACACCTGATCGAGATTTGAACATCGATCTCCCGGTCATTGGCAATCCAGTCAACTGTGAGAGTAACGCCTCAGGCCATGCGGCCACGAAAGTGGGTTTTAAGATCTTAATTGGCTCCACACCCTAATACTCGCTATCACCATAATCTCATCGGGACATGGAAAGAGTCTCCACGGAAAGTGTGTACGAGTAGTAGGCTACACTCGGGTGTCCCTTGGGCAATGGTACGTTAGAACTGGCTAATCTTTCCACAAAGTTGGCTCTGAGTGATGATCCCAGACACGTCGTTGTTAGTATTATCATTATTATTATTATTTATTATATACAACTTCAACGTTGCTCGATATTACATTGAAAATATTAACTTAATCTACTAGTAACGTTCTTAAGAATGAGTTAACCTTCTCTGGGTGATTTTACAGCAATTGGTTTATAAATAATATACGTCTGACAGGTATGCAAAGGCACAATCTTTTCATTTAATTATTTAATATTTTATTCTATATTCACGTATGCGCACTGGTTTTGGCGCATGTGCGGGACCCAACGTGCACTTCTAGGCACAGACGCTCGTAAGACGACAGCTGATAACAATGCAGAACTCATAAAAACATTGTCCCAGTGATAACAAACAGACCAAGTGTCTTCTTCCAGTCTTACTAACGTTCTCAAACTAACTTTCTGTGATTCGTTTCTAAAACTTCATTTATTTCTTGATCCGACATCATTTTCCCCCGGTTATAGTATAGTTTCACAGTTGGAAACGTGGGTGGAGTCGGCTTCTTGGAAAAATCTTGTGGCTCTATTGGCATAGTGCGTTGACACACACTGCGCTGGTAGTGGTAGAAACTTGCACTACGAAAGTGAAGGCCATTGCTGAAACAAAGAGCAGAGAGTTGATTAATAATGTTCCGCACATGTTTAATATTGGTTTTATTATATTAATTTTGATAGAATGAAGTAAAAATGGTCAGGATTGTTGTATTTTAGAATATTCAAATATATATAAAACACTATGCAATAAATAGTGTTGAGTTGCTGTGTTAGATCTCATGAGGATAAATGAAATTATCTGGGAATGAATGGGAGTACATGAGGTAGTGGAGGAAACAAAACTGAGACGGTATGGTCATGTAATGAAGGTGGAGAAGGAGAAGATGCCAAAGAAAATTATGGAAATAAAATATGTAGGAAAACTTCCACAAAGGAGACCAAGAAATAGATGGGAGGAGCAGATAAGAGAAAATGTGAAATTGAGATAAGAATTATTGAAGTAATTATAGGAGGTGGAATGGTGGGAGTATAGAGGAAGATGGTGGCATTTTACTAAACTGACCCGTCCACAGGCTGGAAACTGTTGATGTTACATGATGATGAGTTGATGACGATGATAATGTTATTCTAAAAGAAAATCTTGGTAAAATCACTGATAGCCAATACTTTGTAGCGAAAAGCACGAGTATAAGTTACCTATTTATAAAATTTATGAAATGTATACAAATAAAATTTATAAATCTACAGGTCATATTTTCTTTCAATTTACTCTATTGTATGAAGCATGAAATAATAAGTGAAATGTTTACTATTTTTCCCAAGAATACTATATCAAAATGTCACCTATGATATTTTTTTATTATTTAAAGCCCCTTCTTGAATGCTATTTATTGTATAACAACTATTCTAGTTATTTTGTTTTCAAAATATACACTCGAATCCCAGTATAAACCAATTATTGAGATGTAAAAATGTTATGTGGAAGGCCATACGCCTGCAAACCTCGCATTTTAACCGGCAACCCTTCCTACAGATATGTTTTGCGTCTTGCCAACTATGAAGGCATTCTCTCTGTAATATTAAATGAATAACAAATGAGGATACGAGCACAACAGCGCAAACCTTAATACGTGTTACTCATGTGTTAAATTCTCCTCTAATTATTATAAATATGATTATTATTATTATTGGTACCGCGTCTTACTACCCATTCGGATTATACGCACTTACGCTAATGTGTAATAATAGGGTGATTGTGAGACGAAATGTAGGACCTACATATTAACGTGGAATCCGAACCATGGTGGAGGCATGGCCCTCCACACATTCACAAGTTGTGATTAATACACGTCTTTTCAGAGGTAAGGTAAGGGTTTGGCTATCAGATACATCTGTGCTGGGACCGAGGATTGAACCCCGGGCCTCCAACAAATAATTCCGGCACCCTTACCCCTGGACCGCCAGATCATCCCTTTTCCTCCAATGGTCACGATGATTCTTACAAATTTATTTTATGGAAGGTCAATTTTTACTAAAAGAAATTTGAAAATGTTTTTGGATATTGCGTAATTTATAGTTTAATTTATCGAGTAACGCTACGAAATACGTTTTTATTGAGCAGTGATTACGTTAGTACAGGATAAAAGGCACTTGTAGACTAAATAATGGTTATGAGTATGAAGTGAAAGTTTTTTTAAATATCTGACCTTGCTTTAAAAATAGGCTATGCAAGTCAAAAAGTTTTGTGGTAATATAGTGTACTCACTGACAGGGAAGGATCTCAAATTTTATAAATACCGTTGTAGGCTTCATGCGTTGTGCATTCTTGCATTTGTGTATTATTTTATTACTAACCTCTCCTGCGAGAGATTGGTTTGAATCGTGATGAGGTCTAAAATTCGTTATTCCGATGCACAAAATCGTGCAGAATATGCAAATTATGAGTTCACACTAGCAGTTGAGTCGGTCGCATGTTGAAAACCCATTATTTTAATAAAGAACAAGCAGGAATAGTATATACACGCGTCGACATCTAATCTCACTCAGTTGTGTAGTTACTTAGGTTTACTAAAGTATTAAAAAACTTGGTGCTTCAGTCAGTCATATATTTTGAAACCCAAATGTTTATGTTTTAAATAAAAAAATTTATCTAATTTTGATAAGAAACGTTAATTTTACAGTAAGAATATACCTTTGAAAAAGATAAAATCCATTTACTTTAAGTAACAAAAAACTAAAACAGTACCAATGAGACACGCTTAGTACAAGTATTAAAAAAAATCTAACGTATCAAAATGGTCAAGAATTCTTTATATGTTTTAAAAAGCTGTCAAAATTGGCACAATATTTTCAAGGGTACCGATATAGAAAACAGAGTTTGAATTATGATTTCATAAAAGTAAAACTTGGAACATTAAGACGTTTCTGATAAGATACAATAATTATTGATGGTCGACTTAATTTATTCTATGAAATTAATAACTGGAAATTCATAACGGCACTTACGCCACTTATTCTTATTTTAATATTGTGCTATTTGACTATATAATTAAATGATTAGTTACGTAATTAACATCAAGTGCTTCTTTTCGACCCAAATATTAACATTCTAAAACATTACGAATATTGTAATTAAATAATCTTGTCTCTTTATCCTGAAAGCGATTAAAAGAAGATTTGTTTCGAATCAAACCTCACTGGAAATAAGTTAACCAGTATAATTACTCACTTCTTACTGTCGTTATTATATCTGATAAATAAATACATGCGTTTTATCCTTTTATGGTGGGTAATTCAAAATATTAAAAAACTATGGTTTAAGATGGAAATTTAACAATTTATTTTTGTAATATTACATTTAGTTTATAGTCTATTAAGGTGGGTTTGAAGGGTATGCGAGAAAAAGAAAGTTATTTTTTTGTAGTTTTTATGACAAAATGTTTTTATGGCAAAACGTTTTTTTGGCCAAAATTAATAAAATATTGCTCCAGTACAAACATTGAACTTAATTTTCTTCACATGATTACCTAAACAGTTCTTGTATATATGTAAAGAGTGTCCCGGAATTTAATGACTACTTTTTTATTTCATTTAAAAAGTTTGTCATCTAATACCACTATGCTCATGATGGATCACTAACAATTGTTTATATCACCATGATAAGAAAATTAAACTCTATGTTTGTACTGGAGTAATATTTTATCTATTTTAGTCAAAAAAAGTTTTCCCATAAAATGCAAAAAACCCTAGCCTTATCTCGCATCCCATTCCATCTCACCTTAATGAGTTAATATACCTCTATAGGGCGATCACATTTTTTTTTTTTCAAAATTCACTACAACAGACGTAAAAACTCACAACAATAGGCACACCAATACAAGCGTAAGTATCTACTAGTATGGCTGCCAATGATGGATGGGACTCAGATCCTGGCTAGGCGTAACTAATGTAATTTTTACTAAATGGTTTCTCAATATCCCTCAACGCAAATCCTGGCAAATTTCCTCTAAATTTTACCTTTCCTCTTCCAACCAGATTAGTGTGAATATGCAGATAGTATATATATATATATATATATATATATAGTGTTAAAAATACGTTATAACCAATATAAAAATAGATTTTAAAACACCATTAATATATTAGAATTTTAGTTAAAATAAACTTTGAGAAAGTATAACTTTTTTTTCTGCTTAGGTTTATAACATTATTAGTGTTATTTCTTAAGTATTGAAAATATCTTCAAAGATTACATATTATGACCTGACGTATGAAGGCATGTAAATTGTTTTAGTAGAGTTTAAAACTATATAAAAATTCCCTTTCTATCATAATCGGACTATATATTATTTGAAACGAGAATAATTTGTCACATATAGATCTCACAAACACAAATTTTTTTAAAACTCTTACGACTATTTTATGATATCCGACCACAAAAACGTTCACGCTGTACGAGCTCTGGAAGTAACGTCATAATTTATACGCTTTCACTCTATTCTACTCCAAATAAAATACCAAACTAATCTCTATCATGACACATGCCTTCTCAGCCACGGTAAAATAATAATCATGTGATGGAGAGCTCTCAATAATTGAGAGCACAGGGATAAACATAATTGTAGAGGAGTTGTTACAATGCCGCACCAGTAAAGGTAAACGCCGTAACTCCACAGTAGCTCGATACGTAATATTAACATATCTTGGGTAGTAATAAAAGTCCACTTGAAACTTAAAGGTTTTGAATTCAAATCTGAATTTTGATAAGATCTGTATTAGATTTAAAATTCTGGATCTTGATATTCAAAAGATTCAAATTTGAGTCTTAATTTAATATCAAAATACATCCCAGGTTCAGATTATATAAAATTTAATTCAAATAAAAAAAGTTAAAATTTGTAATAATTTAACTTTTTAAAAGAGTTAGTATATTAGTATGCTCATTATTGGAATTTACTACATAAACGTGTGAAAACCATGGTTTTATTACCCTCTTTTACTATCATAGGCTCGATTAAAAATACATATACGTCTACAGGATGAACCATAACATTTGGGAACCAGTTCACAGGCGGAAGAGATACACAGAAACCTCTTTAAAAACATGTATTCAATTTGACCTTGTTGCATAGTTATTATTATTATTATTAGCACCGCGTCTTACTACCCGTTCGGGTAATACACAATTACGCTAATGTGTAATGGTAGGGTGATTGTGAGATGAAATGGAGGACCTACAGTTTAACGTGGAATCCAAACACCGGTGGAGGCCTGGCATTCCCCACATTCACAAGATGTCTTGTCAGAGGTGAAGGAAGGGTTTGGTAATCAGATAAATCTGTGCCGGGACCGAGGATTGAACCCCGGCCGCCAGCACAGAAGTCCAACACCTTACCCCTAGACCGCCAGGTCACCTTTTGTTCCATAGTTATTGTCATGTTTGTGTGCCAGTAAAATGGAGCTGTTTAACATTACAGGAAGGTCTTTTGATTGAAAAATGACACCTGGACGCGGGAATCTAACACGATACCCTTGGCTTAGCACGCCATTGCTCTAACCATTGAGCTATCCAGGAATCGTCTCATGCCCAGGGTAATTTTTCACTCATATTTTAAGGCAAAGTCTGTGATGGACGTGTGGAAATCATCAGCTACATATTAGTGATCAATATCATGAGCTATCAGATAACGAACATAGTCACTTTCGACTAGAGAGGGCTTGATGCTGACAGCTATATGTGTGCACATATCATGGTGGATTAATTAGCAAAGCTATTGGGCCTATTATTTAATTACGGTTATAGCCGCATCTAAATGTCATTTTTCAATTCAAAGAATACTATATTTAGATGCCGCTATAAGCGTAATTAACAAATATAATAGCTTACTTGATTAATCCATCACTATAGGAAGTGCTCAAAATGGCTACCTTCGGCCTGATTGCAAACCCGTAATCATCGTGTCATAGAATACAGCACTCTTTAAAAACTACAATTCATTCAGGCTGAAGGTAGTCATTTTTAGTACTTCCCATTAGTTTAAGCAGCTCTATATTACTGGAATACAAATATGACTATACATCGGAAATAAGGTAAAATGGGCCACTTATTTATGCTAATTGCTTTAATTTTTTTTATGTCCCCTGTCTATCACTAAGGTAGATTCCACATGTTGTGGTACACCCCACATCTTGCGGTACACAATCTATATTTTAACCTAATATTTGATTGGGATATGATAATATTTGTTAATAAAATATTATTTTCGAAATGTTTTGATTTTGAAATATTTTTCTCGGATTCATTTCGAGTCAGTTGAGATTTAAATTCGATTCAAAATTGAAAATTTTAGACTCACATTGGTTAAAAATACTGATTAAAATAGGCATGTAAAGGATGGGCGGTATTTTCTAGGAAATACTCATATTTCAGCGAGGAAAGAGGATTGTAAATCCACAGCTAAAATTCAGATTTGTAAAAAACATCCTCAATGAACCTAACCATGATTCGAGCTCAATATTCTCGTCAATGATAAAGAGGGCAATGTGAATATAATTACCTAGACGTCTTGGCCATATCCACAGATTTTTTCCCCCTTCTGTGCAGTTTTCTTAATAACTTAGATGCGAGTGTGGAAATACTATGATTATATTTTACACTGTCATGTAGAGAAAGTATTGAGATTGTAAAAATTTTCCAGCTCGAGGTTTTGACGGATCTTTTCTATTCTGTATGCCTGTATGTCCATCCGTTAGGCTATAGACAAAAAAAAGTTAGATTTTTTTAAACTTAACATTTATAGGTAATATCAATATGGTCAAATCTCACCATGTTATTTTTAAATTTTGATATTTTAGCGATAAAATTAATACCAACCACCTAATTTTTAAAATATAAAAATTTTCTGAAATGGCTTCAAATTTTTTGTTAAAAATGAAAGTTTTTGACATGAAAATTAATCAAAATTATCAATTACATTTTCAAAAATAATTACAACAATTTTATAACAATTAGTTTTGGAGTAATTACTGATGACTTTATTCCGAAAATATATAATTAAAAAATAATAGTTATATCAATTTTATTTAAAATATATATCTGAAGATTGTTTCTTATGATGTATGTTTTTCTGAGGAGAACTTTCTAATAAGGGGGGAAGGGGGGCGGTTTACTAATAATTTATTTTGAAAATTTGATTCGAAAACTTGATTACTTGTAAAAGATTGTATGATTGTGTAGTATATATATATACCCAACATTGATTTTTGGTAGCATTTTGCTATATTATCAGTTTTATTTTATTGGTATTGATAAAATCCTTCAAAAATGACAACTGCAGGACACCAGCTGCGGTGTCCGCATGGCCTAATGCGCTACTCTGGTGTTCGACTAGACTAACAATGACGAGGGGATTAAGATTCGAATCTCGGTTGGGTGTATTGAGGGTGTTTCTTCCAAAATGGTTTTCCACTCTCCATCCACGAAGATGGGGACACGCTTTTTCTAACCTTCCTAATCCCTAAAACCATGAGTACATAAGCGTATATTAGTATTATTAGTATTTAGCACCGCGTCTTACTGCCCGTTCGGGCTATACAATGAAGTATTAATTACGTTAATGTGTTAGGAATGGGGAATGTTTAGTGTAGAGGAAGGGAACCCGCATTTGCGTAGAGGGAGAGTGGAAAACCATTTAGGAAAAACCACCCCCAGTTCATCCGAGCGATATTATAATCTTGATCTCCGCTTCCCTAGCAGTCTAGCTCAACACAAAACCAGCGCATCAGTTAACTATGCCACTGAGGCAGGTCATAAGCTTATTGACCGAATGGGTAGTAGGACGTGGTGCTAAAAAAAATGAACTGCAGGCCATATAGCTTTACTTATGATCATGTATATATAATCAATTTTTTTACTGTTTGAAAAGGTTCTGCCTGTGAAAATTGAAGCATTTTTAACAAAATATTCTAACTACGAATACGGCTTTCTTCCTTAGCAAAGAAGGCAGTCTAGACAAGCAGGACAATAATGGAATTCAGGAGGTGTAATCAGTGTAGCCAACAGCGGAGGAGTCTCCTTGTTTCTACGAAGAAAACAATGTTAGTACGACGACAACAACAGCATCAAAAACAACGTCGTCTACTTAATCACTAGACGCTTTTGACAGCCTGTTATTACACGCGTTATTCCTATGCCGTCCTTAGCCAGGCGTAGTCCAAGCAAAGCTCGTTAAAAAATTTCCAACGAGGGGAAAAACAAAAAATAACTGGACATACTTAAACATGAACAAAACAATCTTCAAGGATAAAGCTGATCTCTCTAAGTTTAGAATTATACACTTTTAAGTGAATTTTTGCAAAGTTTTAGACAAAAAAATCCACAATTCCTTATGTCTGAAATAAATATAATTATATTTTGCTTTTAAAAATTAAAAAGGATACGATTTTTTTAGTTATTAATTTTAAATGGTAGCCATGGGTTTAATTTAAGCAGTGATTTGAGGGAGTTAAGGTCCATATTTTTACAGTTAAACCCTTTTTTTGACCAATCAAAATTAAATATTACGTAAGTAAATGCATTTAGCTAAATATTCTAAGTATAGTAATCTAATAAGTTCTTGAATACTTGACCTGATGCATAAAAAAATAGAGGAAGATATCCAGCTTAGAATACGTGATAATCGTTAAAAGAACTGTTAAGATTGTGCAGAAAATTAAATTAAATCTGCCTACTGAAGCAATATTAGACTTATTTTTTCCAATACATACTTTAGGTTATTAGAACTGCTAAATTATAAACCTAAACACACATTGATACCCATACACCCTTAAGATGTGTGGATTAAGAATATAGCTTGGAGCAGATGTACCCTCATTAGTGAGGAAAGGGGGTTTGAAAACCACAGAGGTGATTATAATGTGTAAAACAATCCTCACTGTACCAGACCTAGATTCAAACCATGACTGACCCGTGCCCAAATATTGGGTTTACTATGAACTTGACACCTTAAAACATAAGGCTACCTTGGTTGGTACTTAATTTGTAAGCGAATTATGGTAGATAATATTTAAATTTGATTTCACAAGTACTCGACCAAGTTTGTATTTTCAATCGAAAAATCTTTCGATTTAATACATCGGTGGTCAAATGGTATAAGGCGTCACTCTAAAAATATATGGGACTACCAAGGATGGGAATATTGGGTTTTGGTTCCCTAAGGGGTGCATAGGGTGGTTATTTTCCCTCAATTGATTTCCAATCTCCTTCCACGCAAATTTAACCTATACCTTCATCATGCCTACCACTTTATTGTGAATATGGGGAGAGGTCAAACGTTTAATAAGATAATGTGCACAAAAGGAGAATTCACAAAAAACTAGAATGATATTATTTTACTATTCCTGTTAAATGGGTCTTGAATTTCACCAACATAAATTAAATATTGCTCCAATAGAATCATAGAATTTAATTTTCCTACATGATGATATCAAGAGTTGTTGAATATCTGTCATAAGCATATAAATATGATAAACTTTTTAAATGAAGATAAAAAGTTGTCATTGAATTCCAGGACATCCTTAACATAATATTCAACAACTGTTGATATCACCATGTGAATAAAATTAAACTGTATGTTTCTAATGGAGCAATAGTTGATTTATTTTGTCCAAGAATATTTGCCATAAAAACTGCAAAAAATCACTGACCTTTTTCTCACGTTCCCTATATTCCTACCATGCAAAAATGTCTAAAATCATCAAAAGTATATTTTAGTTAGTAAGCAAAGTTTTTAATATCCTTAGTGCGGTTGTGATATTAGCGTCTAGGACTTAATGACAATAATGAACGTTACACAATTAATTATTTGACTTTAAAATACTCACATTGAGTTCATTGCCTTATTTTAATTCGCTACTAATACAAAATGAACTCAAAAAATAAGAAATAAAAAGTATTAAAAACCAACCAAAGCTGAATCTCCTGTGGTTATATAAACTCTCATGCGAACACTAAACTTGTCCATATCACGCATACGCACCTGGTGAGGTGTAAATATGGCAAGGCGAGCATTAATCAAGCATCTTTGTTTTTTAACTGGACAGGTGTAGGGGTGATAAGATCCCGGTTGGGTTACTATAGTGACTAAGTAGTTTTTTTAAAACTGTCAGCTTTAAGCCATCTTTGTTCTTGTGTAAAATCGTATGTTTTAGCGCTAAATTGAAAGAATAGAAAAAGGCTAAGGAGGAGATAGATGTAAAATCAAATAATTTCAATGGAATTTTAAGATATTCATCCTAATTAAATTATACATGCATTAAATCTTACTGTTCCAGTGTATATATATTGGAACATGACGATTTTATTAACTCTCAACTTTATTTTACTATTTGTATAATTATACAAAAAAAACATATAACTGTATAATTGGCTAAGGGCATACCGTTTGAATGGCCTGCTTACCCCACTTTTGTGGTAAGAACTAAATTGCTATATAAATTTTTTTTAAATGAATTTTATTATCATTATTTATTACAGCATGGAATTTAAGTCTCGATTATACAGACGATCGCAAAACCTTAGTCTTGGAAATACCGTTGTAAGTTGTTTTGTAAGTCGTGTTTTTAAACAGTCCTTTAACAAGGGAATGTACGTCAAATATCTAAATAAAATAAATGAATTGCTTCCCAAGAAACAATCATAGTGTCATGAAAGTAAACAATACACTTTTATCTTTATTTGTTTAAAAAAAACACTTTATTCCTGTTTGTTGCTTATAATATATGTGTTGTTTGAAGTAGTTGTACAAATGACTATATTACTTCGTGAACAGCAAATTGTTAAAGTGAAGAGGGATCGTTGAACAGGAAAAAATGTCTAACGTCTTTGGTCACACATTGACGTGGCTTTATTTAATATACAAATGGTACCCAGGCGAAAAATTCGCACAAGTCATCTTTATTACTTGACAAAAAATCAAAGTTCTAACTGCCAGGTTTTTATAGGAAGCTTGTTATTTGAAAACTGCAAATTTATTTTGACAAAATGGCGGTAAAAAAATTACAAATGTAGGCCTATTCAACACACATTCTTAGTTCATTTAATTAATTATTTGAAAATAAATAATATAGCAATTCATAAAGATAACTTTTTAGATGAATCTTTTATCTGACAAACAAAATAAGGTATATTTTTAGAATGACAATTTTTTGTGACTTTCAACCAATTTTGGTGGTAGAAAGGGGGCCATCTATAAATCAGGGTTTAGGTAATCTTGATCATTAGTCGATAAACCCACTGGTTACGATAAAACAATATTGGAAGGGAACTAAACGAGATAAAGGATGTGACCAATTTTCTCTGAAACTAACAAACTTCCTTCTCGAATAGTGACTTCCACCAATCTGAATAGCTTTTGCACCTAGTAAATTACCAGCTCCATTCATGGCAAAGGGAGGACTTTTTTTTTAATAGAACACCATTTCAGTAGCTTCTTGAATCTCATAAGTATACTCAGATCATTCAAGTTAAAGTGGTTCCACTTGAGTTATTCATAATATCGTATTATTCAACCTCCACACAGAGGAAACTACTACATGATAGGTGTTTCTTAATATTGTAAGCACAAGAATGTCTCAAATTAAACTACCGACTAGCTATCAACAATAATGAGTTCCTTTATATAATGTAGAACATTATTTTAATAGCCCTTAATAACACCCGAATAAAGCTATAGCTAAAAATTGAGATTCACATTGTGCCATGTGATTTTCTAACGTTTCCTTTTTTGTCCATTACGTGTGGTGACCTCTTGTAAGTCAGTTAGTTGCAAGTTTGTTGACTTCGTTTTTCATACAAAAATAAACAATACAAGTTAGTAGAAAATAGAGAAGTAGAAAAAGGAATTCAACCCCCTTAAGATGAAAGTGTGGAACGCAAGTTATGGGGAGTATTTTTGCAGTTTTTATATCAATTCTTTTTTGTCAAAATAAAATCAAACAATTCTCTTGTAGAAAATTAATCTTTATATTCCTACTGGAGAAGTATTTTATTTATGCTGGCAAAAAAAAATTTGGTTATAAAAACTGCGAAAACGCTGGACTTTTTTTTATCTCGTCCCCAACGTCCCCAACATCCCCACCTTAATCCCTAGTTCTCCCATCTCCCCTCCCCCCACACTTTCCACCTAAAACAACATTGTCTAAATGACTTGACCAATAATCGTGTTCGCTCGTCCAAAGTAAAAAAAAACCTTATGTTCATGAGGGCAATCACATTTATTAGAAGTTGTGCACTAAATAAATAAAGAAGCCGGAAATTTACATTCTTGTCAAATAATGTTCACAATTTATTGTTGTACTATTATGTCTTGGATAGAAGTAAACTAATTCCTTATAAATTGTGAAAACATTGTACAAATTATAAATATAGATAGTTACTTGTAGCCCCCTTCCGTGGTCGAATAGTCCAAGGCGTCACTCTCACAGTAGAAACTGGAATTCCGATAATGGAGAGATCGTGATTCGAATCCTGCTCGGGTTTATTGAGGGTTTTCTTACTAAATTTTCTCACTTTCGCCACACAGAAATGTGTACACACTCCCTCAAAATTCAACCTTTCTCATCACTATTACATAAGCGTAATTAGTACATATGAGTATAACCCTAATAGAGAGTAAAACGTGGCGCTAAAAAAGTTCGTGAGTTGAAATTTGATTTGGTCTCCCAAGCAGAAGTTCTTGAACAGAATTGACCAAGCTGAAAACCAGTTCAAATGAAGTAAAGAGACTCGCGCTGATGAGACTGGAATCTTGTGATTGGATTAGAGCTCACCACGGTATTAAGTTTTTATTTTTATTTTTAATCCTGTAACTCAAAATTGGACTTGTATCGTTGCTGCACCCCGGGAGAACACTTTAAACGGCCGGTAGTTTGCCACTTAGGGTGTGGTTAATAGTTACTTTATGGAAGAACCCAACTTACAAAACGGCATGATATAGACCAGAGAGAGAGAGAAATACGTTGGCACGGGTAAAAAAAATGTGGGGGGGGGGGGG
>CABFVX010000653.1:34501-46929 GCA_902151425.1 Timema shepardi
GGGGGGGGGGGGGTAAAGGAGGTTCAAATACCTCTCTAGTTACTTGCGCAAGTAGTAAATCAAACAGATCATCTAATTTCCTCGATAGGCAGGTTTCTAATCACGCCCGGAAAGATTTTTATCATACTATCACGATAACTTGGTCGCTCACAAGGAACACTTTTTATTTTAACCTTTTTTTAAAAAAAAAAAAGGATTTTTACTTGTCGCACATCAAATTATCATCTTTTTTATCTCACAAGAACGCGTTTTAAAGTCAAATTTTAACAGGACGATATTTATATGACTTAGAAAAGAAACTTAATCTACTTTCACGTTTTTAAGTGAAGTCATGTGATCTGCAGCTGTCACTTTTGATAGATTTTTTCAATACCTGTCAAATAGCAATGAAAATATAGTAAAATATGATTAATGATTACCTAAAAAAAAGTATCATCAGGGACCTTCCTATGAAAATAGGACTACATTAGTAGTAGGACTAATAAACTTAGGAGTATATTACCAACATCGGTTTTTTGAAGCTTTGATCCGGAATATTTAGAAAGGCCTTCACTTTTTCAAATAATCTACAAAATATTGTTTATTTATTGTTTGGATAAACGAATATTAAGTAAATTTTCCGGAATAATTTACAAAATAATATTTATTTTAAGAATATTTTGGTTAATTTTAAAAAAATTAATCTTTAAATAATTATTTTTGTTGTTTATACCAAGGACATTTTTGAATCAATTGAGATCCGTACGTGATTTATAAACTAACACTTTAATTAATTAATTAATTAATTCGATTCGTCACCATGAAATAAGAAGCTATCTTTTCACTAGTAACAGATTTTTCAGTCGTGGCAGATAAATCACATTAGCTACCCTTATATATATGCAATATTATTATTATTATTATTATTAGCACCGCGTCTTACTACCCGTTCAGGTTATACGCACTTACGCTAATGTGAAATGGTAGGGTGATTGTGAGATGAAATGAAGGACCTACAGTTTAACATGGAATCCGAACCACGGTGGAGGCCTGGCATTCCCCACATTCACAAGATGTCTTGTCAGAGGTGAAGGAAGGGTTTGGTAATCAGATAAATCTATGCCGGGACAGAGGATTGAACCCCGGCCACCAGCACAGAAGTCTGACACCTTACCCCTAGGCCGCCAGGTCACCGACGTGTGTGGGTGGGATTATAGTTCCACCTCTAGTTAATCAGATCGGACGAGACTGACATTTTAATCCACGTGCTCACTGGTGCCAATAATAATGTATTAGTTGTGTATTGACTCGTCCTAGTATTATTAAGACTGTAAGACCCTTTAACTATATAAAGCCTGTTTAATTGGTCGAGGGGTCTAATAATTCACTCTCTAAAAATAATGGACTTCCGTTGATGGTAAGATCATTTCTTGAATCCGGGTCGAGTATACTGAGGGTAGTTTTATTAAAAATTGATTTCATCACTTCCACCATGAAAATTCAGGTACGTTTCCTCTAAATTCAACCTTAGTTTTCAAATATAAAATTCACTCACCCAACATGCTAATACAGGTACGATTCCTTTAAATTGAACATTTGCTATCCCAAGCATATTAGGGTAATTAGTACATATTAGTATATTCCTATCGGGTAGTAAGTAGCACGTGGTTAGAAAAAAAACACACACTATAGAGTCTAATGTCCCTTACTTAAGTGTAGAGAACGCGAGTTAAAGGCAGTATTTTTTGCAAATTTTTATATCAAAACTTTTTTTTTCTGTCAAAGTAAATCACTGTTCTAGTAGAAACATAGAATTTAATTTTCTTCCCATGATGATATCAACAGTTGTTGAATAGCTATAAAGGGTGTTCTGGAATTTAATGACAACTTTTTCTCTTAATTTAAAAAGTTTCTAATGCTGCTACCCTCATGAAAGATATTCAACAACTGTTAATATAACCATGTGAAGAAAATTAAACCCTGTTTCTACTGGATATATATTTGTTGGATTTTAGACAAAATAAATGTTTTACTCTAAAAACAGCAAATCACTTCCCTTAACTCGTGTTCCCTACACTCATTCCTTAAATTGTTTTACCTGGTTAAGTTAGGTTCAAAATCTTGCTCTAATATAACCTTGAGATGGAACCTACACGTTGAAGGAAAATACTCCCTTATTGCATAAACCTCTCTCTCTTGATCCACAATTGCATGCAGGTTTTATTTAACAATACCCCTTACTTCCTCTCTAGTTTTCACTGAAAAGAAATGTATTGTTTGGGGGGTAGAGGGGGGCTTTGCATTATACTGGAATTTGATTGTATTAACTAACAACAAAAGGTTTTAGGGCCTACTTTCCCCTCGCCCCGCCATACTCTACTCCCCCAAACGAACCGATGTGCACTTTAAGACGTGTGGTACATTAGGACACGAAATCAGGCAACAACGACTTTTGTACTTGGAATGTTCATGGGCAACAAACATTAAGGTAAAGAAGTATGGAACGAGAGAGAAATGACATTGTTTTTACAGTTTTTATAGTAAACCTTTTATTTTAGCCAGCTTAAATAAATTATTGCTTCAATAGAACATACTTTAATTTTCTACAAATGACACTTCAACATTTCTTTTTATTTCTTCTTTTTTTTTTCATTTATTTGAGATATTTAACGAACACTCTCTGAAACTATTGATAATATCAGCACACGAGAATATATATCAGCTAGAGCGATTGGACCTACCCATTTTTCTGGGAAAGTACAGGGTACTTTTACATGCCACAATCGACATAGGACCAATGGATTTACTTCCCCTCCGAAGGAGGTTGTGCTGCGGATTTTTATCACTTAGGAAAAATACATCAACCCCGGCTGGGTTTGACTCCATTAAAACAGGTCCAAAGTAAGCAATTCACCCCGAAAACAATGAGGTTAACCTCAACAGTTTTTGAATATTTGATATGTAAATATTAGCTTTTTAAGATAATTTTTTTAAATAAATTGAATAATTTATCTAGTTTTAGGACACCTTTGACAGATATTCAACAAATGTTGAGGTCACGGTATGATAAAGAAAACTAAGCTCTTTATTTATACTGGATAATTATTTGAATTATTTTGCAAAAAAAAAAGTTTGCTATAAACTGCAAACAATATTCCCCTTAACTTGTAGTTTATACCATCGCACCTTAATGTGTGCCTAGGCTCAATGAAAATCAATTAATTGGACTAATGATGAAGAGGTGTGAAAGGGAGGATTTAGAAGAAAATCTACACGCATTTGCGATTAGGGAGGGTTGAAAAATATTATTACCACACCCATAGGGCACCCATCTGGGATTATTAATCTAATATTCACGTCACTGGCAACCAAGATTCAAAGATCTTGATATATAAACTGTCTACTCACCAATTTTAAATATGCACATTTAATTACACTAATTGAGTAGGACTGAACTAGGAATAATTAGGAGGAAATATACCTGAATTCACGTGGAAGGATGGTGAGTATCCGGATGCAATTAGAACCCAGACCACCCCAACACCGGAAAACCAGACAAAACTAGGAGCTTGACTTTTATTTAGTAATGTGAATTGCAAATTATTTCATAAAAAAATGATCAAAATAATTTGATCATAAGTAAACTTTGCATCAACTCACGCAATTCTTTCACTTACATCCGTGTCCCCCAAACTCCCTTTTCCATATCTTTATTCTCAAATGCTTTTATATCAGCCTTTTCTTCATTCACCTCTAACCTAGTGTTCTGTTTGGTTTGTTTGTCCATCTATTAAGAAATTACGCACATTCTTAGAAAAAGAAGTCCCTCGCTAAAATGAGAATTTAAATGGTAATGGTTATTACAGGTGTGTTTTTAATCCAAAATCTTGTTTAGCTTGTAACATGTTTCTTATTATCTTAGTCCAATATTCAAATAGTATGCCTTCCTTTTTAGTGAATCATTTAACGTTTCCTTTCTAATCACGAAGATTATATAAGTATATTAATTGCAAAATAGCTCAATCTTGGACAATCCACCGAACACCATGAACACTGTTTTTGAGTATCATCGTATTTACCCAATCCCTGGGTTTGGAGACTTCAAATTTTATACGACGGTTTATTTTAGGCAAGGCAAGAAATAAGACTGCGTTTTGATAGATTCAAACTTAAGGTGGGATGGAAGGGGATGAGAGAAAAAGCGAGTGTTTTTTTGCAGTTTTATGGAAAAACCTTTTTTTTTGGCGTAAATAAATAAAATATTGCTCCAGTACAAACATAGAATATTGTATCCTTTACATGTTGATATCAAAATTTCTTGAATATTTGTCAAATATATCATGGAGCTAAGTAACAACTTTTTTCTCTTCTTTAGAAGTTTCTTATCTAGTGCCACCATGCTCACGACAGATATTCAGGAACTGTTGATATCACCGTGGGAAGAAAATTAAACTCTACGTTTGTACTAAAGCAATAATTCATTTATTTTGGCAAAAAAAAAAAGTTTTGCCATACAAACTTTTAAAAAAATTCTTAGGTTTTCTCACGTTCCCTTCCATCCCACCTTAAAGATGTGAAAATGGAGGATTGAAAGATTTCAGAACTCACTGAGGTATATTTTTAATCAGCAGACATGGATCCTTGAAATTTAAAACAAAGCTCTGTTTCTAAAATTCTGTGAGAAATGTTTGAAGGCTTTAAAAATGTCATCGCCTAAGAGGGTGGAGATGTGCTGAAAGGGATGGGAAATCTAATGTCCTTCAATCTCGATCAAAAAAAAATTGGGTTGCTGATTATGCTTATGACATTGATGGGTTTGAAGGATCGTTGGAGTAAAGGGGCCATGGGGGTTAGAAATTATAAAACTTAAATAAATAATTACTTTTAAGTGTGGTAGAAAATTGAAATTTGTCAGGCAGATAAAGGGACTACTTCAAATATTTAATAAAAGTTTAAAATATCTAATTTCTTGGTGTAACGCCTCAAAATAGAGAAAAGAGGGGTGTACAAATTAAAATAAACTTATAGGTGTGCAATAAAATTGAAATTTGGCAGATACATATCACCAAATAAGCCTAAAATGTTGACATTTATAATTGGGAGTTGAAAATTGGTGGAGGAATTGGGGGTCTTAACATTTGAAGGGTAAAGGGAACAAGAGGGAAAGTTACAGTTCACACATTTTCCAGAACAACAACTTTCATATCTCAAACCCCACAAGGACCTCATCAAATAACATTTTTATTTAAATATGACAGAAGCCTCTTCTAAACATATTATTAAGTGTATTATAAAAGGTCTCATAAATTTGCTAAATAAATTTGAGTTAAAATTGGAGTGTCCATCCTTTTCCCCGGTACTATTCATTTACAAAACCGAACCTGCGTTGAACTATGTTCTTGTGTGGTAAATAATTCCAAATAAATATCAACCTAATCAGAAAATTTTAAATCTTAAAATGGAATTCTGGGAAATGAGGGAGGTAGGTGGTGAGCTATAACCAAAAACAAATTTGAGATGAGGTAGAAAATTAAAATTGGGTAGACAGATAGAGATACAAATTCCAGATAGCCAAATTAACCTTAAAATTTAAAATATATCAGTGTTTGTTTAAAAAAGGTTGTTGGGAGGACTAAAAATTTACAAAACTAATATAAATAAATATATTTAAGGGAAGTAAAAAACTAAAATTCGTCAGTATAATAAAGACGACACTCCAAATAGTTACCTATAAAAGTCCGAAAATTAGATGAGAAATTTTTTAAATTAAAAGTAAGAGATGTAATTAAATTCCAGAACACTCTTGACAGATATTCAACAACTGTTGACATCGCCATGTAAAGAAAGTTAAACTCTATGTTTCTACTAGAAAAACATTTGATTTATTTGGTCAAAAAATGTTTTGCTATAAAAACTGTAAAAAAAAAATTCTCGCGTTCTCTATATACACTTTAACATTTTATCCTTGGACTTCAAGTTTCAAATGTTTTCTATTATTTCTCTTTAGATTTGAGGATGATATTTTTCTTTGGTGATCAAGATAGACAGACAACCAATTAATATTGTCTCCAATAAAATATTATATTCATATAAAATAAGTTTGACAAGACATGTAACAAGCTACAAAAATACACCCAAGATACTCGATCACTTGGTTATAATTTGTAATAATTCTTATCATTTGAGATGAGCTATTAGACAAAAAATCTTTCTAGTGGCCAATATATTTAAATGAATAATCATATTTAAAAACTGTGTGGGCCTATTGTATATTGCATGCGTCGTTTGGACTAGGTTCAAATAGTGACCCCGCCAAATTTCGTAAAAATTGATCCAAGCAATCTTAATTATTCATCAAACCTACGGACATAATAAATGCCAAATGGTTGAGCTAAAACAGAACCGGAATACCCTTAGTCAATAAAAAAGCTTTTTTTAAAAAAATGAATGAACACACACTTAATTGGAGTCATCGCCACGGTTTGATTCATCAGAACTTCCTTGAGCTGTAGTTGGTCTCTCTCTGACCACTCGACCCTTGGAAATACATCCCTAATCAAGGCATAGACGAATCCTCAACGAACCAACCTATTCAGTGAGACTAACGCGTTAGATAGCGAGCAAGACAAGTAAAAGACCTTGAGAACAAGTTGGCTTTTAATAAATGGTTTCAACGAGCGGTCTTGCCTACGGCCTGAACATTAGATCCATTATTTATGTGTAATTGTTTTGTTGCTTCGGACACAGGTTACTTCTTCACGTACAAGCATTTTTTTTTCTCCCCGAACTAATTTCCATGACAATTGATAATGTATCTACGTCTCTTAAGTTCTTGTCTATATATTTTTTTGTTTTAATAAAAAAAATAAGAAGCTTCTGCACGGTTTTGAAACGTGGACGCAAGTAGAAGTGTTTTTTTTTTCAACTAAACAATAGTGGTGTCTTGTTTGATGTAAGAATGTGTTGGTATAGTTGAAATGGGGGAGGGTTGTAGGTGAGTGAGGGGGATAACAGGAGGGGGGAAGGAGGAAAGATCTGATGAATGAGGCTTCACTTAGCAACAAAAATAGGCGTGACCAGAAAGTACCTTCGTTGAATATTAAAAAAATTAAGTAGTGAGTGAACCTCATGTACGTTTTTGGGAATCATCACGAATAAAACTTTGTTACTGGTAAGGCCGAAATTTTTATTTCTAAGGTGACACACTAGCTATAGGTCCTATGCTAGAATATCTCTCTGAAGCTTTTTTTCTATAATATTTTATTTTTTTCACTACATATACTTTTAATCAAGATAAACATACATTTAAAGATAAGGTTTTTGTCGTCTTGAGATACAGAATATTTTGTTTTACGATATATGTAAGCTACTTATGAGAATTCTAATCGTATCATCCCATTGAAAGTTCATTTCATGATGACGATGTATAAATGATGATTATAGCAACATTAGGACAGGAGTAATTTTAATTAGATGCCAAGCAAAAGCAACAACCTTTGTAAACAAAATTTGCACATATACCTTATTTTCTGTAATGGGAGTGATGTGGGTGGTTTGTATCTGCTACAAGTACTGGTATGTACCCACAGTGGCAGACCTAACCAAAGAGTCATCTGAGAGAGAGCTTCTCTAACGTGACTTTAAGCCCGATCATGTTTAAGGAGCTCCTTGATGATGTTATATTATTTTACTCTTTTCTAATTCCCCGCGGGTCGCAAAATATTCTGCCAAAGGCCACCAGTTGGACAGACCTGCTTCAGACCATTCGGTCACTGAAGCGGGGGATATTGATAAAAAAAAAAATTTCTGCGTGTTTATAAAGCTGCATTTTTCCAATGAGTCATCACTCTCGCAATATTAATTTATATTTAGCACCACGTCTTACTACCCGTTGGGGTTATACGCTTTAAGTACTAATTACGCTAATGGATTAGGACTTGGGAAGGTTGAATTAGAGGAAATGAACCCGCATTTGCGTGGAGGGAGAGTGGAAAACCATTTAGGAAAACCCACCCCCAGTTCACCCAACCGAGATTCGAACCTCGATCTCCCCGTCCTCAGCAGTCGAGATCAACACGACTAGCGCGGTATCCAACTACGCCGCTGAGGTGGGTTACTTTCAATAGACTATACTATCAGTAGCGGGAAGATCTAGGTTTAAATCTCGGTTTGTTCTACTGACGGCGGTATTTTCTTAATGGATTTTATCTTTTCCTCCGCTCAAATGCGGATATACACTTCCTCTAAATCCAACCTTCTTGATCTCTAACAAATTAGCGTAGTTAGTGCATACACGTATAACCCATACGGGTTAAGAAAATGAAAAAAACAAAACTGAAACTATAAACCTTAACTCGGGTATAGGAGAGTGGGGGAGGAACGAGCAGTGAAGACAGTCCTGTGTCATATCATCTCATTTCCGCGACACGGATGACAGGAGGCTAGAGAGAGCAATTATCTCGTCATGTTGTCGGACGTGTGTGTGTGTTGTTTGTCAGCGTTGGGAGAGTGATCACTCGTGTTTCACCTTGCCCCTTCACCACCCCCCCGACTGGACCACCAGAGATAACGTGGGACGACACTGCCACCTGTCGTCTTAACCGGATACACGTTCACGGACACGCCTTTCTGTGTCTTAGAGCACATTGTCACGAGAAAAGGAGTCCTTCAGGAAATGTCGAATGATTGAGAACTGATGAAATTTCTGAGGTATTGGTAGTCTTGGAATCTGGTCATCAGGAGCAGGCATGTTTAACTTTCCTCTTCTCATGATATATTCGTTTTACATTGGAAGATGTTGCTTCTAGGATCTTCATTGCGCCGTCACAAGTACCTTGCAGAGTATATTGAAATATCTGGAGTGTTGGAAGATTGTATTTAGTAGCAGGAACATCTAACTGTCCTCTTCCAATGAGACATTAGTTTGCCAATGGGGGCTGCGCCTTCTTAGATTTTTGATACTTTGGAGAATATTATTGTTGATGAGAGTACAGGCAGTACATGAGAGAGTAAAGGAAACAAGAATAAGATGGTATAGGCATTAAATGAGGATGGAGAAGGAGAGGATGCCAAAGAAAATAACGGAAATGATGTGTGTCAGAAAAATACCACAAGGGAGACCAATAAAGAGATGGGGGGAGCAGATAACGTAAAATGTGCAAGTAAAAGGAGGAGAATGGAAGAAATTAAAGGAGGAAGAGTGGTGGAAGTATAGAGGAAGATGGAGGCATTTTACTAAACTGAGTCGATCACAGTCTGGAAATGGATGATGATGATGATGATGATGATGACTTGCCGTTGAAAAGCATAGAAATTATAGGCTACATGAAAACTAACATCCCTTAGTCAAGTTTTCATCGAACCATTAATTTACTAGTGGAAAGCACACCTCCTTAAATTACAAGCCAACAGGTGACAAGCCAAGTCTCTCTACTGAAACTGAGACTGAACAAGTTTCCATGGATTTATAGTTAAAGTCCCTAACCCTTCAAATCCTTGGGATAGTTGATCCTGTAAATATGAATACAATTATGTGGGAATCAAGAGTTCAATCAACTCTAGCTTTTAGGTACCACGATTTAAAACCCTCGTGTTCCAGTTTTGTTTATTTGTTAGTGGATTCACACATGGTTAAATTTTTATTTGTCTCAGATATACTGAGTGGCTCCACATTCAACTTTGAGGCAAAACAATGTTTGCAAATGTGAGGATATATCGTGGGAAAATAATATCTTACACTAAGGTTGAGGAGTCACGACTGAGCCATTGTTCTCTATTGTCAATTTTTAATCATAATTTAAGTTTTTTTTTCATGCTTACAGAATGGATGAGGTATATGAATATTAGTGAATATTTTATGGTACGTCTCTACATTCACTACAATACCACACCACGTGCCTACCTGTATAACTATACAGTAGAGGAATGTGGGGAATGCCAGGTCTCCACCATGGTTCGGATTCCACGTTAAACTGTAGATCCTCCATTTCATCTCACAATCACCCTACCTTTACACATTAGCGTAAGTGCGTATAACCTGAACGGGTAGTAAGACGTGGTGCTAATAATAATAATAATAATAATAATAATATTGTGGTGGTGGGTGACGTTTGTGACGTCACTACTGACAGTTCCAGCTGGTTGAGANCGGATTCCACGTTAAACTGTAGATCCTCCATTTCATCTCACAATCACCCTACCTTTACACATTAGCGTAAGTGCGTATAACCTGAACGGGTAGTAAGACGTGGTGCTAATAATAATAATAATAATAATAATAATAATAATAATAATAATAATATACAGTAGAGTTTCATGTCTAACCTCACCAAAAGCGTTCTTCCATTTTTATATTGATTCAAATCTCAGTGATGTGAAATAGGTGGAACTTGATTCAGTATTCCCAATAGGTGTGGTGAGAAACGCTGACAGATTCGTTTTTAGCTTTAAAAAAAACATCTACAGCTGAGTTTTGAAGTGCCAGCGCAAGCCGTGGTCCGCCGGTTGAGAACCTGTAGTGTAAGGTTCTTGTCCATCGTTTTTCTGGTGGAATACAAACAACGCCCCTGACAGTCCAGTTTGAGACGTGGCGGCCATTAACGTTCACGCGTCACAGTCACACAATCAGGACTTAAAGTGTCCAGCGACAAGATTTGTTTTTGGCTGTCGATTGGACCGCCTCTTTGGTTTATGATTGGTCATAGTTCCTGTCTATAGACCCAGAGGTACAAGAATTGATCCCCAGCACTGCCAGATTATCTGTGAAACTGTGGGTCCAGAACAGTTGTCAGCTCAACCTTGTGAGGATAAATGAGGAGCTAGCTGAATGAAAAATTAGCGTCTCCGGTATAGAAAACTGAGATATACAGATGTAGTGCTAAATGTGGTGACAACATGACAACTTATTTCCATATAAGTTGGCATTATTTTCACCAACATACGGTGGCTGCTCGGTCAGTATGGCTCAATTGCAGACAGACGTTATCAATTTAACTTGAACTTTTCAACATAGTCCAGTGATATTTCAAAAAAAGTTGTGATTTTCGTGTGAATCTACAGCCCTAGGCCTTTTTTTGAGAGAGAGGAGAAGGGACTTAAACATATTCTTAATGAAATTTGAGACCTTGTTCTAATAGCGTCCTTACCAATCACCGATTAGCGTAAGTTTATTCTAGATTGTGGCTATACTATTGAAAATTGGTAAAATTTTAATATGGTAAACCTCGAAAATAAATGCTTTAATCTAAATAGAAAAATTGTAAATTTCTTAATTTGTGAATTCCCCTTTTTTAAATTTTTGTATTTGGAAATTTTTTAGTAGGCCTACATCCTAAGGAGTATAAGATTTAATTTTAAAAACATATCGTAAAAATTGATTAGCTAGTACTATTGTAACTATCGAAAGTAGTCGCTTCAGGTTTAAACAAATTTAATGATATTACCAAGTTTCTATCTCATTAAGAAATAATTTGGTTTATGTATGTGCTTTTTATTTCTTGTCACGAAATCATCTAAGGATATGTTAAACGCTTGTCCGTGTTAGTTCTAGCGTGAAATGGTACATCCTTTATGTTTAGTGAGTGTTGGCATTAATGAGGATGTAATTGTAATTTAATGTGTCCAGCTTATAATATAAATATATTACCAAAAAGGGGGAAGGGGGGGAGAAATTCAAAGATCCTTTAATCAGTAATAGTAAAATATGTTTTATCGGAAATAACAACAGCACATTATATTAACTACAAATTAAAAGGTGAAAAAATATATACTTTGGTATAGTGAATTTTATAACTAGGAAAAGGTTTTATTTTACAAAAAAAAAATCTTATAAAAGTATAAATACATAAAAAATATCATACAAGTATGAAATGGTAAGTAATTTAGTTTCTCAAAGATTTGCGGGTATATTAAAAAAAATCACTTATGTAAGGTCCTAGATATTGATTTTAATCAAAATTATTGTTCCTATTTTGTGAAAATAGATTTTTTTTTCTCTTTTCAGTCGTAAGTAAATTACCATTAATTTTAGACTCGGATGATTTGTACTAAAATCCCACTGGTAACCTTCGATATTAAGTTTTAGCCTGTCGACCTCGGTTGTCTTGGGTAGAATGCTCACTCCAGGACCCTATGCTTGTGGGTTCAAACCCAGCCGGGGTCGTCGGAACTTTCTTGAGAGATACACATCCATTGCACAGCTTCCTTTGGAGGGAAAGTAAATTCGTCGGTCCCTTCGATTGTGACATGTAACAGAATACTGGAATATATTCGAAATACCTTTACTGGCAAAATTGGTAGGCCCTTTCGCTCTCATTCATAGAAATTATCGTCTGTTGATATAATCAGTCGGTTCAGAAAGTGCATGTTAAATACCTCAAACCAAAATTTATAGCCTGATTGGTAAAATTATTTCGGTTCTAGTCTCAGTAATATACATCGAGATTGCATTG
>CABFVX010000653.1:46968-109418 GCA_902151425.1 Timema shepardi
AAAAAAAAAAAAAAAAAAAAGCACACACATTTTCAGGTTGAGGTGGTCATTAAACGTCAACATCGATCAAAATCTCAAATTTGATTATTTTAAGGTCACAATACTTCTTTCTCCAAGAAGTAGTGCAAATTTTTGTTTAATATGTGTTCCTTACGATTCACTACCCATTCAGATTATCAGAAAAGTTTAAACTAAAGACGAATGAAGTAGAATTTTAAAGGAAGTGTACTCAAATATGTGTGTTGGGAAAGTGTGAAACAAGCCGCGAAGAAAATATCTCAGTACACTCGTCCGGGATTCTAGGACCTCCTCGTCTCAGGCGAAATGAACAGAACGAGGCTGACGGAGGAGTCTGCCTGCCCTCCATCGCGGGTTGTATGATATTCGTATGGTTGAAAATACAAACACAAAATGCCTAGAAATCAGGTAAGTTGGCAAGTAATTGTTTTTATCTCACCGCGTCTTACTACCCGTTCGGACTACACGCGTATGTACTAATTACCCAAATGTGTTAGGGATTAGGAAGGTTGAATTTAGTGAACTCACATTGAATGGAGTGTGTACTGACAGTTGTACTGACAGTGGTTTTTCTTAAACCACTTTCAGTACACCTGACCAGGATTAGAACCTGTCATCGGTAGTCTGATCTATTGCAAGAATGACGTTTTAAACTATACGGCCACTGAAGCTGGTACAAGTAAAGTATCACTCTACAACAAATAGTTTGGTACATATATACATAAATCCATCAAAAATTGCCAATAAATTATCACAATTAAATCTTGAGGGAAATAAATTGCATTAATGGTTGATATTTTATTGAATATTTTTTTTAGATTATCTATCTATTTAATAAGGTCTAGTTTGCACGTCTAATAAATACTATTTTCAACTTTAGCAAACTTGTGACAGCATACTTTTTTTTTATTGCGGATAGTTTTTTTCAGGTTGGTGTGACCTTGAACGGAAAAGCCGGTTAACTTCATTCTAAAGTACCAGTTACGTTGATGTCACCGTTAGGCTCGGTTATCTTGTTGGGACCTCCACGCGTGAGATTTGATCTTCGGGAAGAAATGATGCTGTGCCTGTATTATTATCTTCGATTGAAACCCGCCTCTATCTTTTTAAACGGTCTCAGCAAAAATATTACTTCCTCCGTCAATATATTCATGAATATAGCAACCAGATTTTTTTTATAAACAATTAATTTTTGATGAGTTGACTCTACTAGTAATGCTGAGTGAGGAAATTGTGGCGTTATTAAAATCGCGCATAGCTTCGATGATGTATACGTATTTTTCAACAACCAGAACTCGTCTTTTCTCATGGAAGAAAATTATGTATTTACATATTTAATTACCAAATACGGTGGCAGTTCCAGTATTCCTATAATTAATAACTTACTAAAGACCTGGCTACGAATACTAAAATATTTCAAAAAAATTGTACGATAGACAAACTTAAGGTGGGACTGTAGAAGACGCTAGTAAATGGTAGACATTTTGTGGTTTTTATGTAAAAACATTTTTGTCTGTCAAAATAAATCAAATATGTATCCACTACAAACGTATAGTTTAATTCTCTTCACATGGTAACCTCAACAGTTCTTGAATATCTGCCAAGGGTGTCCTGGAATTTAATGACCACTTTTTCTCTTCATTTGAAAAGTCTCTAATCTAATGTCACTTTGCCCATGACAGACTGATATTCAACAAATGTTAATAACACCACTTGAAGAGAAAAAATTAAATTCTATGTTTCTACTGGAGCGCCTAGCAAGCTGGTAGTGGAAAGTATTTGGCATGAATAAAAAACTGACCCAAGACACAGGCTAGAAGAAACCGTAATGGATGTAAAGTTTCTACTGAAGCAATATTTTATTTCTTTGGGTCAAAAAGAAAAGAAAGTTTTTCAATTATGCTACTATAAAGTCACGATTGACTCATTCACTGACATTACATACACTGACATACATTACTCACTTCCAGATGAGCTAGAAACTTGAAATTTGGCAAACTTATAGCTTCTAGTCTGTAACCAACGGAAAAATTAAAAATTTCAAAAATAAAAAATAAATTAACCCCCGAAAAAACCTCAAAATAGTGGAGAAACTTTAAAGTCGGTGCGGACCTTTCTTTGGAGGTCTATTGTGGCTAAACGGTAAGACATATCAAAAAACGGCTCTGGAATTACATTAGTTTACATCCATTGGCAAAGAAAGCTCACTGGAGGCTTGGAGGCGGAGCCCTCAACTAGCAAAGCGAGTACAAATTATACAAACACTGGTCTTTTCTCGCGTTCCTTACACTCCCACCTTAGTGTTAGGTCTACTTTTATATGCAGATAACTATCAAGAATTCTGTAGGTATTAATGCCCCTTTCTTTACTTGGAAGGTAGCAGTAGAGAAGTTATGCCCTGAAGGAACATGTAGAGTGACCCTTGTCACTTCTAATAAACGGTTATTAGTTCTGGTTTCTGCCGCTCTGATCAAGTAACAAATACACCTCTCTCTAAACAGAAGGCGTGGGTGTTTGATGACTATCAACGTAATTTACTGATCAACTTCACGATCACAATTATGATATGATCAGGAATTTTATTGAGATCATCCACGAAAAGATTAATTAACGCAAACACGCGAACAACGGATAAGCTTTAAGGCGAGACTGTAGGAAAAGCAAGTTATGGCCAGTATCTTTACAGGTTTTTTTAATGGTGGAACTTTTTTTATAATAAATAAATATTTCTCCAGTGGAAACAAAGTGTGATTTTCTTCACATGGTGATATATTATAAAAAAACCTGCAACAACGATTACAATAACTCGCGTTCCGTAGATTCACCTGAAAAACTACGAAAAAACTTTTACTATATATCCCTAATAATTTGAAGCAAATTAGATGATTAAATAAATTTAAGTGTCTTATTTAATATAATATGTTTTTAGTCTAGTTAATATTCATGTGGTGTATCATAATTAAACTAGTTATTTTTTTCACTGATTATTACTACCAGGTCATGCTATCCCCATATTAATACTAATTGGATATCGCTGAATAAAGTGTAATCTAAATTAAATATATCATCCTTTGCTTGATAGGAGACATAATTTAGTAAAAATCACCCTCAACCTTCGATGAAATTCTAACCCCAATATCCGTGTCACCGATAATCAAAGATTCAGGCGATTTTTTTTGTTTCATTGAACTAAATTAACACATTTCACAAATATGTCAAACTAAATTTAATATATGTAAAATTAAAACACAACAGGTTTGAAAATTTTAAAAAACAAATTGCATATTTCCATTTTTCACTCGTAGAATTTACAAAATCATATAATAATTTCCAACAGACATAAAAATTATTAGTTTGGTCCTTTTTGGCTTGTGATTTAGAGGATTATGATCAACAGATCATCAATTAGGTTTGGAGCTTATGATTATTTACGGATTTTTAGGGGGTTGGGTATTAGTATTTTAATTTGAATTGGAATGACATTTCAGTGGTGAATTTATAATCAGGATTATATATGAAGTGTTTCTATTAAAATAAAGCTACGATATGCCGATAAAAAAAAAACCTTTCTGTATAAGCAATAAAAAGCATGAATTTATATTTGTTTATTAATACCGATGATTCAGATTAAATTCCAGACAATTAATAGAATAATTTAAAATGTGTGTTTGGAGTTATCCAGTCCTCCAAATAACGCTGATATACGATCTAAAAGAGAAGGGTAAACATAGATTGGAGTGCTAGATTATCTGAACTAAGATATCATATATATATATTATATATATATATATATCTATCAATTTGCTGAACAAACATTTAAATCATGGTTTTATATATACATTACTGTGAACAAGTCATGCAGTGTGAATGGAAGAATTTAGAACCGTGTTCAGGGTATTGAATGGTAGAACTCATGTAAAAATACCTTTGGGAAAACCTAGGTGCCGATGGGATGATAAAATTAGAATAGATCTGAAAGAGATAAGGTGTAATGGAGTGGACTGGATAGAACTAGCTCAAGATAGTCCACCTCAATAAACAATATTCCTATCTCGAGATAAGGATAGGGTGTAATGGAGTGGACTGGATTGAACTAGCTCAACATAGTTATAAGTTGTAGTGAGGTGGACAGGATAAAACTAGCTAAAGATAAGATTAGGTTGTAATGAGGTGGGTTGGAAAGAACTAGCTCAAGTCACGGATAGGTGGCGTGGTTTTTAATTGCGTTATTGAACTATCGATCTTTTAATAACGTAGATTAAGTAGGCCTATAGGCCCCCTGTGTTTGCACGCCTTAATAACAATCGAGGCTAACAACTTAACAACAACTTTAATTTAGAGGTGATCTACCATTTTTGTGTGAAGGGAAAGGGAAAAACAAATTTAGGATAAACAACCCTAGCTACACCCTCGTTTAGGATTATAATGCCGGTCTCTCTGTTATAGTAAAACTATACCTTAACTCGCATAGACACCGACGCGGCTGGTACGACATTTAATTAATATTAATTCAAATATAAATTTCCAGTCGATAAATTTTCTAACGTCATTATTTTAAAAGTTCGTCAGGTGAACCATCCTGATTTTGAATGGTGAAATTATTTTCAAATTAAATAATAAATCAATCACCCTAATTTTTTTTTTTGACATGTCACAAATAAAATAATCTTTTATTAGAATGAAATTTTGATACAAAGTAGACACATTGACAAAAAAAGTATTATGTGTTTATCACAGCTGTCAGGATAGACAAAAATTGTAAAAAAAATGACGGCTTCATTGCATTGATTGGTATATGAGTATATCAGAGTAAATCTAGTAACTTTTTAAACCATCAGCTCGTGTTTTCAATTTAATTTTGTGTAATAAATAAAAAAGTAATTTTGTATTGAACGAAAGTTTTAGCCGTTTTCTTCAAATTTTGCTTTGAAATATTTAAGGGAAATAATCATTTTTTTAAATTTATTTTAGCTAATAAAAATTCATTTTTTTTTAATTTACATGCTTTTAAAACTTATAAAACTATAAAAACTACATAATTTGATCTTAAACTCAAGCTATTAAACACCCGTCTCATCTCACGGATAATACCTGACTAGGTAAGTGATACTTCTCAAACCAGGCATCACATCGTAATATACTTTAAAAACAGGGGAATTGCGAGAAACTCGCTTTGTTGTTGAGGCTCATGGAATTTAATGACAGCTTTTTCTCATAATTTAAAAAGTTTCTCATCTAATGCCGCTACGCTTATGACAGATAATCGACCGCGGTTGATAGAAGAAAATTAAACTATTTTACTGGAACTTAATGTAGTCCATTATTTCTGTTATTATTAAAACAATGTTGGGCTATTTTTTCGTTGTTTTTTCATCGAGACGGTGTTCGGGATAAGACTAAATTTTGTTGAACTGTGATTCGGATGAACGAGATTCTAGTGTGGTTTACAACACGCTCCAAGCTTTCTGTTTTCGCTGGCACTAATGCCATTTATTTCCCTGAGGTACAAACACATGCTAGGCCCTAGTAGGCCCAGCACACACGTAATTGCATTATTAATCTTGTAAATGCCAGCTTAGACGGTCGTTTGCTAGCGAACAGCAGGAGAATATCCCCTGTACGACTGCTATTGAGGATTATTAATGTACCGCGTCTAATGTAAGACGAATATTGATAATACTCGGGAACCGAAACTCGCATGCTGTACACTCCTGGTCAAATTAATTATTCGTTCTTACACACACTCACACAAACTCTCACTAACACTCACACATTCACACTTGCACACACTTACTCACTAACACACACATACTTGCTCAAACTCACACTCATACAAATACTCGCTTACACAATTATTATTATTATTATTATTATTATTATTATTATTATTATTATTATTATTATTACTAGCACCGCGTCTTACTACCCGTTCGGGTTATACGCACTTACGCTAAATGTGTAATGGTAGGGTGATTGTGAGATGAAATGAAGGACCTACAGTTTAACGTGGAATCCGAACCACGGTGGAGGCCTGGCATTCCTCACATTCACAAGATGTCTTGTCAGAGGTGAAGGAAGGGTTTGGTAATCATATAAATTTTGGCCGGGACTGAGGATTGAACCCCGGCCGCCAGCATAGAAGTCTGATACCTTACACCTAGACCACCAGGTCACCCTTACACAATCATACACACCCACTCACACAATCACACACTCTTTCAAACACTAACACACTCACTAACAATCACTCACTCTCACAAACTTTATAACAACCACTCAACACGCACTCTAACCCACGCACACTCCCACAAATACTCGCTTACACAATCATACACACCCACATAATCACACATTCTCTAACTCACACACACACACACACACACCACATATGTCAATACCAGTTTACAACCAAACTAGAACAGCGATTTGAACATTTTTACGATGCGTCTTACTACCCGTACGGGATATCCACATTAAATTCACTATTGGCGTAGAGATGAGGAAGGTATAATGCAGATAAAGTGTACCCGCATTTTATGGAGGGAAAGTATACTAGACCTATATTAGAACCCTGACCTCACCATCACTAGCAATCCAGTACGTTGTGAGAGTGTCGCCTTAGCCCGTGCGACCACATATGTGTGTCTCTCAGTGAGGGATTAATGGCTGCGGGATTAGGTGTGTTTCATATGTATGAGTTAAGAATATGCCTTACAAACTAACTTATATAATCAGTTGACTTAGAAAGTAAGCGCTAGGTGTCCCTAAAATAAATAATCAAATACAACCCTGTTAAGGACCTTACCTACTTGGAAAATTCGAAGCTATTTTGCAAAGCGGATTTCATCTTTGCTTGATGCACACAGACAGTCTAAGCCCTATCGCACCAATATACGAACTAGAAAGAAGGGGAAGAAAAAGAGCAGTTCTCTCTGTGAGGTCTCGTGCTTAGCACCAAATTGACAACATTTGCCCCCTTCCTCCGACGAGTTTACACACTCACTATATTATTTGCACCTTATAAACATTGAAGTGTTTTTAGATTTACATTTATTCTTGTTTGTTATTCTAAATATACATATATATGCTGACACGGACTTTTTTAATCTACATTACCTACAGGCCATTTTCGTGGCTAAGACCAAATATAGCCCAAGTTATAGAGGATTTATAAAAAGTACGATTAGAAAAAACTATTTAAAGATAAATAAAAATAATAATAATAATGTTGTGACACTGTAGGATTATTTTTAGAATTATTTAAGGTGTTTGTTTCAACGCTATGTCTTTAAAACTCACCCGCCTCGGTGGCGTAGTTGGCTAACGCGCTTTTCGTGTTGAGCTCGACTGCTGAGGACGGGGAGATCTAGGTTCGATTCTCGGTCGGGTGAACTGGGGGTGGTTTTTCCTAAATGATTTTCCACTCTCCCTCCACGCAAATGCGGGTTCACTTCCTCTAATTCAACCTTACTAATTCATAATCCATTAGCGTAATTAGTACTTAAAGCGTATAACCCGAACGGGTAGTAAGACGCGGTGTTAATATAATAATTATTATTATTATTATTATTACTTTAAAACTCGCTGAATAAAACGCGAATTCACTAATATTGGAGATCCTATATTGACCTACTGTGACGTAACAGGTAGGTAACATCCTTAAAATAGCATTAGGGTGGGCTGATAAGATATTAAAAATATACCCTCACACTGGGCACGTTTTTAAAAATGGTGAAAAAATTATAATTCTGTTTAAATAGTAGAAAGGTGCTTCGATACAATATCTAAAATGTACCCTCACACATGGTTCCTTTTTTAAAATGATTTTTCGGGATTGAATTTAACCATTTCCATTTCTTAAAACTCTTTAAAATATTTTTAAAATATATAACACGTATCTTAAAAATTCATCGCGTGTAGAGGTTTTATTCTCGAGCCTCGAGAGAAATTATTGTTCACAGCCCAATTCTTGAAAACAAACGAGAAATATTTTAGATTCCCCTGAAGGAACCACCGGCACGACATATTATTTAAATATTCATGCCACGTTTATTTGAGAGGAGGGGGAGAAAGGTCGGGGGGGAGGGGGACAGATGCTGCTCTAATGCAGTGTAGTTCAAATCAATCCGCTGCACATCCTTGGAATTGAAGGCACCAGACGATTCGTTCCACCGTTGTGTTTAGGTGTAAAAAAAAAGAAAGAAAGAATAACTCGTATGCACGAAGTTTATAAGTAGCATGCGGAGAAATAGCTTGAATCGGATCGAAACCATTTTCTTCCCTACTTCTTCTTTACGGCACGGCAGAAGTACGTTCCACTTTTTTTATATATGTAACATATATTTTATGGCAACCCATTTTCTTTGGTCGAGGGGTTAAGAGCGCTAACTGCTGGAATATGAGACCACTCTTCGGTTCCATACGGTGGCTAGACAATTCTGATATATGCCACTGTCCATGTAAAAACTCCTACGTTTAATTTATATTGAAGTTGGGTGACCTGGCGGTCTAGGGGTAAGGTGTCAGACTTCTATGCTGGCGACCGGGGTTCAATCCTCGGTCCCGGCATAGATTTAAATGATTACCAAACCTTTCCTTCACCTCTGACAAGACATCTTGTGAATGTGGGGAATGCCAGGCCTCCACCGTGGTTCGGATTCCACAAAACTGTAGGTCCTCCATTTCATCTCACAATCACCCTATCATTACACATTAGCGTAAATGCGTATAACCCGAACGGGTAGTAAGACGTGGTGCTAATAATAATAATAATAATAATATGTTGAAGTTTATTTTCAGTTATTTCAACATTTTATGGCTAATCAAATAATGGGCTTTGCTTAACTGAATATATGTCGGGTGTACAGAGGGTTGCTATTTCTAAACGGGTTTCCTATCTCCTCCACGCAAATGCGGGTGCACATCCTTTAAATTAAACCTTATTCATCCCTAGCACGTTAGCGTGGTTACTAAATATTCTTAAAACTTGGATGGGTAGTAAAATGCGATGCTAAATAATTTTTAAATAAAACACGTGAACACTCTTATGAAGAGACTGAAAGGTCAGTTGAATGAATGGGATGTTTGGACTTAGTTTGAGCTCTAGGGGTTTTTGAAGGTTTTTTTTATCTCAATTTAATGCCAGCGAGATGTATGGTTTGAATACAGGTCTGCCTTAAGATTGACCACAGTCGAATTGATCTGCAGCTTTATGAAACCCACTTCGGTGACCATATTATCTAGCGCGCTACTCTCGTGTTGGACTATACTGCCAAAGATGGGAAGATCAGGCTTCAATCCCGGTCGGATGTGTTGAGGGTGGTTTTTCCTAAATGGTTTTACACTCTTCCTTCACGTAAAATGTGAGTGCACTTCCTTTAAATTAAACCTTCATAATCACTAACACATTAATTTAATTAGTATGTAAGAATTAACGGCTTTGAGCTGGGTTTTGTGTCTGTTCTAGATATAATATCTAATAATATATAATCAGTTGATTCAGTAAGGGTGACCTGGTGGTCTAGGGGTAAGGTGTCAGACTTCTGTGCTGGCGGCCGGGGCTCAATCCTCGGTCCCGGCACAGATTTATCTGATTACCGAACCCTTCCTTCAACTCTGACAAGACATCTTGTGAATGTGGGGAATGCCAGGCCTCCACCGTGGTTCGGATTCCACGTNTTACACATTAGCGTAAGTGTGTATAACCCGAATGGGTAGTAAGACGCGGTGCTAATAATAATAATAATAATAATAATAATAATAATTCAGTAAGTGCACTTTAAGCCGGCCATCTCAAATAAATTTTAAAATATTGTAATTACTTGCGCTAAGTTTGGGTGTTTAGTAATTTGAGTACCATCTTGAATTTATTTTAATAATAAATTAATAATGGTTCGTAATGTTACTGTTAAAAGTAGTGAGGCATACATTATTTAGGCTTAGTTTAATTTATCGTTGTTTGCTGTTTTTTTTATAAGTCTCTAGACTCTAGTATAATACATATAATAATCTACTTAATAAAGCAAATTTTCTCTTTAAAAAATTCGTTGCACTAATAAACAGCTTTAAGCCATTTTTTTTATCACATTACAATAAATTGGTCATCACTGACGAGGAAATTTGGGACTCTATGTCCGATGGTTGATCAAGCGTGTTTCTACGCGTGATTATTACACGTGTGTTCCAATACTCTCGCCAAACTAATGCGACCGAAATATTTCAACCCATCTTCACCCCTTAGCTTAAGTTGCTAATATCCCTTTGTTTGGATGTATTAATTAAATAAAAATAGGAAACAAAATATCACAGTAAGTATTTTCAAATTTATATTATTAACATCAAGCAAGAGTGTAGGAAATGTGGGCAAAGGCCAGTAGTATCTGTGTAGTTTTTATAGTAAAACTTTTTTCTGCCAAAATAAATCAAATATTGCTCCGGTAGAAATGTAGTGTTTAATTTTCTTCACGATCCTTGGTGATATCAACAGTTGTTGAATATCTTCAATGACCATAGCGAAATTAGATGAGAAACTTCATAAATTAAGAGAAAAAGTTGACAGATATCCAACAACTGTTGATATCACCACGTGAAGAAAATTAAACTCTATGTTTCTACTGGAGAAATATTTTATTTATTTTGACCAAAAAAAGTCTGGCTATAAAAACTGGAAAAAAATACTGTCCTTTACTCGAGCTCCCTACACTCACACTTTAACAAGCACCGTTGGGGCCCACTAATTTATTAGCAGTCTCGACTATTTAGGGTTGCAGGTGCACTAAATGGTGTCTCCCCCCTGCCCCTATCTCTCATTTTCTCTACGTAAATACCGGTATATTTCCTTTATATGCTACCTTAGTAATCCTTAACCAATCAGCGTATTTAAAATTGCTTTAGTCTGGAGGGAAAATAGCACACTGATGGGGTGGTAAGGGGTTTATGGTGGTAAAGCAATTTTTTTTAAATATTAATAATTGAATCAAAATAAAATCATCACTTTTCCAATAACACGTTCCGTCACACGCAAACAACTCCTTTCTTTATTCATAAAAAAAAGATAATCACATCGTATTAAAACAAGTGTGTAACAAATCACATGTCATCGATAAAAAAAATTCACGAAATTAACGACTTCCTTGGTGTAAAAAAATGAACTATCATTCAATACGAGGCAAGCGAGAGGAAAGAAGAAAGGATGACAGGATTAATTTAAATATCCACCAGCAATGTGTGTGTGTGTGTGTGTGTGTGTGTGTGTATCTCTGATCGGAACGTCATCGCCGTATGTCACGTTAGTCAGCGTAGTGTGATAGGGCCCTCGGGGGACACAGTCGTGTAAACAGGCGTACACATGTGAAGCCCTTATCGCTTGTCAAGGAAAGGAAGCAAGAGGGGATAGGGGGGGTGGTTCGAGCAGAATTAATGGTCTTCTCATTAGACTTTCGTGTACGATCCATTCTCCTGAGGAAACCACCTCTTAATTAAGACGTACGGGATCGAAGTGACCGGGAGCCTTAGAATACTCCCGGGATACGAATGTTATGTCTTCCGTTCGACGCCCAACTTGTAAACTTCAAGGGTGTACCTGGATGTGAATATATGATAATATTATATTCAAACCGTGAGATAATCCTTTTCAACAATATTTTCAAGTGTTTTAATCAATGAGATTGTCATAAAATAATCAACTAACGTTTTTTACACCAAAAGCTACTCAAAATTTTAATTTTAAAAATATTCAAAGGGGAAGCCAAAATTTCAGAAATCTAAAAAATCTTTTGACTGCAATATATTGAATTCTACAATATAGGATATATATAGTATATTTTTATGTATATTATTATTTATATATTATTATGTAATAAAATTATATATATAATATTATGTATATTATTATTTATATATAATATTATGTAATAAAATGATATATATTATATATATAGTATGTAATAAAATTATATATAATATTATGTAATAAAATTATATATAATATTATGTAATAAAATTATATATAATATTATGTAATAAAATTATATATAATATTATGTAATAAAATTATATATAATATTATGTAATAAAATTATATATAATATTATGTAATAAAATTATATATATTATATATATAATTAAAATATTAAAATTATATATAAAATATTATATATGAAATATTAAAAATATTAAAATTATATATATATATGTAATAATATGTAATTAAATTATTTGTTTCGAGGAATATAGTAAAATATTTTACAAAATTTCAGTAGCAAAGGCGCAATCTACCAGTACATAAAATTTGTTTAAATACGTATATATGTTCATATTTTGTAAAACGAAAAACGACATCTGGACACACGAATTGAACCCGGAACTTCTGGCTTAGTACACCAATGCTCTAATCACTAAGTCATCCAGGAGTCATTATTAACCCATAATTTAGGGCAGAGTTTGTGATAGACGTGTGGAAATCATCATCTATATATTAACAATCAATAAAGGCCACACCCGTTTCAGTGGCCACGTGATTTAACGAATTATTCTCACAGTAGACTGGATTGCCGATGATGGGGTGTTATATATAGGTTTGAATCTTGGTTGGATGTACTGATAGTAGTTTTCCCAAAATATTTTTCCACTCTTCTTTCTCGCAAATGCGAGTAAGCTTCCCCTAAATGTAATGTAATATCTATAACCCCTCGCCTAAGCAGTACATAAGCGTATAGCCCGAACGGGTAGTAAGACGTGGTACTAAACAAAAATTAAGATCCCTAGCTGTCAGACAACGAAGCCACCTTCGACTCGAGAGAGCTTTATGGTGCCAATAGTACAATTGCAATAATTTTACGAATGAGCATGTCAAAATGGATTAAATAAACAAGCTATAATAGCTTTTTTAGATTGTTGCTGCATATACATTTCATATTATTTAAATTTAAAACAAACTCTAGATAATTCAGTGGTTATACTAAGCCATAGGTCCTAGTTCAATCCCCGTGTCCAGGTTTCAATTTTCAATTTTAGAAATCTGATATTTAACCGTAGTTAGTAAATATATTAGCTTGGATCTTTAATCCATTTAATCCATTGGAGACATTTAATTAAATTTTGTACGCGTAGTGATCTAAACATCTCTCGAATATTGGTCATGGGCATTGCCCCATTTAACTATGACTTTTTCTTTTACGTATTCATTAAAGCAATTTTTTTTTGTCATAAAATTTGCAAAAACACTTAAATATATTTTATTTCCATTCCACCATATAATAAACTACTATTATTCAATCCTGACCATCTTGATAAAACTACCCCATCTAAGCTCCCTCCCCCTCATTTTCCACCCCAACTTTACTCAATGTTGATTCGGGAAAGAAAGTTTCTTAAATTCTCTACTTTTTATAGTTCGTTTTTAAATAACCGATGGCAACTTATTTTCACTCATTTGTTATTGGAGTATTTAATTTGAACATACCCACTTAAGTGGACTGCCGAAAATGGGGAGAACAGGGTTCAAATTCAGCTCGGGTGTATTGAGAGTCATTCTTATTAAATGTTTTTCTACTCTCCCACCACACTAATGCCGGTACATTTTGAATTAAAACGTCCTTATACTTAAAACATTAGTGTAGTTAGTAGGATTTAGGGCCGGTCTTCTAACTCCTAGATAAAAATTGATCTGTTCGTTAAATATTTTTATCTGGTAAATAAGTTAAAATTGCATCTTATGACCGCCAGTTAAAATGTATTTATCCATCACATTTTTATCGGGTGGTTTAAATACCTGAAAACTTTTATCTGAAAGTTAAAATTGGCGTAGACATAGTGACGCGTTGTCTTTCATGAGGTTTAACCTATCAAAATCTGTTTTTAGGTTAAAATCTTGGTTCGCGTGTTTAGTAAGTACAGGCACAGGTTTTAACTACGTATAAAGCTAGAATATTTTACTAACACTTTTACAAAAACTGACAAGCTATTTGTAGAGTTATAGTTATATAAGAATAAATTATTTAAATGTGAGTAAAGTAAATTAAATTGTATAAACATTGTTCTCAACTATTGCCCACATTTTGACAGACCCCAAAATTAGTACTTGCAAGACAACTTAGTTTCTGAGCCCACGTGATGCCATCTGTTTCCTCGCATTCGTTTGGCCGACATTATTTAACAAATGTTGAGCGTTGTCAGTTGTCACAACTCGCTAGGTTTTAGTGGTATCAGCAGGGCTTATACGCATGCGCGTACCAGTAAAACAGTACAAACCTTGCGTTTTATGAATGAAAATATATTTATCCTACAGATAGCTATTCGGCATATAAATTCAGCTAATAGTACACGTAAAACATTAAAGTGGCTGATAACCTTTATCCTTTAACCTCCCGTTAGCAATAGTTATCCGGTAGTCATAAAACCGGCCCGTACTATCACAAAATACTATTCTATCGATGATGGGGAGGTTGATGTTTGAACCCTTGTTGGGTATACTCTCTCTCTTTTCTCTTTCTTTTAGCACCGCGTCTTACTACCCGCTCGGGTTATACGCTTTAAGTACTAATTACTCTAATGGATTAGGACTTGGGAAGGTTGAATTAGAGGAAGTGAACCCGCATTTGCGTGGGGGAGAGTAGAAAACCATTTAGGAAAAACTACTCCCAGTTCCCTCGACCGAGATTCGAACCTCGATCTCCCCGTCCACAGCAGTAGAGCTCTACATGACAAGCGCGTTAGCCAACTACGCCACAGAGGCGGGTTTGGGTGTACTGCAAGTGTTTTTTACTTAAATACCTCCACGCTCTCCCTAAACGCAAATGTAGAGACATTTCATCTAAAAGCAAACTTCTACCTTCGTTACACATTAGCGTAATTAGTAAATATGCTTCTAGTCCAGATGGGTAGCAAGAAGCGGTGACAAAAAAAAGTTACCAACAGACACGGGGACCAAAGGATCAATCCTGTTTTCTCTGGTTTACCAGCGAGATTGGGACCCCGGCTAGGTATTTCTGAAAAGATAAGACCTAAAACCGATCCCCACTTTCTCTCTCCAGGCAATAGAAGTCCCACTCTTTCTTAAAAATTCTACAATTTACACATGGAATAATTGCCCGGACATTTCTAAAGTAATTCTAGCTCCGTATTTTGTATATATGAGTTTTTAATGGTTGACTTAGTAATAAAATAATGGATGGTTACTCTCTTTGGTCGGGCCAGATCATTTGTCCGCGTCACATCGCGTCACGTACAGAGATGAAATATGAGCCTAACTCTAGATACCGTCAAACCTGAAGTGATCAATTCATTTAATTGGACAACCCGACTGTCGGACAGAAATTATTCAACTACCTGTCAACATGGCTTTACCAGTTTGTTAAAAAAAATTCTTATTTGTTCTAGTTGTCAGAGTACTTGACTACAGATACAGAAGTCCCCGCTTCGATCTCTGGTGCTTTCAAATTGATCTGTGAGGTAGTGGGTCTGGAACGGAGTCATCTCAGTATCGTAAGGACAAATTGAGGAGCCACTTAAATACATAAGTAGAGACTGCGGTCTGGAAAACTGAGATTAATGGCCAGAAAGTTCGTTGTGCTGACCACATTACACCCACTATACACAGTATTTGGCACTATCTTTGCCAACAGAGGGTGACCGCTCGGTCCGTATGGCTTGATAGTAGTCTGACACCACACATCTACACATAGTGATCACAATCCGGCCCTGTGGTATAGTGGACAGTGCACCTGGCTATGATCTGGTTATGGTTCGATTCCCGACTGGTACAGTGGGTATTATTATCTTAATGGGAATTATCCCAACGGTCACCAGGGGTTGGTAAATTAGACATAAGCTAGGTTTAAGGCACCCAGTGGTCCACACCTCCATATTTACATCCATAACATCTCATTACGGGTACGTGTAGATAACCTCCATAGACGTACCCTGGGTAGTGTTTAGTGCCACCAGAGTGGCGAACAGTCTACATACAGGCGACCTAATTGTACACCATGTCTCTATCGGTTAGTAATGGCATACGCTTATAAGAAAAATTGTATGGAACACACGGACTTTCTCGCTCTATTGTTTAAAACTGTAGATATTTACTCAAAACTCGTAATATATGTGAAACGAAATAATATACACTAGCAAACTCAAACATAAATTGCACTATACTAGCCTAAAACATTTTTTTGAATCCCAGTTTTAGATTTTATAACTTTAATTTATAAAGATGTAATTTACTCAATTATATGTTTGCACCAATAAAAAATATCGATTTTGGGTCTACAAGTGCCAATACTATGTATTAAAATTTCAACTTCCGGTTAAAATTTTAACATTTTATTCGGTGTTACACATCTTTAGTCATCGCATTGCTATCCAATTCCTAATTTATCAATTTTGACCCCTTAAAAAATGTAAATGTCAACAATTGAGTATAAAATGAAGGAGATAGATCATTGTTGTACAAATATTTTTTTATTTCCTTCATTTTAGACTCAATAGTCAATATTTACATTTTTTATCGGTAAAAAATTTATGAATGAGGAGTTTAATAGCAATGCGATGATATGAAGATTTGCAACACCTAATAAAATGTCAAAAGTTTTAACTGGAAGTCGAAATTTTAATACGAAGTGTTGACCCTCAGGGACCCAATATTTATCTTTTTTATTGGTCCAAACATACAATTGAGGACATTAATTCTTTAAAAATAAAATTATAAAATTTAAAACCGTGATTCAAAAAATGTTTTACATAATTATAGTGCCATTTATTCTTGGGTTTGCTAGGGTATATTATTTTGATTAATATATTTTACGAATTTTGAGCAAATATTTCTGTTTTTAAACAATATAGCGAGACAGTCCATGCTGAGGTTTCTGTTAAAATGTCACTTTTGTCCATGACAAATATTCAAACACTCTTTTGATTATCATGAGTATACAATTAAAAAAATATTATTTATTGAAGCAATATTGGATTTTGGCTGGACTTTTAACGACGTTGCCTACTTGGAGAATCCGAAACTATTTTGCTAAACGGGTTGCATCTCAGCTTGACTCACGTAAGCAATCTAAGCAATATCACACTCAAGACGCCAATTTACGAAATAGAAAGAGAGGAAAGAAAATGAGAAGTTCACCCTGTAAAGTCTCTTGTTTAACACCTGACAACCCTTCCCCTCTTCCTCCGACGAGCTTACACACTCACTCTAGTATTTGCGCCTTGGAAACACTTACGTGTTTATAAATTTACCTTTATTCTTGTTTCCTATTCTAGATAAACATTTACTGCTACGAATCTTTTTAGTCTACATCTAGGCAGGAAGACTCCTACAGGCCATTTTCATGACCAAACCAAATATTTTAATTTGTCGAGGATTTATAAAAATCAAGTTTCAAAAAAAAACTATTTCAAGATAATTTTTTTTATGCCATTGTAGGGTTATTTTTAGAATTATATAAGGGCTTATGGGTTTTTTACACGTTATATCTTTAGATCTGACTGAATAAACGTAAATTCATAAACATTGGTAATCCTATCTTGACCTGCCATGACGTCACAGATAGGCAACGTCCTTAATAATAAAAATAAAGACCTAGACTCGCGTGACTTTCCATCCCACCTTAAACATTGGAGGTTAGATAGATACTCGTGGAATATCTTTTTTTTTACCCTCGTTTCAGCTGCTCAGATCTACTGGTACGTACCCCCAAGACACGGGTATAAGAAACAAACGAAACATCACACGCGTACCCTATGTTAATGACGTTGATTGGCGGAGATCCTAACCCATCCCAGCAGAAAAGATACGTTGGTCACTAGCGGGCCCCTTACCCGACTGGTCCCGCTGCGGGCAAGCACCTGTTTCCCCGAGCACCGGCGAGTGTATTTCAATCCACCAGTGTGTGAGTGTGTGTGTGTGTGTTGGATGTTGCGGAACCAGTTACACCGGGGGGACCGCTGACCGAATAATTCAACCTGCTGGATGCGTGCATGGCCTGAGCTTACCTGGACTTCGTCGCTAGGTGATTGAGGAGTGGAGGATTCACTTGTTAATTCTTTGGACTCATCATAGGAAGCGCTGATGTAACTAACACTTGCGAGGATTGAATCTTTACCGTGAGGCTACGAGGAATGGAGGTTCTTCTTGTTACTTCTATGGGCTCATCATTGAAAGTGCTGATGTAACTAACACTTGCGAGGATTGAATCTTTACCGTGAGGCTACGAGGAATGGAGGTTCTTCTTGTTACTTCTATGGGCTCAATCATTGAAAGTGCTGATGTATTTAACATATACGAGGATTGAATCTTTACCGTGAGGTTACAAAGAATGGAGGCTAGAATAATAACTTCGTGTGACTCATCATGAACATTTGTAGCAAAAAAACAACAAAAATTTTTTCTGTCATCATTGATAAAATTTTACTATAATATTATTATATAAGTATCAATATTACTTAAAAGAAGTGACAATGAACAAGAACAGCACGCGTGCTTTCCATTTAAATAGTTATTTAAAATAATTTCACAAAACAAGATGCAGCAGTTGGCTTGAATCTCTTCTAATAGGCGAATGCACACTGATTTGAGTCGGTTGGCTGTGATGTATTCATTGGGTTTCCCAAGCAGATGTCTTTGCGTGAAATCGAAAATGTTGAAACAATTTCAAGTCACGCCGAACAGACAACGTAACCGCCGAAACCCTGTGATTGGTTCAAAGACCGTCACGTGATCACGTTAGGTGCTCTTGATTTTTCGGAGAAATTAACTACTCTTACAATAGATTGCTCTTCCAATGACGGGAGAATCAAGGTTATAATCCCAGTTGGGTGTACTAATCAGTGGCGTAGAGCGCTATTTTTTAAAATGGGGCAAACTAGAATATGTTATCCATACCTTATACAAGCTTCAATACATATATGTGGACTCCCCCCACCACAAGTAGATGTTCATCCAATTCTTGGAGGGGTCCAGACCCTCCTGACCCTACCATTTCTACACCTTTGTTACTTTTGTTCCAGACCCTGTCTTACTACCCACTCTGGCTATACACATATATGCCAAGGATTAGAAAGGTTATGTGGAGGGAGAGTGCGAATACCATTTAGGAAAAACCACCTTCAATACACCCGACCGGGATTCTAACCCCGATCTCTCGTCATTGGCAGTAAAGTCTATTGCGAATGTGACGCCTGAGACCAGGGGCTTACAAACTTTTTTTTTATTGAAGGAGCCCTTGTAACAGAAAAATTAATGGTGGAGTTCGCATAAAAATGTGTACCCTAATATTATGAACATTCAATAATGAAAGTCACCCGTTATGGTGGCCGCAAGGTCTTACGCGCTACTCCTATTAGACATGACAGCCGATGACAGGTATATCAAGGCTCTAATCTCCGTCAGTTTTACTGAGAGTGGTTTTACTAAATGGTTTTCCACCTTCCCTCCACACAAATACGGGTGAACTTGCTATAAATACAACATCCCTAATACCTTAAACCACAAGTGTAATTATTACATGTGAGTATAACTCGAACGGGTGATATGACACGGTTCTAAAATAAAATAAAAATAATGACAACTAAATTTTACAAGTATACAGTCATAAAACAAACGGAAAACATCAAATTTTCTGGCTGGGTTTTTGGCAGGGTCCTGTATTCAGATTTGAGAAAAATTGACCATCTTTATCGTTGATGCTAGTTTATAGCAAAAAAGAATATTCTAGAATACCATCACGCAGTCTGAGAAAACTATGTCATATTCCAAATGCCCTGTGGAGAAAAGTTTTAAAAAACACCACCTGAGACCATGCGGCCACCATATAGGATGTCCTTGATACTAATCCTACTTTATATCCACGCAAACGATGGTAAATTTTTCTAGATTATACTTTCTTAATCCTTATTCACCTGGTATGAATATGCTGATATACCGGGCAAGTAATAACAGGCAATGCACTAAATAAGTACAGTAAAACTCCGTCGGACCAAGCCCCGGTAGTCTGAAATTGCGGGTACTCCAAACACACTTTTCGGAAAACGGGTGTGTGGGTGGGGATATGTCAAATTAATTGTATTTTATTAGTTAACAGGCTAAAAGTTAAAAGAGAATTGTAAGAAACAATAAATCCTTAGTTTATTATTTAGATCCCGGTACAAATTTATCTGATTACCAAACCCTTCCTTCACCTCTGACAAGACATCTTGTGAATGTGAGGAATGCCAGGTCTCCAATGTGGTTTGGATTCCACGTTAAACTGTAGGTCCTCCATTTCATCTCACATTCACCCTACCATTGCACATTAGCGTAAGTGCGTATAAACCCGAACGGGTAGTAAGACGCGGTGCTAATAATAGTAATAATAATATTATTATTATTTAGTTGTTGTAGTCAACACAATGTGTAGGCCTGTAACTAACTAAAAATAATTACAGTACATATTAAGTGGTACAGATGAGTTAAATAAATGAAAATTTGACTAAGCTAACTTGAGCAGAATTTTCGCCAGTCTGACCAAGCTTCGGTCCTAATTAGTTTGGATTAACAAGGTTCTAGTGTATATTCTCGGTTAACCACGATCTAGCCCCAGGGTGGGTAACCCTGTTGACAATCACAATTGTCAAAATGGCCATAAATATTTCTGGTGAATTTGAGTTTGCCAGCTCTCACGGTAAGTAAAAACTTTTTTTTCTGAAGGCGTGTGCTGATTGTTACTTGATATTTCCTATATATAATTGGAATCATTCTACATGTGCATTGATTTAAGATATTCATCCAATGTTTCTGCTGCTTGTTGGATAAAAGGATTGTCAAATATCCTCTCAAATTGACCTACATTTTCAATGTGAACAATGTCCATTGTTTGCGTCTGAGACAGCTGTTGCAGGCTTGTAACCGAGGCTAAGTATATGTTTTGAATAAACCTGTTCAAACAGTGTTTGTTGTTTCAAACGTTTGATTGAGCAACTTAATTTCTCAGTTTTGGAATAGTGTGGCGAATTCAATTTCTCATTCACAACACTTGTGGCAACATTGACACCAAATATGCTGCCCACCTCTTCTCTAGCCAATGAACTGAGACGACAGGCCTGGATGAGTTGACTGTCGATTCCTCCCCTCGTTGTTCCAAGGCCTGACTGCGTGGAGAGTTTGACCGGCCGAGGCAAGGTCGCCTCTAAGGTAAGGTCAACCTTTGGGGTCGCGGCCCCATCATGCGCTTTCAATATATTATTTTAATATATATACATATATTTCTTAAAAAAACTAAAGAATGGAGGCAGAACTAAGAGGTGGAAATACTGTAATTGTCATCAGTCATAAGTGGGAGAGATATTACACAATAAGTGTGTCATTTATTCATATGAAGTACCGTTCTTGTGTTAATCTGAGGAATAAATCTGACCATAAGTGACAAATTGCAATTATATGCCCACCGAATGATAGGAAAGACAGAATACATCTTCGTTGCAACGTTTTATTTAGCGACAAGATTGTGGGAATAATTCGTGGCTACACAGATGTGATGGTTTCATTATTTATCTTGCTTTTTGTTTATATCATAACTTTATCTATGATCAGTACAATTTTAGGGCCCTTTTATACAAGCGTTTCGTGACGCGCGACAAAGTGACACACGTTCTATAAATACATAAGAGACAATGAGTGCCTTTATTCACTGCCGCGCGTCATTTGCCGTCGTGCTCTGAAAAGTATGTCGCCATAGTCTAGAGAACGCCGCGTCAAAAATGACGTAACAAGATCACAGATACATTATATTCAATGAGACATTTTATACAGATGTCAGCTTTTGTGTCGCCGCGTTGGTGAGACTGTAGGGCAACCAACCTCTACACGACTCTTGTCGGAACCTTATTGTACCCGTACCAATATCAGTGTACTTCTGTGGCAGATAAGAGTGTATTTATTATTTGTGGTTGAATATTTATTGTCTAGCACTTTATTTGTTCATGAAATGGCAACTATAAACGGATCCATCATGAATAGTAAAAAAAAAAGATACTTGCAACCACTGTATCTGTTTTTCATATTAGCGGGTGACCTGGTGGTCTAAGGGTAAGTAAGGTGTCGGACTTCTGTGCTGGGGCCCGGGGTTCAATCCTCAGTCCCAGCACAGATTTATCTGATTACCGAACCCTTCCTTCACCTCTGATAAGACGTGTATTGATCACAACTTGTGAATGTGGGGAATGCCAGGCCTCCACCGTGGTTCGGATTCCACGTTAAACTGTAGGTCCTCACATTTCATATCACAATCACCCTACCATTGCACATTAGCGTAAGTGCGTATAACCCGAACGGGTATTAAGACGCGGGGATAATAATAATAATGTTAATGTTTTTTATTTCCTCCCACCCTTTTCATAGCGCGCGACATATGTTGCTTGTACCAGGGCTGCGAGTCTCTTATCTTCTACCATTCATGATGTATCCATTTATAGCTGCCATTTCAGAAACAAATAAAGTGATAACCAATAGATACCCAACCACAAATAATAAACACTCACTACCTAACACAAGAGTACACTGATAATGAGATACACCGAGGTTCCAATACACATGGCGTAGGGGTTGGTTGCCCTGCAGTCTCTCCAAAACAGCGATACAAAATCTGACGCCTTTATAAAATTTGCCATGAATATAATGTATCTTGGATCATATTTCGTTATTTTTGACGCAGCGTTCTCTAGGTTAAGGCGACACACTTTTCAGATCACGACGACATAAATGACGTGCGACAGAGTATAAAAGCAATCTACACTTGGTATTCTACAGTTGGAGGGAACGGGGTTAAAAAAATAGGGTAAAGTCACATTGCACACCCAGGATAGCAACTTTTATATCTCAAATCTTAGAAGGATCCTCGATTGTGTTTTATTAATTAATTTAAAAACGACAGAGACCTCTGTTAACCATAATCTAAAGTGTATTAGAAAGGTCTTACGATTGTCCAACAGATGGAAGCACTAGCTCACTTTAAGTTAAAAATTAGACTATCCTTATTTTCCCCCTCTACCATTCATATTGAAAGTCGACATATACTTACTTGTGTATGTCTTGGTACGATTGACCATCTAAGTAGTTACATCACCTCAGGTACAAAAAAAAAATATGTCAAACCTGATATGAGCGGAACCGGAATGAAACATAAAATCAAGCTTGGAACAATAATACATCTTTTTATTGTCTTACTACACTATCCAGTAGACTCTCAACTTTGGCACAAATTTTTTATTTGAGAATTTTTTTATAGATGGGTGGAATACATATTTTTTATTTTCCCTGTGAATCCCAAATTTAAATTAATATTTTAAAGAGAGAAAAAACCTAAGTAAATTTCTACGTTCTCGCCCTCGATTCCCCTGTCCTGTTTCAATTTGAGTATTTTATATGAATATGTCCTAAGAATCCCAAACACAATTTCTAGTTTAAAAAAAATTATATATATTATATAAGTGAAGGTAATTCCAGCCCTCTACCCCAACCTTTATTTTTCAATTTTTGTTTGGTCCAAATCTGAATTTCGCATACAGTAAAGTAGAAAATTATTTATCTAAATTCCGCTGGATATATTGGCCCTAAAATTATGTTGCTGCATGGTCTACGGCAGGAGTCCACCATTATTTTTGATGGAAGTCCGTTTTAAAAACTCGACAAAATTCTGCGGTCCAGCAAAACTTTTAACAAGAGACTCAAGTTCAAGCCCTATATGATTATACTAATTCAAAAACGTGATTTTCTTTTCTTTTAGTTATTTTACTTATTTACTATTGCTGGCCTTCCATGTTTACTACCCACCTACCACCTAAATAGCATAATTTATAATGTTTATCGCTATCTCATAAAGGTCCTTAAAAATGTATTTGCGGTACAGATGCGGACCGTGGTCCGCCATTTGGTGATCACTGGCCTAAGCCTTCACTATAGAAATAAACATGGCCAGCTGAAGATGGAGGGATGGGTGTTAGAATACCAGTCGGATGTACTGAGGGTGGGTTTTTTCATCCTAAATAGTTTTTCCATTCTCCTTCCAAGCAAATTCAGGTGCCCTTCCTCCTAATTAAACCATCTTAGATCCTACTGCATTAGTGTAATTAGAACATGTATAGCTCGAACTGATAGTAAGACGTAATGCTAAAAAAAGTATTAATAAAAATAGTACCATAATAAAGCTTTAAAACAATTATAACTAAGAATTTTAAATATATTTTTGAATATGATAATATTACCGTGCTACCGAATAAACTCTGGTGTCGTATTGGTTAAGATTAACATTATTTAAAACACTACAAAATATAAAATCTTTTTCTATAGACAACTTATTTTCTGATCGAGTTAAATTTTTGCTTTTCGTAGTCTACTTCTTCTTAGAAATATCTGCATATATTAAAAGAGTAAGAATTAAAGAAGAAGAATGTGGAGGAAATGTGACAATATTTGCACGAAAGAAAATTAGGGAAAAAAATTAATAAAGAAAAACTCAGGACACTCATTTAGGATCTGATCACTTACTCCCCCGTTAACAGATATGATGAGATTCACCAGCGTGTATTATTGATAGTTAATACTCTGAAGTGAACGACCTTCATTTTTAGCGTGAAAAATTACTTCGGCTTCAGACAAATCACTTTTTCAAATATGTAATCAAGTGTATAACAATATGTTAAGTTAATTTGCTAATCTTTCAAAGATTCCTCTGTTAAGCTAAAGAGCCTTAATGGTTCAACCTAAGTAGCTGAGATATTTACGATCAAATGTTGCAATTAGGTTAAATATTGACACAATCTCTAAAATACATGACTTTGGTGCTTACTGGAATGAACACAAAACTATTTTATATGAATATATACACAACTATACCTGAAAACATCGATTAAAAGTTTAAATTTTCCACTCGAAAAAAATCCAGAAAATCCACATATTTCTGTTAATCATTGAGCTTAAAATGGATCGTTGTGAATCTAATGATGTAATTCTATAAGTGGATCATAACACAAATAGTATTTTCCTTCTTCCCTGTTTGTTCTCCTAAAGAACAACTCCCCTTAGTAACGTTATAAATCCACTGGATTTCTAGCGTTTACTAATTTATACTCGACTATTCTAGCACCTTAAATATATTCTGATAAACATTTTAAAAAAATTTCATCAAAATTTTAAATAGGTAACGCTATTATTGGTATTATGTTATATGTAATAACACTATCAACCAAAAGTGAAAGCTGTATGTAACATGAATTGACGTATGAATAAATGAAAGTAGTTTTAGTAACCTATGGATGAGCCTTATATAGTTTCCTGCCAAAATCCAACTACTGACAGAATTTCATTGATAAGGCCATATCTAACAATTAAACAATTACTAGATCTACTTTCGCGTGCTTATAGTACGTCAAATAATGTGATATCCAGCTGTCACATTTGATAGATAATGGTGACCTGGCGGTCTAGGGGTAAGGTGTCAGACTTCTATGCTGGCGGCCGGGCTTCAATCCTCGGTCCCGGCACAGATTTATCTGATTACCAAACCCTACATCTCACAATCACCCTACCATTACACATTAGCGTAAGAGCGTATAACCCGAACGGGTAGTAAGATGCGGTGCTAATAATAATAATGATAGATATTATCAATAGCTTTAAAATAAGACTAAGAAAATACGCTTAGTGAAATGCTTAAAGCGTTGGCAGCAAAAAAAAAAAAAATGTAAACTTTGAAATTATGGCTGTACACGACCCTGATGGTAATAGCTTCTTTGATTTTGACTTTGATTTTCAGAATTTCTAAATTTTCTATATGCCATTTTGTTATCCATATCATATTTAGCAGTTTCCATGTGTAGAAACCTTGATTTGTGACATAAAAACACTTGATTTTGTTGAATAATAAGTAGGATTTTCGTTATTAAAAGTAACTAAATAAAATCAATTCCAGGCTATAAAGATCTAAAAAACCTATGTGTTATGTTATAGATAGAACAATTACTGATACATTTTAAATTCTTTAATTTAATATATTTTACCTTTGGTTACAATTTGACTGTTATAGTAACCAGATTAAACACATAGGTCACTTATTCTCCACCCATAGTCTTATAGGTCCCGGGTTCGATCCTCGGGGCTCCCATAATTTCCTATGAAGCGATGGGTCTGTAACGGGGTCAGCTCAGCCTCGTGAAGACAATTGAGGAGCTGCTTGAATGAAAATGTAGCGGCTCCGATCTATAAAACTGATCTTGCTGGTTGGATGGTTCGTTGTAATGACCACATGAAACCTTATATCCGCTGACGTTGCCACTATCTTCACCAACAGATGGCGGCCTCTTGATCAGTATGGCTCTATCACAAATTGTTTTCATGGAGTTTACTTTACCCACGATCTTTTGTGGAGGTAAATATTTTTACCGGACTGGAAACTTAAATTTCTCATAAGAATAATTAGAAGAAAATTTATTAAAGTGCAGTTGGTACTATTTTATTTGGCATATGTGTTATATATTTGAAAAAATGCTACATCATCATCATCATCATCAACTGCTTACAGCCTGTGGCTGGGCCATTTTAGTAAAATGTCGCCATCTTCCTCTAGCCTTCCACCACTCTCCCTCCTTTAATTGCCCTAATTCTTCTTCTCTCACTTGCACACCTCCTGTTATCTTCTTCTCCCATCCTTTTCTTGGCCTCCCTTGCAGTATTTTTCCTACATACTTCATTTCCAATATTTTCTTTGGCATCCTCTCTTTCTCCATCCTCATTACATTCCCATACCATCTTATTTTTGTTTCCTCTACTATCTCATCCACTCCCTATAGCTACCCCACTCTTTCCCGGATAACTTCATTCCTAAACTTGTTTCTCCTCTTGAGAGCTAACATTAAAAAATGCTACAATGAGCTTTAAAAATATTTTTGATATCAATTTTAACGTGCATAGTAAAAATGGGTAAAAAAAAACCCTTCTCGTGACATGTTGGTATCCCTACATCCCTATAAACTTTGCTGAAAAATAGTATTTAAATCCGTGCTAACATCACTGTTCTGTTTAATCAGTCTCAAAGTTAAGGCTGTCTGTATTAGAAGGAGATCATATATTGTGAACGGACTGGAATTAAAAATCAACTTCTCAGCATGCATCCTCATCTGAACCAATGTAATCAGAATGGCGTATCAAACATGCTTGTGTACTCTAAATAAACGTGTGTTTGTGTGTGTGTGGGGAGAATTGAATCATTTGTTAAAGTTAATATGTAGGTTAATTGTTGGTAGTTGACCGAGATTAATCGCTTTCATCATCCTTGTTTGTTAGTTTAATGACCACCAATGGTTTTTTTTCTGTTTCGAATGTCGTACCATCTAATATTTAATCAAAATTTTTTTAAAAAAAAACAGGTAAACAGGAGTATTTATATTGAGGAGATGCGGTGCTCAGACCTCTATAGTTGGAGGAAGAAATGTATCAAGAGCTAAACAAACAGAATAGCATAGTGAACCACTAAGGCAAAGAGTAAAACCGGAACCGGAAGCAGAACCAATAACAGAAATTGGGTTATTTTTAAAGATATTGGAGCTCAAACTCTAAACATAAATTTCCTAAGAACAAGAAATTAAATCTTGAATCGATATATATTTTGGTTCTTAAAGATACTAATTGGTGACTACATTATTTTTTTAAATTGAATTTTATGGTCTTAATCTTTTAACTTAATATTCTTTTGAAATATTCTATTTTTCCTTTTCTCGGGATTATTTTGGTCAAAGTCAGACGACTTCATTTGCAATTTTTTTTTCACCTCAATGTGATCGTTAAAAAAAATTGGGCTCGAGATTTTAATAAATGTCGACGTTTCATGACCCCCCGAAACCAAAAGAGTTATTTTCGCGATGCCGTTTGTTTGTTTGTTTGTTTGTTTGTAGCTCGGGCTAGAGCCGAAACCATTTTACCGATTGGGTCAAAACTTGGTTTTGAGGTTTTCACAAGGTCCCTCCAAGAGTTTTTGGAATTAGATATCTAACCCTAAATTTAAGAGTACTTTACAAAAGGGTGAAAAGAAAGAGAAAAAAAATCGATTTTCTCGAAATTTGCTCTAAAGATTTTGATTGAACTTTATCTATACATTGTTTATTATTATAAATAAGATGGAAACTCTCAATTTCTCATGAAAAACCCATTGAGGGTAATTTACAGTAGGGAAATTTTCCTTTTTTCATCATTGCTCTGCAAATATTTGAGATACAAAATATCTTATAATTGTAAAGTTGTATTACGATTAGAGATACAAATATTTTACTTGAAATATATTTTTATAAATCCAACCATTTATGAGCTATAAACTAATATAAATACTGTTTAATTCAAGTCTTTGAACAATAATTTGATTCTTATGCTTTTTGATGAACAAAGATATATCTCAATTTTTCTGTAACAATAGTCCTTGTTTCTAATGTCATAGAATAAGTAAGTAACATTACATATCATTTCATTTATGATATTTGCTGTAGTGTTTTTACAACAATGTCTAAATCTTGTATTTCCTATCTCAAATCTTACGAATTTTTAGTAAATGTCTTCCCTAAGCTAAAAGCTATTTAAAGTCTGTGCAGTGCACCGTACCATTTATTTTTATAGCTTTGAATCTGTTGTAAATTGTTTTTTTAATGTAGCTTATCTTCTTCTTCTTCTTATTTGCGAATATTATAATGGTATTGTGACTATTAAATAAAAAAAATACCCAGAACTTATTTAAGAACCAAAATGAACTGAAACTTTTAGTTTTCTATAGCCCGAACTAGAACCAGAACCTTAAAATATTTACTGTAATAACCGGGACATGAACAAGAACTGAGGTACCCCTTTTTTTATGGATATTAAAAATAGGGGACATACTAACAATGGAAATAAACAAGAAACAGTAAAAGGACACCTAGAAATATAGATGATTCCTAGTTAAGGGGAGGATTTCCCAAAGAATAGAGATAACATACAGCTCGGGAATATAAATGTAGTTTATTCGAATAATATCAACAAAATATTCATCAGTCAATAGATTGAATATCAATCAACCTACATAACATACCTCCTTAGAATCTCTTCAACCCAGATTCGGTATACACGTGGTCTAACGCGCCACTCACGTTTTAGACTAGACTGCTGAAGACGGGGAGATTGGGGTTAGATACCGGTTAGGCGCACAGAGGGTGGATTTCTACTCTCCCTTCCTCCACGAAAATGTGTGTGAATTCCTCTGAATTGAGCCTTCCTAATCCCTAGCCCAATAGTGTAATTAGTATTATTTGGGCGTATAACCCAAATGGGTAGTAATACACAGTGCTTGTAAAAAATCTTCGAAATAAAATCTAGCGATCTGTGAACTTGTAAAATACAATAATTTCAATAGGCGATTAATTCCTTATTCAAAATTATCTAATTCTGTCATATTACAAGGAAAGAGCACAATTTATAAGGGGTGAAACATATATATTGGGCATACAGATCGAATTGCGTACTACTTACGAAGCTTAAGTCTATATAATATTACATCAAACAGATACATATCACTTATAAAATACTATAAGAACACTTAATAGAGATAAGCTCACCGCAAAATATAGCTCTTAATCTCCAATGATATGAGTAATTTATATTTTACGTGAAAAGAAGGCGAAGCCCAAATCCTCACCACTACTAAAAGTTCTATCTATATTTAAATATTATGGAACAATCAAAGATCAAGACTATGGTGAACATTCTCCAAGATAAGATTTCTTATCCTAAATAGTAAAGTATTACTACCTAAGGCTTTCATTTATTTTGGGAAATGTCCATCCCAAAATACAAATATTATTTAAAATGGATACGATTATCTGTGCCAGACTGTCGCCACTTAAAATCACCAAGAAATAGATTCAAATAGACCTGTAATGATTATCTATGTCCCAATTTACACTTTACTTATGTGTAGTAGGTAGGACAATACGTTGTGCTTTGAGATTATTATATTAAATTTAAGACATACAGATAGATTTATTGAATCAATTGCCAAGACTTTAACCTAGATAGAATTTAGATAAACAATACAAATATATATTACACCGATGACAAATAATTTAGGTCTTATGTTTTTAAGATTGTAGCACGACAGTACCTCGTTCAATGTTACCACCAAGAGTGCCTTCAAGGCTACTCCGCGTTTATTTATACAAGTCCGGTCCCAGAAGAAGGTGGTAGGAGAGAAAGTAGAGGGGGTCACAGGGGGAATCACGTGGTCAAGAGGGGGTATGGTGTGGTCTTCTCTTACCATTCATGTGGCCGGAAATGACGTCCCAGTCTATCTTTCCTGATGCGCCTGGAAAATACTCGATGTCTGAATAAATAACTGGAAAATTATTTTATTCTTGTCTATTCTGACGTCATAAGCCGTGGCCTGATAGTTGGAACATGGTATCTCGTTCAGGCAGGTCATCTGTCGAATTAGAGTGCGGCTGGTGATGGATATGTGGGGAATAGTTTGAGACTAGGTAAGCTCACAGTTATACTAGTTGTTTCTATAGTTTGTTCTTTAGGTGGGTTATTCTAGTATAAAGTGCTCATGGTCGTTTTAAACATGCTATATATTTAGGAACTCAACCTTGTAGCGTATTAATATGCTACAGGGCAAATACATATTTCGGTTTGACTTCTTCCTCCTTAGGGGCCATCTATAAACCACGTAACGTTGTTAAAAGGGTCAAGGGTGGATCTCAAATGTCTACATGGTGTTACATGAGGAGAGAGAGGATACAACACATTAGGGGCCTACTACATACATAATATCTTACACTGCTCACATTTTAATTTTGAAAATGATAATAGTATTCATATTTTGAAAAGATTTGTATTAAAATGTTTAAATGGATTCTGAATAGTATCGAACCTAAGTCCCTCTTTTAATATCACAAAAGCGTCCTTATAAAATAATCATTACATTAATTCTTAATGTGGAAAGTTACACATGGTAGAAGGGGCAGGGGTCAAGCTAAATTTCTACTTGGTTAAATGAGGATGGAAAGGGGGGAAAAAGTAAGAAAAAAGCGTTACGAGGTAGATGTTCCCTCATTGTCGGGCGTTTATAATTAGGGGAAGAAACGATAGGACCCTAAGATTTGAAGAGGGAAAAGAACTAAGAATTTACTATTAATTACACATTACCGAATGTTTTATATTAAGATGGGAGTGTTGAGGACGTAAGAAAATTTCATAGTTTTTTTGCACTTTTTACATAAAATATATTTTTGGTAAAAAAAAGCAGAAACTTAGAGTTTGATTTTATTAACGTGGCGATATCAACAGTTGTTGAATACCAGTCAAGAGTGTCCAGTAATTTTATGACAAAATTTTATCTTAATTTAAAAAGTTTCTCATCTAATGTCGCTATGCTCATGACATATATTCACAACGGTTGATATCATGTGAAGAAAACTAAACTCTTATATTTCTACTGGAGCAATATTTTATTTATTTTGGCAAAAAAAATATGTTTTGTTATACAAAATTGTAAAAAACACTTTTTTTGTGTGTGTCTCCTACACTCCTACCTTAAAGGAGAGATAATGTTCAGACCCCAAGATATGTGAGTGTTGTTTCATATGTTTTATATGTAGCTTTCTCATAATGCACCGGTTTAGAAAACGGCAGTAATCCTAACATGTAGGTAAAACAGTTAATAGTTTTGGTGCTTCTGTCAAATATTAAAAGGTCAATATTTCACTAAATCAAAGTGTACGAGGGGAAAAGCAACATCAAATAGTTTTTGTTGTTGTTATTGTTGTTGTTGTCAGCCGTAAGGAATTATATTCAGTGTGTTGGGACTGTTGGCTCTCCTTACCATTAGTGGGAGTATATAATTGTAATGGCAATTAGAGGTGTGAAATGGTAGCCAGATTAATGAGCAGTGGTCGGATGACGTCACATCCCGTAGTCCACAGATAGCTACGAACATCCATCGCTGCCCCCTCTTCTCTACCCTTCTCGAACTTTCCTTGACTAAACGCCGCCTGTCCCCGTCTTCCTGATGCAATTTGTCTCCCCTCTCCCCCTCCCCTTTTTTTCTAACTAATGTCCCACGTCCAAACATTTCTAATGTAACGTGATATAAATGGACGACGAACGACCTCTCCGGGACTACGCAGACAACACTTGGAGATGAAAAATAAAAAGGGGGTATTAAAAATAAAAAATAAAGTATTGTCAAGTGCTGAAACTTGTGCTGGTATAAGGTTTGATTCCAAGAGAGCATTTGTTTCACTTCATTATTAAACTTAACATAGTTTATCCTGATCTTGGCTCTCTCTTTTTTACCCCACATTTAATTATACTTTTAATCTTGATAAAGTTTTATATAAATTTAATAATATTACTCTTCACCTCTGACAAGACATCTTGTGAATGTGGGGAATGCCAGGCCTCCTCCGTGGTTTGGATTCCACGTTAAACTGTAGGTCCTCCATTTCATCTCAAAATCACCCTACCATTGCACATTAGCGTAAGTGCGTATAACCCGAACGGGTAGTAAGACGCGGTGCTAATATTAATAATAATAATAATAATATTACCCACATAGGTAGCCACATAATTTAATGCAATGGGCTGTTTATTTGTTAATGTACCCCCAAATATATGTTATCTACTACTTTGCACCCTTAAAGATGTTGGTGCATAATGCAAGCTATACATATTAAATAATCTACATTTAGGAGAAAGAGAGAGATAAATATAATGGTCCTGTTAGATCGCATGTCCTTACGTTCCTGTATCTTGTTGCCAACCCTAAACCTGGTCCTAAATAGCCAGTGTTTTATTTTACGTACCTCCTAAGATATATTCGCGTACCCCCTAGGGTCCGCGTACTCCAAGTTGAAAACCACTGACATAAAGGCAGGTGTCAATCTCGCGTCAATTTTCAGTAGATCGCGATAAGGAAAACTACATCATCATTGGATGTAGTTCTAAACACGCAAATATATAATTTACATTCAAATAATATTTGAAAATAATCTTGATCGGTCAGAATCCGTAATATTATAATAAAATGAAATATTTTAATACGAAAATATACATTTATGTAATATATCATTTTTCTGGGAGGTTTGGGACAAAATAATTTGAGGAAGAAGAATGGTTCAAGAATTTTTTTAGCATCGTGTCTTACTACCCGTTCGGGCTATACGCTTAAGCTATGTACTAAATTACGATAACGGTTTTAGGGATTAGGAAGGTGATACTTATAGGAGTTATACCCACGTTTGCGTGGAGGGTGAATGGAAAATCCTTTTGGGAAAAACACTATCAGTACAGCCGACCAGGATTCTAACCTCGATCTCCCCATCATCGGCAGACTAGTCTACTGCAAGAACAGAGCGTTAGACCACGTGGACACTGAAGTGGGTGATTTAAAGGAATAACTATTGTATGTATGAACAGAAAACCAAAGAAGTGAAGTATAAAAACAAATAGTGATCGTGGTACCTTTTGATAAGTTTATTAATCGATTGAAAATATTTGCCAGCCCCTTATACTAAGGAGTTGTAATCTAATTTTTTCACCACCTATAAGGACGTCAGGGCTCGAATTATAGCCACGTATACAAAGTTGGTGTTTTATTGATTATTTTCCACTCTCTCTACAAGCAAATTCTCGTACCTTTCCTTTAGATTTCACATTCATCATCTCTACCTCAATATCATAAACTAGACCCTTTCTACTTCCTCCCGCATTATTATTTTCAACACACATATTGAGGAATCATCATAGACTCTACCATAAAATATGAGTGACTATCGACATTTTTATGAGGAATAAATTAAATTTTCAAAATAAAATATAGCCTATGTTACTCGCTGATAATGTAGCTTTATATTGGTGAAATAATTTTTAAAATAGGTCCAGTAGTTTTTGAGTTTATCCATTACAAAAACAAACAAAAAAAAATCAAATCTTTCCTCTTTATAATATTAGTATAGATATAGATATGCGTGAGTTATCCGAATTAGTAGTAAGATACAAAGAGTGAAATAAAACATTTAAACCCGACTTTAGATTATCAAGTGACCTTTAACAGCGCAGGGTATTTTTTGGGTATACGAAGGGAATTGAATCCTTTATCCTTACATGACATAACAAATTATCTACTGAATGAGCGTAAATGGCGATAAGCCGCCTAGGTGGCGCGCTGGTTTCGTGTAGAACCCGACTGTCGAGGACGGGGAGATCGTGGTTCGCTCTGGTGACCTGGGGGTGGACTTTCCTAAAGGGGTTTCCACTCTCCCTACAATCAAATGCGGGTCCCTTTCCTCTATATTAAACCCTCCCAATCGCTAACACATTAACGTAATCAGTATAACCCGAACGGTTAGTAAGATGTGGTGCTAAGTATAAGTATTCAACTGACGGTAAAAAAAAAAGAGAAGACTGTATTTTATTTGACTTCAGAGGCTTGTCAGTTTAGTGGTCGATAGTTTATTCAATTTATTGTATATTTGGACTATTCGATTCAAACTGGTTTATATATATATATATATATATATATATATATATATATATCGTGAGATTAACGACTTGGACCATTTGACCAATGAAGCGGGTTTCCATGGTTAATTAGTGATGTTGTGTTTGAAAGTTTATATAGACCTGCATATGTGTATATATATATATCTGTATGTATATGTATATATATATATATATATATATATATATAAACTTTCTAACACAACAACACAAATTGACCATGAAAACCCGCCTCGTTGGTCATATGGTCTAAGTCGTCAATCTCGCGATATATTGGACCGCCAAAGATGAGGAAATCAGGGTTCAAATCCCAGTTGGGTGTGCTTAGGGTGTTATTTCCTACATTTATTTCCCCTATCTCCATACTAATGCTAGTAACTTTCCTCTAAAATATATCCTACTCCTCCTTAACACACTATCGTCATTAGTAAATAAGCCCGAACCCGAATGAATAGTAAGAAACGGTGCAAAAAAATACAAAATAAACACTAACACTTTTTTTTGCCACTTCATCTCACTGCCTGTTCCTGTTGTACACCTATGTACTAATTACCCAAGTGTCGTAGGGATGTGCAAGGTTGAATTTTACCAGGGGTAACTGCATTGATTTAGAAGGAGAGTGGATATTTTTAGGGGGAAAAAAACCTCAATTAAATTGACTGGGATTCAAACCTGGATCTCGCCATCATCGACATTCTTGTCTACCACGAGAGTGACGTCTTAAATCATTATACCACCAAAGAGGCTAGTTTTTTAAATTATTTATTTAAATGATTAATGTTTTAACCTGTAGACTGAAAGAGTGAGAGCCTATTTGATATCACGTGCACCCACATTATCGTGAAGGAAGGGTGTGAAAACCACACTGATCATACGTGGAAAAACACCCCTGATTCACCTGGCAGAGATTCGAAACTTGACTCCCCAAGGCTGTCAATCGATTTTTTTTTCGAGGCTGACGCCTTAGTGCCCATGAGTACAACTCAGGATTTTTAAACAGTAAAACATTGTTTAAAAAAAGTGTTCCACATTTGCTCACCAATTCTTTTCAAAGTATTATTAATTACAGAATCCACATATGCCTCTTATATTTAACGTTTGATGGTATTATTTTCAAGTCACTTATGACTGACTACTAATGATTAGGAACTCCGGTTTGCAATGGATTTTGAACCACTCAAATTTTCACAAATATGTCTTCATTGGAAGTATAGATTTTAATTTTCTTCCCATGGTGATATTGACAGTTTTTAGATATCGTTCAAGGGTGTCCTGAAATTTAATGACAACTTCTTATATACATTTCAAAAGTTTCTCATATTATTCCACTATACTCATGACATATATTCAACAACTGTTGATATCACCATATGAAGAAAATTAAACTCTATGTTTCTGCTGGATAAATATTTTATTTGTCCTGTCCAAAAAAAGTTTGGCTATAAAAAATGCATAAATACTTAACTTTTCTCGCATTCCTTAAATCCTAACCCTCCCAATGAAGCAAAGAGAACAGAGATATATAAGTAAATACAGAGCCAGTTTCTATTAACTTACTTTTACATACACTCAAATCTAAACATTTGATTGTTGGATAAAAACTGTGAAAATTAAAACCTTAACTCACAATGGCGTAATTTGTGCTTGGTCCAAGCACAAATTACGCTAATTATTTTAAGGATTATAAATATTATATTTTTGGGAAGTGTATCCGTATTGACGTGGGAGGCGAAAGGAAAACCATTTTGGAAACAAACACCCTCAGTACACCCGACCGAGATTCGAACCTCAATCTCCACGTCATCGGCAGTATAATCTACTGCGAGAGTAGCGTTTTAGGCCATGTGGCCAACAAAGTGGGTAGCTTTTATCTGTTAACTTTGAAAATATCTAGACCTTAAGGTAGAGTATGTAGTATCCAATTAGTTTTACTGACTAAAGATTACTTTAGTTTGAAAGACGTGTGTTAGTTCATAATGTGTTCACAAAAAAAAAAGTCCACGTAGGATTATCTAATAAAAAAAATGTCTATTTAAACGTCGGAAATGGAGGCACGCCTCTCAAACTATCACACATTTTTCTGACACTCGAACAATGATTGAAGATCTCTGATGTTGTTTTTGTCATCATCGGTTGTCGGGGGAGTGGGGGGTTACGGGTGGATGGATGCCACATCAATGTGCGTGTGTGTGTGTGTGTGTGTGTGTGTGTGTGGACTGAGTGGTCAGCACAGGTCCAGCGGGGGAATGTGGGAATAAAAAAAAGTTTGAATAAAAAAATAGATAATAAAAAAGGAGACAACAAGTTGGTTCCGTGCTGAAGATGAGCTGTTTATACAGAAATGTTGTCGAGACGTGTTGGGTATCCGTTAAGCTGTCCTTACAGAGAAATAAGAAGTAGGAGAGAAAGAGGTTGAGATTGGGGGGGAGGTGTAAGAAGAAGAAAAGCAACCAAATAAATAATAGACAATTAAAAAAAAAGCATTGTCTAAAATATAATTACAAACAAAACCAAATGACGCAAATACTGAATCCAGAACGATGTAATTTTGAAATCACCATATACCTACCGACCTAGTGGTACAATCAGAACCTCTGGCTGTTGACCTAGAGGTCCTGGGGTCTATTCTCGGCTGGTAGCAGGGGATTTTTCTTGAAAGGGCAATAATTCCCATAATCACCAGAGTTTTGTTAATTAGTCCAAAGTTATTTTAAGATCTTCAATGGCTCTACCCGCTCATATTTACTATTATTATTATTATTATTATTATTATTATTATTAGCAGCGCATCTTACTACCCGTTCGGGTTATACGCGCTCACGCTAATGTGTAATGGTAGGGTGATTGTGAGATGAAATGGAGGACCTAGCGTTTAACGTGGGATCCGAACCACGGTGGAGCCCAGGCATTCCTCACATTCACAAGTTGTGAATAATACCATATTTACTATCACCCTTATCTCATCTCATAAGGACATGCGAAAGCAATGCCATAGAAAAAAAAAGTATGAATAGTACGTTCACACGTCCCCTGTGACCCAGTACATTTGTACTGGCTAATCTTTCTGTAAACTAAGCTACCGATTGATACAGCCCACACGCACCATTATTATTATTATTATTATTATTATTATGTCTGCTTGTCTTTCCATCTCTGTCTGTATACACCTGGAGCAACAAACAAAACCGTTTAGTGAATTTTCTAAAAACTTTATAATTATATGGTATACCTTGAGGATAGAGCGTGATTTTAACTCTAACCGTAAAATTTAAACGATTGATTTTTACTAAAATAGCTTAAAACAAATTTGTTTAAAATAAATATACATGAAATGTTTTACTATATACTGTATATATATATCACTGTGTTACTTGTTTTTCGAAGAAAATATCATTTTAGAATGGACTATTGACTCATTTTTGAAAATTCGAAATTGTTTTAAATTGTTTTAACATATATTTTTTAATGTACAACTGAATAGTGTTTGAGGTGATTTTTTTCTGTGAAATCATGATTTTGATAATATTTTTAAAATTAAGCCTATTTAAGACAGACAGACATTTTATGAAATTTGTGCATCTCTACAGCTCAAATAATTTGTATAGGGAAATATCAATCACCTTTACATGACATCAGGATCTCTATCTTATAGTGACCATAGTTCACTTCAGTGGCCACATGGTCTAAGGGATTACTCTCACAATAGACTACTGCCAATGACGGGAATATCGTGGTTCATTCAGGGTCGGGTGTACTAGAGGTGTTATTCTCTAAATGTTTTCCCAATATCTCTAAAAGCATATTCGGGTACACTTCCTCTAAATCCAACCTTCATCATCCTTAACTCGTTAGCGTAATTAGTATATAAGCGTATAGCCTGTACAGGTAGTAAGACTGCTAAGAAAAAGCTACCATACATTCCATGGGCACCCGCAATAACGGGCAAGGTGGGGGGGGCACTTTCTCCCTCTCCCTTCCCCCCGGAATTATGTTTTCTTTGACAGGAAATATTGTTAACATTTTAAAATCTTCTAGTTTTCCTTACAATTCTTTTCTTCCAGCATTTAACAACTATCAGATTTACAAGCTTGTTATATAGGTGTGTGTGGAGGGGGGAAAGGGGGGGAGTGGAGGAATATATTTTGACTCCCTTGAAAAAAAAATTCTGCGGGTGCCCCTGATACATTCACATAGCAGCGTATTTAATTAATCTAAGGTAGCTCTCTGTGAACTAGTGCTGCACGTTAGACTAGGGCTGTATGCAAGAACTTGACTCGGTGAATGACCGTGGACACTAGCGGGGGTTTGCTTACGTCATCATAGGTTAAAAGGGGGAGTGATAGTGTATTCGGGACCACACTATCGGTCCACTAAGCATTCACTACACTCTCTTGCATACCGCCCCTACTTTCCAGCGGCTGACCTTCACCAGTCATAAGTCGTAAACTGATGAAAACCGTCGCGAGATTTGAGAAAAAAGGATCTGCGCAGGTGTTTTTTAACCTGTGGTGACGACGCTATATTGTAGCAACGATACAACGTATCTATCGATTTCCAAAGCTGTCATTTTAAAGTTATTTGTTTGTTTTTGGCTATGGATTACCCAACGCATGATTATAGTTAATTGACGTATCCGATAAAACGTCAGTCAAATGAAACAGATTACTTCGATTTAAAAACACATTACAAAAATTGAAAAGCAGTGACCCACTTTGGGGGTCGAATTGTCTAAGGCGCCGTTCATCGCAATATGCAATGGCAGGGAGATCGGGGTTTGAATACTAGTTGGGGGGATATGAAGGTGATTTTAATAAATTGTTTATCTTTCTCTCGCCTCGCAAATTTGGGAACACTTACTGAAAATTTAGCCTTCATCGTCCTTGGCACATTAGTATCAATTAGTACATACGTTTATTATCCGATCAGTTAATAAGACGCGATACTATACATAAAATCAACTAAGGGAGGGAAGAGGGGAGTACAAGTTGACTAAATTATAAATAAAATACCATCTCCCTAAGAAATAATCTTAGCAGAGACAGCTGTATTAATGTTTATGAAATATTTTAAAAATTAGCACCATTTGTTTAACATACAATGCTCAGTTAACAGACTTTTACAATCGTTTTTAAATTAAAGGTAAGGAAATAAACATTTTCAAAATAACGAATAAAACATTCGAATACAATTAAACGATTAATTTTATTAATTAAAATACACATTAGAATAAAATAACAAACCATATCATGGTAGCTTTCTTAATTTTTTGACATGTATTGGGGCCGCAAAAACCTTGCACTCAGTTCACGTTCCCTACATGGAAATAGCTAATATTATTTTGATCATAAATTTGTCGTATTGCACCAATAATAAATAAATAAAATTGATGTTTAAAAATTAAACAATAACTTTATATTGTGATGGAATTTTCAATGCCCTAGCTGAGATAAAAATTCTCCTTTTCATTATAGATTAGACTTGTGAAAACCTACCGAAATTAAGGTCTCTTTGCCGAACACAAAGGAAGCAGAAAATTTGACTGGATGAGCAGGTAATCGAGTCTCAAACATGTGTACCTAAATACGAGGACAAAATGGTATTATGAAAATTCAAAGGACATCAAATGTTGTTCTACTTAAACATCAACACTTTTAAATCATAACATGGTTGGAAGCACAGCCTAGAAGAGCCGTGGACAAGATATTTTTATATTTATCCACAGGTGTGTCGAACTAAAAGTAAAAATTCACCACACCATGTAAAAATTGAAAAATTAGATCTCACAATTGGATATTTAAAACAACATACACTGTTTGAACAAGTTTATTAAAAATATGTCAGCTTTGACTACCCAGAAGCATTTGATGAAAATTGTACAGATGGAAAATGTAAGACAATTTAATATGAATTTTACAATCCTTATATCTGACAAGTTTCAGAAACACCGGATGAATATTCGAACTCAATGAACTTGCGGGGAGCTTCCAATGATATTCAGAAAATATTGAGCTACAACCAACACACGCTGTCAGGAAAAAGTTTATTTTACTGTGATAACTGGCAAAAATTTGCCATCCAAGGTCTAGATGATACAAACATATCTCATTAGGTTGATGTGGTTTTAAGCTTTCATATTGCTATCGTGTCATGTTGTTACATTATTGATATGAACGTCAGTTTGGACTTAAATTCGTCAGTTCTACTAATAAAAATACCAAGAGGGCGTTCATCTTATGAAACAATTATCTTAATGGATATATGAAACTAAAAGACTTGAAAATTATGTAAACAAGCTCTACTGGAGGTGTTGAAAGTAAAAATTCGTTTAGTACTTAATACATGTATTAAAGTAATTGGAACATAATTGAATACATTTTTGTTCTAAAGTACATATGAATTATTAATTCATCTAATACCACTTTGCTCTTGACATATATTTAAAAATGTTGATATTATTATGTGAAGAAAACTAAACTCTTTTTCTAATGGAGCAATTTATTTATTTTATTTTGGCAAAATATGTTTTACAATAACAACTTCAACAATATTGACCTTTACTCTTGTTATTTACATTCACACCTTAACACATCAGTGAGAAACTTCTGCCTTTCAGGCTAAATGGGGTGAATATTTTTTCTAAAATTTTAATTTTTTTTCGTCCCAACCCAATAGAGTAGCTAGATATCCCCCAGGTTTGTGAAATTCGTAGAGCATAAAATATTTCGTCACTTGTTCTATCTCAATATTCAAAATAACCTAACCCGATATTCCCGATATTCAGCTGTCTTAAGTGCTATAACGAAATGTGGCTTTAGAGAAGCCCTTTTCAAGAGGTAATCAGTTATATAAAGCCAGAGAATCAAGAATAGAAAAATTCCCCCATTATAACTGTCAACTGACAAATAAATAAAATCTCCTCTCACTCGAAAATTGAGCTGTACATTTTATGACTTTTAGGCTATTTAAATTTAAAAGGCTAACAACTCAACACAGTTTATGAGGTGGGTGGGAGGGGAGATGAGCCCCCTCTACTACTATCTCTTTCTCTCTCCCTCTCTCTGGGTTATTCAAGTATTTTGATATGGGAGTCATCCTGGGCCGAGTTAAGACGAGGTGGATTGTGGTCAGGTTGAATGACCCAAACTGTTGTTCCACGTATATCTTACCTGGTAACTAAGTGGTTGAGTAGTCTTGGCAGATGATACCTGGACCCTGTTGAAAGTAGAGGGGGTAAAGGGGAGATAGGAGCGAGTTTATAACCTGCCAACTAATATTAAACCACTTTGTTACAGTACGGCGAAGGGGTAGACCGGGGGAGTGGAAAGGGGAAATAATCATATAATATGTGAACCTTCTAGAAGTTTCTTTTTTCGGAGAACTATATGGTCATTTCATAGAACAGGTAATTTATTAATGTTAACTTTTTTTTTCATGTCAACATAATTGATAGAACAATAAAGACTCACTTCGGTGGCCGCATAGTCTAACGCGCTAGTCTCGTGTTAGGCTAGACCACCAGATTTAGATTCGAATCTCTTTTGGGTAGATTGAGGGTGGTTTTTCCCTAATGTTTTTGGACTCTCCCTTCAAGAAAATGTGGATACACGTCCTCTAAATATAACCTACCTAATGCCTAAAACTATTAGCAGAATTAGTAGGCTACCTAAGAGTATAATCCGAAGGGGGTAAGACACGGTGCTAAGAAAAACATAATTGATAGAACTATAAAGACGTTTCTACAAACAATGAAGGATTAATAAACGATTTATCAACGTTTAAATTCACTTCACTTATCTTGGGATATAGATTGTTTATTTATCATCATATTCGTAAAGTTTGTAAAACCAGAAATAAATCATATTATTTAAAATGGTCTAAAGTGTATTTATTTATACTACTTTACATTTATATTATTATATATCACATCATTGTGGTTTGATATCCTTTAACTAGTACACATACACACACACACGCTTATCTATGTATATATATATATATATATATATACATATCAACCTTTAAGCTAGTAATCAAGGTGGAAATGTAGGGCACGCAAGAAAAGGGAAGTTTTTTCAGAGTTTTTATACCAAAATATTGTTCCAGTAGAATTATAGAGTTTAATTTTCTTCTCATGGTGATATCAACAGTTGTTGAATATCTGTCATGAGCATTGCGACATTATATGAGAAACTTTTTAAACAAAGAGAAAAAGTTGTAACTAAATTTCAGGTTATCCTTGACAGATAGTCTAGAACCCTTAATATCATTACGCGAAGAAATGTAAACTCTATATTTCTATTGGAGAAATATTTGATTTATTTTGACAAGAAAAAAGTTTTTATATAAAAACTGCAAAAATACTGGCTTTTTCACGCGTTCTCTACACTCCCACCTTGGAAAGTACTCATATATTTATCCACGTTGGTGGATACGCGGACTTATATTCAAGCTTTCCTTGCCTGGTTTGTTGGAAAAGAGGTGGGGGGATGGGGGGCGGGAGTAGTCAGGGCTAGAAATTGGGTTGTGTGTACTGAGGGTGGTTTTCTCTTAATGATTTATTACTACCCTTCACGTAAATGTGGGTACATTTACTATTAATTATTATTTACTCATAACTACCTCATTTATTTTATGAAAATTTGAATAACCTGAACCCATGTTTGGAAAATTAAGTAAATATAATAAATCAAAGAAAGATTTATCTTTATTTTCTATTAGAGATTAGTCAGACCCTAATATTTCTAAAATCTGAATTTCGAACCCAAATATATATATTGAACCTCTAATTCGAATTTGAATCATTTGAATTTTTAAAATGCACAATTTTGATTAAAATGATAGTACTTCAATTTTTTGTAATGTTTAATGTTTGGTGTCAATGACAAATGATATTTTGTTTATCGTGTTTATTATGTCATAAACAAAATATAACAATTTTTAGTGAGTTAATATTAAAATTTCGTGATCTTGTCGCTTTCCCAACCACACAAGTCTATATAATTCCTTTAACCAATTGCTTAAAATTCAAACAATTCAACGTCTTTATAATCATGTTTGAGATAATTTTTTGAGATGGTTGCGAATCTCGAATCTCTAGAATATCAGAGGATTCTAGGGATTCGATAAATTGAGGATTCAAGCGTCCCAACTCTATTTTTTCATACTTAATACTTTAATATTCAAAAAGTTGTTAGTAAAAAAATTAATAAAACCTTCTAAATAATTATTTTTTCCTTTTATTAGCTTATTTTTCTTCGCGTCTTACAGCCCGTTTGTGCTATACACATCTAACTTCACCAATTAACTATGGATGAATAAGGCATAATTTAGAGAAGATGTGCCCAAATTCGTTGGAAGCAGAGTATAAACCCTATTTTTTAAAAGCAGCCTTGCTACACCTTTCTGGGATTAAAACACCCGACCTCACCATCAAAGGCAAGCCAGAATATATGAACATGATATTTATACTAGGTGCCCCCGTTCCCCTTTGTCCAGGGCTTTTAAAATCTTCATATATGATAATAATTACGTTTCAAAATGCAATACTATTTTTATTAAAAGTCTACAATCACAACACATGTTCTTAATCTCTTCGCACATTAGATGAAACGAGGTATAGTCATTTTTTTAATGGAGAAGGGGGGTAGCGGAGGAAGTCAATCATGTCAAAAGGTTATCCATAGTAAAACACCGTGCGAAATTAAGTCTCGATTTGCGGTAGATCTGAAAATGTGTGAATGTAAAGGAGGGGGTCAAATTTGTATGACCAAGTAAAGCACCCAAAAGAAGAAAAAAATAATCGGAGTAATGTCTTAGTTTAAAAAAATAGTTTTATCACTCCTTTCTTTCAAGAATATAAAAGGCTCAAATGGGTGTCAAAGTGTAACTTAGAACTGAGTAAATTGTTCACCAATTATAATAAAAATAATATTTAGCACCGCGTCTTACTACCCGTTCGGTTTAAACGCTTTAAGTACTTATTACTCTAATGGATTAGGAATTGGGAAGCTTGAATTAGAGGAAGTGAACCCGCATTTACGTGGAGGGAGAGTGGAAAACCATTTAGGAAAAACCACCCCCAGTTCACCCGACCGAGATTCGAACCTCGATCTCCCCGCCCTCAGCAGTCGAGCAGCTCAACACGACTAGCGCATTAGCCAACTACGCCACCGAGGTGGGTTTCACCAATTAAATAATTATTAGAGTATACTTCACAGCTCTAATTAGTGTTATTAACTATCCTATCACTGGATTTTTTATATAGGCTATATTTTATCATCATAGAAAGTAACAAAATAATTAATTGTTTAAAATGTTGCTACGTCTCTCAGGTTTTTCAAAGTTATTCCATTGAGCTAAAATTATTATCATTTAAAGTAAAGATTTTATCATTTTTATATTATGGTCAGAACACCAAATATTAAGACGGTTTAGAACATTATTTTTGCAGCTGTTCTACGCCAGACTTTTCATTGCCTGGGAATACGCCTACTGAGAGTTGTTTGGCATGTAAGGAGCTTAAACTCTGTTCAACTAGCCCGACTCGTATATCTTCGGTTAATCTCGGCTTTCTCTTAGTCGTAGCTTCGGTCCTTTACGAGAAACTAGACAGAGAGAGAGAAAACTACCTTGAGCTAGCCTCTTAAGATGGCTACGTGTTGGTTACGCCCTCGTAAATATAACCGTGTGTTTGCACCAACTGTATATTCAAATAATTCTTATTGTTCTAAGGAAGGTAAATGTTAGTATTTATAAAACTTGTTTGTGTTATTGTCTTTCAAAAACATTACATTTTTGTTTGATTTTTTCCCGCCAGCAGAAGATATATCAGGTCAATGACTAACCTAACCTAACCTAATCTAGCCTACCAACATTCCTTCATACTAGTAGGTCTGAAAGAGTACCAATCAATAAATAAACGTTATAATTTTACGTCCTCTTAATGATTTACAGTTGCTAGTATTAAGGCTTTGGCTCGCTGACGGGCGCGAGCATTTACAGTTTATCTTAGGTGGGCACAAACTCCCATGTTTTTTGAAAGGGTGCTACCAACATGCGTGAACGTGACCTGGTGGTCTAGGGGTAAGGTGTCAGACCTCTGTGCTGGCGGCCGGGGTTCAATCCTCTGTCCCGGCACAGATTTATTTGATTGCCTAACCCTTCCTTCACCTCTAACAAGACATATTGTTAATGTGGGGAATGCCAGGCCTCCACCATGGTTCGGATTCCACGTTAAACTGTAGGTCCTCAATTTCATCTCACAATCACCTTACCATTACACATTAGCGTACTTGAACTTCCCCGAATCAATCAAATCCAGTTCCACTTCGGTGGTCGCGTGGTCTAACACGCCACTCTCGCAGTAGACTAGACCGACGATGATGTGGGAGATCAAGATTCGAATCTTGGTCGTGTGTATCGAGTGTGGTTTTTCCAAAATGTTTTTCCACTATCCCTCCTTACAAATGCTGTTACATTTCTTATAAAGATTAACTTCCTAATCCCTAAAACCACTAGTGTGATTATTACATAAGTGTAGAACCAAACGAGAAGTAAGACATGGTGTTAAAAAAATCTAATCTAGGACCCTTTCCTGGGCACACCAATGCTCTACCACTGAGATATCTAAGATTCATCCCACACTTAGGGTCATTTTTCACCCTATCTTAAGAAAGAACCTTGTGACTTATCTTTCTCCATCCATTAAAATTTGTTTTTAACAAGTTGTATGACTTATTCTGTATTTGTTTGTAACAAACAAACAAAATCATATTATTTTATTTTTCATACTGTATCATAGACTACTGTATATAACTGTGTTATTTCCACCAATCATCATGTCTACCTTTTTACATCATTAACTGTCGTAAATCTCCAGAATTACGAATTATCCACAGTTTTGATTATCCGGATTAGACTTTAGCCCATCAAATTCGGATGGACTAGTATTTAGTGGCTGTTAATTACACCACCTACAGACTGACCTAGAGTCCAAGAGCCAAGATATTTACTGGCTGCAAAGCAGGATAATACTGTAGAAACACAGTAAATGTCTTCGTCAAAATCAGCCGAAATCGAACGAGACTCAACTAAATTATGAGTCCAGACGTCAAAACACTCAACAGGGAGTGGGCAGTTTTATTGGATCCCTGTTTAAAAGTTGTGAGACTCTACAAGAGAGGGGAGATAACGATAGTGAGGGAAGTTAGTAGCCCCACGAGGGAAGATCGTTGCCCAGTGAGGGAAGACAATAGCCCAGCGAGGAAAGACAGCCCGGCGAGGAAAGACAGCTAAGTGAGGGAATACAGTAGCCCCAAGAGGGAAACAGTAGTCTGCGAGGAAATACAGTAGCCCGGTGAAGAAAGACAGTAGCCCGGTGAGGAAAGACAGTAGCCCGGTGAGGAAAGACAGTAGCCCGGTGAGGAAAGACAGTAGCCCGGTGAGGAAAGACAGTAGCCCCACGAGGAAATACAGACCGTAGCCCCACGATGGAATACAGACCATAGCCCTGTGAGGAAATACATTAGATCTGTGAGGAAAAACAGTATTCCCATGGGGAAAGACCGTAGCCCCGCGATGGAATACAGTAGCCCTGCGAGGAAAGACATTAGTCCTTTGAAGAAAGACAGAATAACCACGAGGAAAGACAGCCCTGCAAGAAAAGACAGTTGTGGAGTGAGTATAACACTAGACCCGCGTGGTACATTCCAAAAAAATGTAATGTGGATGGATGATAGCATTGTGGTGTGCGCTTAAATTCAGGACAGAGCCCACTCCGGTCATTGACACCAGCAAGAGAAAAAACATTTTAATGCACAGGGAGATACTAGTTAATACACAAGAAATCACTGATAATATTAACATTTAAATGCAATAATTTATTTTGAATGAAAAAATACACCACAATAAAATAAATAATAAAATGATTTAAAAAAAACTATTGGTGTGACCTTTTTGCAGGGATCAACTCAATTGTTGTGTTGGTCATCATGTGAAAACCGGTCCACGTTCTAAGCATGCGCTACGCATAACAATGCGCCTAATGGCTCAGGGTGTAATGAAGTGTTGGGAAGGTGGTTGGTGGGGGGAGGGGGGGATAGGTGAATAAAGGTCCTAGACCACTCTTTCCCCTCCGGATTCTAGCTTAGTGCTTGGTTGTGTTTATGAGGGGAGTGGGGAGGTGTAGGGGGGTTCCTTTACACAATTTGTGCCCATCCAGAATGATTTATTTTAAAGCGACGGGGAAGGAAAATAAGTAAAGTGCCTCATTTTATCAATTTTTTAAGATATGTAATGTCCTATTTTCGCATACACGTTAGTTGCCGTTATTATAATGTTAGTTTTCACCATTCACTTTGGATAGTCTATATTTTGTTGTTTTACGGTTCGTGGTTCATTCCCCGTGTACGGCAACATATTTGTAATATTATTTCACACGTCGTGGGTACCATCCTATCGTTCTTGTTCACTATTATTATTATTATTATTATTATTATTATTATTATTATTATTATTATTATTATTATTATTATTAGCACTGCGTCTTACTACCCGTAAGATGAAATGAAGGACCTACAGTTTAACGTGGGATCCGAACCACGGTGGAGGCCTGACATTCCCCACATTCACAAGATGTCTTGTCGTCAGAGGTGAAGGAAGGGTTTGGTGATCTGATAAATCTTTGCCGCGACCGAGGATTGAACCCCGGCCACCAGCACAGAAGTCTGACACCTTACCCCTAGACCACCAGGTCACTTTGTTCACTATTCACGCAGGGATAATCCGTTAAGGAAATCTCTTACCAGTTTATAATTGAAATCACTTATGTCAATTTTAATTAAGTGTTTATTCAGTGTTATTGCTCTACTGAATAAGATGAATATGCTAGCCGTTATCACACACGCTGCTATTCCTTTTCTTAGGGAAATGAGATGATTAAAATGTGATTAATAAAGATATATATATATATATAGTCTCGATGAACGCAGGTCCTAACTACTCGGTGACTATTGCATGATCTCCACCTTCCATCAGGGTTGTTGATGAAGACTTTGTTTCTAGATCATTCGAATAACATGATGCAATCATCCCTTGTCTCTCTCCTCTTGTCCTTGGAGAATATTTTTCCTGGTTGGTCGATAGAGAAAGACAGAAGAACGTTTGCACAATGTAGATATATACTGTGAAATATCAGTGTAAATTAAATACATTTTGAATAATATTACTTGTTATTAAATCTGATTATCTCCATTAATTAATCGAAAGGGATATGTAAAATATAAAGGTTAAAGAGATAAAAAAAACTTGTTTTTGTCAAAATAAATATAATATTCAAATAATTTCAGTTTGTTAAAAAATGACACCTGGACATGTAAATCAAACCCGGGAGCTTTTACTTAGCGCAACAATGCTCTAACACTGAGCTAGCCAGGATTCGACTAGTACTCAAGGTTCATTTCTCACTAATAGCTTAAGGCAGAGTCTGTGATGGATGTGCGGAAATCATAGGCACAACCTTAAAATATGAGTGAGGAATGAGCTTGAGTATGGGGCAAATACTGGCTAGCTCAGTGGTAGAGGATTGGTGCACTAAGTCAAGAAGTTCCTGGTTCGATTCCCGTGTTCGAATTCAATTTCAAAACTAATTTAATTCAGTTTAAATGTGGTCTAATCCGTATGGATATTCCTGTAATTACAATGAGTGTAATTATTATGTGGATCTTAATTGATATACAATATTTATTTATTATATAGTCATGAGTTTATTTTAATTTTCTACGAAAAGTTATTTCTAAAAATTCTTGAAATATTTTTATGTAAATCATGTAATTTGACCATAAACTTTGTGAATAAAGATTAAAGTCCTGATAAAACTACCCAATGGCTATGAAAAATATTCAGGAATTGTTGAAATTACTGTGGGTGGGAAATTAAATTATGCTTATTGTATTCACCGAATAAATATAGTGTTTATTTAGGCCACGACATTTTTATAAATTATAAAAACTGACACAATATAGACCCTGACTTACGTTCTCTTCTATCTCGCCTTAAAAGGAGTTGACCGCTAAGCAAAGGTGTCCTGGTTCGATTCCAAGAAATGTGTTAAGAAATGTATTTATAGGATCACTTCTTTGCTGAAACTACAGGTGTTTATTGCTAGGTGAACAATGTTAGATTAAGATAACCCATATGTTAGATTAAGATAACCCATAAGCTATATTTCCAAAATATCGCTTCATATTTAAATATTAAAAATTTAAATGTCAAATATATAAATATTCACATATATAAACTATTGGTTCATTGCAACGAAGGCTGCAGATTATTGCACTAAAATGTATTCTAAGCATTTTATTGGGAAAAGTTATATATAATAAGGCCTTACTTGACTTTATAGTTAAAAGTTTACACGTCAAAGACTTTGAACATGAATTATTTCACAACCTGATGACAAAGTTAAAATGACCCCTCTCCTAGATCTCTATCTATTCGCTGCACCAAACCACTCATGAACTGAGCTGTTAATATTTTATTTAACCAATATACAGATAAACATTAATCGTGGTTTCCATGGTGATGTAAACAAATAGTGATTGTAGAGATGAACTCCTACCCACACTGAAGGAAAAGATGGAACATTTGCTAGAAAAATGGGGTTTAAGTTTAAGGATACTATTTTTGGCAATATCCTTGATCCCAAACCTTTAAAATGAATGCTCTCAGGTCAAATCAATCAAACATTTTTTTCGGAACTTCAAATAACAGAAGTGGACTTGTCAAATGATATAAATAAAATACATAGAGAGAGAAACAGACTGGGGAAATTTGAGAGTAAGTGTGTGAGTGTGATAGTGAGTATGAGAAATTAAGGGTGAAAAAGTGAGGGTGAAAGAGGGAGTCTGAAAGAGTGAGTGGGAAAGAGTGAGAATGAGCGAGTGAGTGTTAGTGGGAGAGTTTGAGAAAGAGTGGGAAATAGAGAGTGTTTGTGTATGAGAAAGAAAATGAGAGATTATTTGATGATATGTGTGTGAGATAGAGAGAATGTAAGAGTAAAAGTGCTAGTGTGTGTGTGAGAGAGAGTTTGTGTGAAAGGGAGTGTTTGTATGTGTGATAAAAAGTGTTTATGAGAGAGAGTGAGAAAAAGAATCAGTGTGAGAGGATGTATGAGAAAGAGTGTTAAATAAAATGTGTGTGTAAGAGAGAGAAAAATAAAGAGCGAGAGTGTGTGTCTAGATATATGAGGAACACAAAACATTACTTTAAAATACTATTCACTCAAAATCAAGTGGTAACGTAGACACATAATTGAACCTAATTTGTATTGAAATATTATTTGATAAAATAAATACCAAAATTCTATATTATAATACAGATACAACACATAAAACATTACTTTGAAATATAATCAACATTTACTCATAACAAAGTGTTAGCTAGAAAACATAACTGCACTTATAGGTAGTGTGTTACTATTTGAATAAATGAACACCAAATCCCACAAACAATTAAAATGGATATCTTAACCTGTCTTAAGATCGTTTAATCAATTTTTAAAATAATGATACAATTAATTATGTTTCAATATGTTTTGATATGTATCTTTTTTAACTTAAGATTCATGCTCAAAACTAAACGCGAGAAAGTATTTTCACGAAATTGAATATTTAAGGAAGTGAATGTGAGAAAAGGCCGATGTTTTTTAAAGTTTTTATGGCAAAACTTTTTTTGGCCAAAATAAATAAAATAGTGCTCCAATAGAAAAATAAAGTGTAATTTTCTTAACATATTGATATCAACAGTTCCTGAAAATTTGCCATGAGCATGGTGGCATTATCTAACAAACTTTTTAAATGAAGAGAAAAACTATTCATTAAACTCCAAAATATCATTGACAGACAGGAAACTTTGAGGTTATCATGTGAATAAAATAAAATTTTAAGTTTGTATGGGAGTAATATTTTATTTATTTTGGCAAAGAAGAAAAATGTTTTGCCATAAAAACTGCAAAAACACTGGCTTTGCCTCGCGTTCCCTCCAACCCCAACTTAACGATTTAAATTGCGAATTATAGTCAATATTGTTGATTTAAATGTGAATTAACAATAACATTCTAATAAACGTAATTCTTTCCCAGTCTAGGAATTTAATTCCCGCAATTAAGTAATATTTGTAAAATATTTTGTTTAGACCAGCTATTATAAAGTCCATTTTGTAATCAGAAGTATATATTAAAAACTAAAGAAGAATTAAATGTATCATTGCAAATTAAACTATACATTTCTAACCCATTAGCCTTGATTTATTTAATACATACAAATTTTTACTAAAAATGTCTACTATTTGTTGCACTGAACCAATTAAGTAAGAATAGCGTGATTATTTTTAACCAAGAAAATAAATATTTTATTTGCAGGTATAAAACCGTGCTCAAATCAGGGTTTTCATGTTGAGGTAAAAATAATTTGTAAAAGCTGAAAATTCACTAGGAAAACACTTTTTTTTGGTGACATTGTGAACCACTAACCTTAAAAATTAGTGGCCTTTTATCAGAATTAGTTCATACATTTTCTTGTAGTTTCAATTACCGGAAAAAGGCTTATCAAATTATACGGAAGAGCAGAAACAAATATTTAAAGACAAAGAATAAGGATACAATAACAATGTAAATATTTTTTATATATTTTCAACCTAATATTATTAGTTCATTTGATATATATATATATATATATAATTGCCGTAATTTTTCTATTTGCTGTAACATATTTTACTTACAGACATAAACTCCTGCACAAATCAGGTTTCCCATGGTGTTGTAAACAAAGAATAAAAAGCTAAAAACTATCTTGGAAAATCTAATTTTTGTTGGAAACTATTTTTCCCCGACATCCTGGACCCCTAATTTAAAAAATTAGAGTTCATCTGTTGAAATCTGTTGCTCTAGTTCCAAATAATTTAAATTACCAGAAACACTCTTATCAAATTATATATAAGCTTTATCTATGTAATTTGACTCAAAAGCCTGTTCATTTCTGAAAAAAAAAAGTTTAATAGAAACGATTTAAGTTCTCATTTGAATTCCAAGTTATGTTGTTGTTCAATGTATTATCAGTGTTCTGGATACTTCACAAGATTTGAAAAAAAACATTATTTTTAAAAAATAACAGCTGTAAGAGTAAAAATCGTTATTGAGAGTTTTGTGAACATTAAAAAACAACTACATTAGTGATACATTTTTAACCCTTACGACAATCAAACTGAAGTCCCCTAGCTCACCACCAGTCATTCTATGATGAAATAGTTGAATCCAATGAAAATAAGACCATTCAATTAAATTAGCAATACAGCTAAATTAATTAAATTATAGCACAGTTTACACAAGCTTATATGATCATTATCAATACAATTTACAATTAGTAATATTGATTTCAATATAATTACATTTTGTTTTGAAATTTAACGGATATTAATATTTTTAGTGACCGACCTTGTGAATACATTTTAAATAGTGCAATATATTTAATTACAAAATACCAATGACGCATAAACCTATTAGCATATTTATTTCTGAATTTCCACTAAGAAAATTGAGCACGTCTTGGAAATAATTTTCAACATTTATTTGAAATGTAGCATACATTTGAAAGTTAGAAACTACCTGAACCATAAATCAACACGCTGGGAATAGTAACTTTATTTAAAAATATATTTATTCTTCTTTTAAATAGTAATTTCTATACTTGAAACACAGGTGGGGGATACCTACTTCAGTACACAAATAAAATAGCATAATCACCATCTAAATCATAATCTTAATTTTAAACGTAAATGTGCCTTTCTAAAACCTTATTGTGTGTTATTTGTTAGTTAAATATATTCATAAAGTCAGTGGGAGATTTTAATATAAACATATTTTTATTTTACTCTATTACAAGAATTGATATCATGCTGTGAATGCTTTAGAAAAACACTTTGAAACAAATCCTTTGCTCAATATCGTTATTTACATGCACATGAAATGTTTTATTTAACATAGTTTGAAGGGGAACAATATATTTAATTAAATTACTTTATTATCCTCCTTCATATGTCTTATTTATATTATATGGACGTTTATATTTGGATGATCCAACAATTCATGGCGAAACAAATAAAATATTTTGTTTAGCTTCCAATGATACGGCCACACGTTTGTATGAAGGTATATACAGTAGCTTCATGGCTTTTTTGGTGCTGACTGACAGCTTTGAAAAGTTACCAGATCAAATTATGTATCCCTACGCCGAGCCAAATGATCTGCAAAAACATGTGTTTAGCAGCTGTCACTTATGACAGTCAAAATGTAGGTAATATATATATATCATGTTATTGACCAATCTTAAGGTAGGCCCGTACTAAAGCTACTCATTCCAACAGCCTTATATATATATGTAGAGAGAGAGAGAGAGAGAAAGAGCTGTTGCCGTACTAAACCTACTCATTCCAACAGCTCTCTCTCTCTCTCTCTATATATATATATATAAGGCTGTTGTGATGAGTAGGTTTAGTACGGACCTACCTTAAGATTGGTCAATAACATTAGAACACTTGTGTGAAGGTATCGCTATTTAGAATCAATGGAATGGCTAAGTTGAACATAGGCCAACCTTGAAATTGCAAAATAGCATCGGAAAATTTATTAAGATAATTCTATATATCTATAACCAATCAAATGTAATGTTTGAATGCAGGCCTACCTTAAGATTGTTAAATATATAATTAAAGAAATTGCACCGAGTAACATGTGAACAGAGACGCATATCGCCTTTTCTGCCTGTAACTATGAGGTCTATGTTCATATCCCGGATATTTTTTTGTTCTGAGTTAGCTATTACTAAATGGTTTTAAAGGCTCGCATTACTTTATATAAAGTGAAAGTATAGGAGATCTGAGAAAAGGTTTTTAAAAAAATTCATATTTTATGTAACAAAACCATTTTGGGCCAAAATAAATAGAATATTAATCCAGTAGAAACAGAGTTTAATAATATCAACGTGGTAAGATCAAATGTTGTTGAATAACTGTCATGAGCATAGCGACATTAAATGAGAAACTTTTTAAATAAAGAGAAAATGTTGTCATTAAATTCCAGGACACCCTTGACAGATATTAAAAAACTGTTGATATCACCACGTGAAGAAACTTAAACTTTAGGTTTATACTGGAGAATTATTTTGATTTATTTTGCCAAAAAAATTTTTGCTATGAAAATTGCAAAAACATTGCCCCTAGCTAGCGTTCCCTAAACTCTTACCTGAACGGTGGTGTGTAAAGAAAGAGATAGCTTAAATTTAAATAAGATATTTAAACAATTATGTTGTATTAGGCCAGATATATAATAAGATTTGTGTTTCGTATTTATCTAAGTTTATGACACCCCTAGTCTTTCCTTTAGACATCCTCCCTATATATTCATTTAATTCATTCAGTACCGCAATGGTATAAGAACGTCATAAAAGTACTATCCGTAATTTGAGCTAAAATTTACTATAAATTAACATTTCCACTCAAAAAAATAAAATAGTATAGAGTGGTCTATTTTTATTTAAATTTGACTGACTTCTTGATTTGAATTACTGAATTTAATTTTAATAAACTATTTTATATGAAAAATGTTTGAAGGCCATCTTGATTATATTGATTAAGAATGTATTAGCATTTGTATTATAAGGTCACCAAGTTTTTTGAGATGTACCTTTAATACTTAAGCTTTCTCAACTATTATTGGTAAACCTTTTAATTAAGGAAGCAGCTTGACTATCGCTCAGCCAAAACCTAATTACTCAAATGGTAATAAGTTTCACAAAGAAACTTTATGGGTTGAATACCAAAACTACAACAACTTGTACAAATAAATAATTGCACTGTTTAAACCCCACCGTAAAAGTATAGTCTTATTAAACATAAAATATTGCAATAAATGCAAGTAGAAATAAATTCATTCAATGAGATGTTGGATGAGAAAGTAGGGCTTTTAGTAAACCAGTAGCGAAGTAGTAATGCCTTTACCGTATTATCTGCTCATACATTATCATTCCTTTGCGCTGATTGCAGATCTGTTGCTACTACAAGTTGTTTCAAAATAAAATATACCCGTACAAGCCCAGTCAAAACACAGTAAAATAAGTGCATTTTTTTTTTGCTGCGCATTAACAATGATGAAAGAACAGGGAACTAAATGTTTCAAATTCACCTTCCCGCTATATATTTTTACATATATTATACATCCAGAAACGTTGACGTGTTTAGGGATAGTTCTTTTGTTTTTCTACTCCTTCATATGAAAGCTACAGTAAGATCTAATGTAATTGCCTTAAGAGGGCCGCCTCAGTAAGCGAGAAATTGTGGCGCAGACGATCAGTTTTGACGCAATATTTAATTCTACGATGCGTTATTCCTAAAATATAGTTCACGCCAAAATAAAGTAGAAAAAATCCGACAGAGCTCTTTTTCCTTAACAACTCTAAAGTTTTAGTTTTATTAGTGGCAAAAAAAATTGGGAAAATGTCACGTTAGCTAGTTTTCAATTACTGTTTTAAGCCTTATTTACGGAGCTATGAGACTATAATTGATGAAAGAGGGCTTTAGATATATCCTTTCTTTGACAAATACATTTATTTTTTAATAAGCTCCCAAACTTAAGTATCAACATATTTGAGAACTAGAAGAGAGCTTTCCTTTTTACCTTTAAATCGGAAGTTTCGTAGTTTTATTTCCCCTCTTTATTATTGACAAGACATATGGTGGTTATAAGTGAAGGGTGAAAGGGTGTATAAGCTTAGGCCTAATAGAGAAGTAGTTCCAGAATACCATATGTCCTGACGATGATCAATACTTTATTGCTGATCAAGGTGGCCGCCCTAATTACTCTTGAATAAGAGAACGCGGAATGCACGACTTTAGGCAGTGGAAGTGGTGCACGGTGCAGTGGCGCGCGTAGAGGCGCACAGAGGCTCACAGCATCGCTGATCCGGCGTGTGTGGACCTTAAGCCACTTGTGGCAAAGTTACTCTTAGTGCACCCACCCGAGATTCGAACCTCAAAATCCTCGTCACGATAAGGACAGTTTGACATCTTAGAACAAGTGACCATCGTTGTGTTATTTTTCATGTTTTTTTGAAAACTAGTGTACTCATTTCTTTTGTTTTAATTTTTTTTTGCATCAAATGAAATTGTGACTATATTTTCGCTACTTCCTGTGAAAATATAATCCCTGGGAGTGAGTTAAATGTGTGGTATTGTACTTTCTATTGTGGTCATCATCATGATGGTCAAAAGTTAAATTGCAATGTAGCCGTAATGACAGCTGGATTATGATTGCTATATAACCACGAGCCCCATTACCTTCTTACGCTGCCATCTTGGTGAACTCCTCAGTGGTGGCTGCCATTGGTTGGCCAGCTGAAACAATAGATGAACCTGATGTGACGGCATCTCTGATACAGTGCACGGCATCTCGATTGGGAGTCTGGTGTTCAAGTCTGGATAAGAGACATGGAGGGACTATATCACCGAAATAGATACAGTGTGTGGCGTCTTAATCAGGAGTCTGGAGTTAAAGTCTGGATAAGAGATATCGAGGGACTATATCACCGGCATAGATACAAGGTGTGGCGTCTTAATCAGGAGTCTGGGAGTCTGGAGTTCTTCCCCGACTGGGTTCATGATGGGATTTTTATTTTATTTCCAGATGGATACTCGTGAATTTAGGTACAGATTCGTCGTCCTGTACCTACCCTCCTAGAATAGAGGTGTTCAGATGAGAGTGAGATGTCCAATATTAGAATAAATTAAATAGTTTACTTAATAGGAAATACTCACTGTGAGAATATTTACAATTACCTGGGAATTTTATTTTCCACCACGTCTCACTTTCCATTCGGGCTGTATACAAATGTTATGTTTAGTGTGGTAGGGATGGTAAGGCTGTATTTATAGGAAATGTACCCTCATTTACATTGAGACAGAATGGATATACCACTAAATAAAACACACATTCAGTACACCCGGCCGGGATTTGAAACCCAACCTCATTATCACTGGAAAACCACATGTTATTTGAGTTTGACGCTGAGTCCACGTGCTCACGGGTTATTTAAAATTATAATCAGTTTTTTTTTCTATTTTGTTGCTTCACATCCATTTTATTAATTTACTTACCACCCTCCAGACATTCATATATTTACGGAAGTGGGGATGGGTAGGATTGAGTTGAGAGGAAATTTACCCACATTTGTGTGGAGATAGAGTGAAAAATGATTCATGGTGAAAGATACCTTACTATATATATTTTATTTAGCACCGCGTCTTACTACCCGTTCGGGCTATATGCTTTAAGTACTAGTTACACCAATGGATTAGGAATTGGGAAGGATGAATCAGAGGAAGTGAACCCGCATTTGCGTAGAGGGAGAGTGGAAAACCATTTAGGAAAAACCACCCCCAGTTCACCCGACCGAGATTCGAACCTNAAAAACAGTAAACCCGACCGAGACTCGAACCTCGATCTCCACATCCTCAGCAGTCGAGCTCAACACGACAAGCGCGTTAGCCAACTACGTCACCAATGCGGGTATACCTTACTATAGAGTTAAAAACTTGAACTACCAGTTATCGGTTAACCAAACTAGGTTAGACTGACGCTTTTGTACCCGTGTTCACCGGAGAAGGTCATATTCCTTTATAATATTCAGTAGCGTGTCGTGGAGTGTTGCCAGGGTAAGCAGGGTTATTTGAAACTGTACCTGTGAATTGTTCTCATCTCTCACTAAAGATACTCATTGGTCAGGTATGAACTAAAATGTATTCCTATTTGAGGAATTTAATGTAGAGCAGAGCTTATGTATGATTGGTCAAATGGGGTTAATGTGGGTGTGAGCATTATTACAGGTACAGCTATAACAAGCTCTGCCTACCCTGGAAACAATCCACGACACGCCAATGATAATATTATATCTCACACACAAGGTGGGACAAGTATTCACCGGCATACTAAGGACCACATTCTACTTTAAAAAGCCGAGTGAATATTTTTGACAATATTACTTTGTAGTTGTCTACCAATTAATTTGAAACAATTATCACTAAAAAGAATATGACTCCTAATTGGGTAAATGTGCCAATAATTAAGGGGAAATTTTTCAATACTCTAAATGCAAACTTACTATAGATTTTTTTAAATTAAAATTAGATGTTTATTTGTATTTTAGGGACCACAAATATACTTCTGAATATAGCGCCTGAAATATTCTATAATGCAATCAGCCGCACACACCATCCCTCAAAATATTTAACAGCCGAGATACAAAAAAGGACAGTAGGGCAACAGCTAAAATTAATTATACGCATTATTGACCTTGGGTATAACAATTATTTTTAAAATTATGTATGTAAGTTAATGAACATAAAACATGTTTCGTTACAGAAACATTTTAATTTTTATTTTCAAGAGATAGCTAACCACCTTCCTCCCCCTTTTTCTGCGCAAAATTTAAAATGATTATAATCAAGCTATCTATAAGTATTACCTGCTCTTTGATTCCAAAGGATTTATTTTTTAGAAAGGCAGGTAACATTAATCCACTATACATAACAGGTTTATAAATAAACCTTTCAAAATTGTAAAGTACCATAAATATACCGAATATTTTTTCTCTTAAGCAATTTAACAAGTCTTTTGTGAGATGAGTCCCTATGTGGCTGAGAAGAACTCGAAAATTACCATTAAATTGTCTGCAAAGTTTTTCCCATTTCACAGTCTGTGTTTATCTTAAGGTGAACCCTTTAATCATTTCCTTAACTGAAAGCGAGAATATCACTTAAGTGATGGTTTATACCAATAGATTTAAAGGCGAGAATATAGATTATAATCAACATAGACTGCAATCGATCGATTTCAAGTTTGTTTTCACAGCCATTGGATTTAAAATTAATACAAATTATATATTTTCTAAGCGGCATTTTGCCAACAATAAGCGGTATACGCTTATGTTTGTAGAAATCGTGTGTATGATTTAAATAGAAGTGAATTGACCAATTGAAAGGAACGAATACTTTCAAATTAACCATTTGTAATTAGATATGCTACACTATATGCCACCAAACTATCACAATTAAAATGCAATTTAGGGAAAATGAGTATGAGTTACGCCAAATTGTTAGATTTTTCCCCTTATTTTAACAACAAAGTTTTCATTGTGAATATCTTGGTTGGGCATACTGAGTTTATCAATTTTTTCCTAAATGTTTTTCACATCATCTATCCTACCTCCACGTAAATGCAGTAGACTACATTTCCTATTCCATTAGCTTGTTTAATTGTTATTATTATTATTATTATTATTATTATTATTATTATTATTATTATTAGCACCGCGTCTTACTACCCGTTCGGGTTATACGCACTTACGCTAATGTGCAATGGTAGGGTGATTGTGAGATGAAATGAAGGACCTACAGTTTAACGTGGAATCCGAACCACGGTGGAGACCTGGCATTCCTCACATTCACAAGATGTCTTGTCAGAGGTGAAGGAAGAGTTTGGCAATCAGATAAATCTTTGCCGGGACCGAGGATTGAACCCCGGCCGCCAGCGTAGAAGTCTGACACCTTACACCTAGACCACCAGGTCACCCGTTTAATTGTTACATTTAATAAAGAACTTATAGTTTTCAAAATCAATTGTATTAGGTAGGGTTATAACCAGCCCCATGGTGTAGTGGTCAGTGCAACTAGCTACGAAACTAGGGGTTCCTGGTTCAATTCCATGTTGGTATATTTAGTATTTTTCCCTCTAGGAGAATAATTCCAATGGTCACCAGGGTTTGGTTAATTAGGTTTTATTTAGGTTAAGACTTATTCCGGCTCTACAACTCCATAATAACCATCATCCCATAATCTCAATGCGGGCACAACGCGAAGACAAACACCCATGGTGTACCCTGGGCAAAGTTCTGTGTCAACATAGCTGCTAATAGTATACACAGAAAGTGACCTAACTTGGAAGTGAAATGTTATACTACCTCCTGGTAATATGTGAAATACGATCAAATAAAAGTAGGCTTATATTAAAATTTATAGAAGACATAATTTAACTGAGCTCAAACAAAAATAAACCTCACCTCACTAAACGCTTTATAAACCTACCTACCCACTTTGTTGAATATTACCAAGACTTTTCGAAACTAAACTAACTTCAATTACTCAAGCATATTTAACCAGATTTAGCTTACTTAACTCAATTTTACTTGTAATAAAGTATTTTAATTTATCTTTCCCGACCAAACGTTACAGAATTAACAAATTATTTATAACTTTAACTTATCTCTAATTAAATCATATAATTAATAATTATCTATGTATAAATTGTATAATTTATAGATAGTTGTGGTACTAAACAGTAAAATAAAAAGTTATTAACTTCAAAAAAGGATAAATGACTCACTCAATTTTTTTTTATTCATGTGTCATATCTTATTACCCGTCCAAGCAATCCGCACATTTACACTAAAAAGGTAGCGACGAACAAAAAAATCTATATAAATTGAACCCACATTTTGTATTAAAAGAAATTGGAAAAACCACTTATTAAAATAAATATCCATATACTCGGTTAGGATCTGATCACTCACTCCACCATTCCAAGAAAACCAGACAAGTCTAGACCGGCACGTTTTATCCCATGTCTACCCATGTGGGATTCTTATACTAGTTTTAAATATGATAAATAAAGGTAAGTACAATTCAGTTTTAGCAGTTAGGCCTTATCTGACTACTAGAAAATATACTATATCTACTTTTACTTATTCATAAGTTAAGTCATATGGTAATTAAATGCCCCTTTTGATAGATATCATAAGAACCTATTTGACCCCAATGGTCTTGGGGTGAAGTGCTCACCTTTGGACCCAATATTCGTGGGTTCAAACCCAGCAGGGGACAAAGGATTTTCTGGAGTAAAAAAAATCCGTAGCACAACTTCCTTCGGAGGGCAAGTAAAGCCGTCGGTGCCATGTCTATTATGGCATGTAAAATTACCTGGAGGGTAAGTGAAAATACTTTTTTCGGTAAAATTGGTAGGCCCTTTCGTTCTCGCTCGTAGATATTTTCGTCTGTTGATATAAGAAGTCAGTTCTGAAAGGGAACGTTAAATACCTCAAATATTGTTTTAAAAATTATAAAAACCTATAAAATAACACCAATGATATAGTAAACAATTATCAATGTCGAGCGAAAATAAATAAGTTTTTTTGTATTTTTAAAAAGTTTTTATTCCNCCCCCCCCCCCTTGGTTTCCACTAACGGCTTCTCAAAAGCATCAGGATGATACATAAACTAAGCATCAGTGAGTCTTTGGCGCCAGGAACTGCTCCCGATCGTCGGACGACTTTTGTTTGGGCACTCGAAACTTTTCTAAACTGCTCTCAGCATCATCACCTCAACTGGACTCTCTCTCTTTCTCTCTTTCTCTTCGAGAGAGAGAGGGTTGCGTGTGTGAAGCGTAATGAATGCAAGCCACCATCCTCGTGAGCTGTCCCACCATTGCTCCTTCGTCCTCTCAACCTAGTTGTTGTTGTTGTTTTTGGTTGTTGTCCATCCAGCCTATAATTTTTATTGTCACGGTAGAGAAATAACAGCGGACTGGCATCGCTCGCTGTAACACCAGCATATCTATTTTATTATTATTATTATTATTCTCTAGTTCAGCTTTGTTTAATTTATCTAGATATTTATTTTTGTAAAATTATTTTGTTAATTATTATTATTTTTATACACTCCGTTTCACTTAGTTATGATTCTGGGGCAAGGAGGGGAAAGGGGGGGGGGCTTAAGAACGAAAACTTTCCGA
>CABFVX010000653.1:109552-146887 GCA_902151425.1 Timema shepardi
AGTCATACTACCCGTCCGCTTTAGTGGCACCCAGACATGAGAATCCAACTCGGGACTATGTCTAAACAGATTATATAGTATTAGTGAACTAAAGAAAAATATCCTGTGTTCAATTAATATTTTTTTGAAAACAAAAAATTGTTTTGCATGAATGTTAAACAAAAGATATACCGAAGGAAGCGAACGCTTGTGTAGCTAAATGTACAGAACCGATAGAGCATAGAAAATGGATATAATTCTTAGGTTACAGATATAGTCGTATTACTTTAGTTACAATCATTACTGTTTCCAACCTGGGGCCTGGATCAGTTTTTTATTCAAGCCATATATTTTCCACTGCCGGCTTGCTAGGCCTGTCAAAACTTCATACTCACTATAATCTAACTTAAGAATAGGACAATCACAACATCCAATCCCCCGACCATTAATTCGTCACTGAGAAAGTTTAAACCCACATTTCATCAAAAATAAGTATTTCAGCCATGCTGGAAATCGAGTCTGAGACCTTTATCTTAGTAGACAGACACGCTATCAACTGAGTAAAGGTGTCGGATTTGATATAGCCGTATCAAGTATCATATTCCTACTTAATAAGGCTATATGCTTAACATAAAAAGCTTCGCTAGTTCTTTACAATTAAATGTTCAACCATTGTCTTACTTACATATATATTTGCTTTAATGTACTGTACAGTAGCCCCATGGCTTCTTTGGTGCAGACTGACAGCTCACAACTGACTTCTGACAGTCAACATTTAGGTATATACCTAAATTTTGACTGTCAGAATTAACAGCTGCTAAACACATGTCTTTGCAGATCATCTGGTTCGGCGTAGGGATACATAATTTGGTCTGGTAACTTTTTAAAGCTGTCAACTGTCAGCTGTGAGCTGTCAGTCAGCACCAAAGAAGCCGTGGGGATACTGTACATAAAATTTCACTGTACTTCGCAGAACTAAGCTAGAGTCACCCATGGCTGTGGTGTTAATTTATATCTCATTGATAGCTGATAATTTCCACACGTCCATCAAAGACTCTGCCTTAAAATGTGAGTGATGATTGATGAATGACCCTTATCACGGGATGATACATGAATATCTCAGTAGTAGAGCATTGTCACACTAAGCCATAGGTCCCGGGTTCGATTCCCATGTCCAGGTGTCATTGTTTAATTCACAGTGGTCGAATGGTCTAAGCCCTAAGGCTCCACTAGTCGAGGTGCTATTTTTTTATTCCTAGATATTTAAAATGTCTTCACAATAATCTAAAGTTAAATCAAATAAGTTGAAACCGATTCAGTGCCCACGTGATCTAGCGTGCTACTCTGGTGTTTGACTAGACTGTCTAAGACGGGGAGGTCGGGCTTCGATCTTTGTCGGGTGAACTGAGGGTGGTTTTCCTAAATGGTTTTCCACTCTTCTTCCACGCAAATGTGGGTGCACTTCCTATCAATTACACCTTTCTTAATCCCTTAACCCTTATGGTAATTAGTACATAGACGTATAACCCGAATGGTAAGCAAGACGCGGTGATAAAAAAAAATAAGTTTAAAACCACTTCGTTGGCCTCTTGGTTTAACGCTTTACTTTAGCAGTAAACTAGACTGCTAGTGATGGAGAGATAAGAGTTTCGATTCTTGGTCGTGTTTGCTGAAGGTGGTGTCTTTAAAATGGTTTTCCACCCCGCACGTAAATGCGGGTATACTGCCTATAAATATAACCTACCCAACTCCTAAAACAATTAGTGTAATTAGTACATTAGTTTATAACCAGTAAGGGTAGTAATACGTGGTGATAAAAAAAAATAAGTAAAGAATGACACCCTAGACACGGAAATCGAACCCAGTCCACGTGGTTCACCATTTCTCTACCAATTAACCATCCTGGTTTGACTCGTGTTCATGGTAATCTTTGATTAGTTGTATTGCATTGAGTAAAAATGTGGTAATTGGTGAATATATCATCACCCATCAGTTTGTGATGCATACCAATTAAAAATATCGAAGAAAATTTAAATTAATATTTTTCAAAATAGGGTGGAGTCAAAGTCAAAAAGTTAAGTTCAGCATTTTATTCAGTTTTTATAAGTAAAAATACATGGCCGAAATAAAATTCAAAATTGACCCAGTAAATACGTTGATTTATTTTTCTTTAAATATAAATCTCAACAGCTCCTGAATATCTACCATGATCATCGGGGAATATGACCAGAAGGATTTTAATCTTCATTTAAAAAGTTCGTTTACATCCCGAGATGCTCATGAACGATGTTCAATAATGGTTGACATCATTAGGTGTAGAAAATTAAACCAAAACTATCTAATGATGTTATATTTTGTTTAGTTAAACAAAACAAAAAATTGTCTCATAAAAACTGGAAAAAAAAATACTAAACTCATAGTGGGAGCTCAGAGAAAGATTAAAAAGGTCAGTATTTTTGCAGTTTTTATAGGAAAACATTTTTCTGGATATAATAAATAAAACATTGCTCCAATAAAAACGTAAAATCTATTTTTATTCACATGGTAATATCAAAATATGTTGAATAGCTGTCATGAGTATAAAGGCATTAGATGATAAACTTTTAATTTTCAGGTCACCCTTGAAGGATTTCAACAACTTTTGATATCACCAGATGAAGAAAATTAAACTCTATGTATCTACTGGATAATTGTTTGATTTATTTGACCAAAAAAATGTTTTGATAAAGTTCCTCCTACACTCTCACCTTATCTCATGTTCTCTTTCCCCTCACCATGGATCTGATAGTTTTGTATCGATATGATCTTTCTCGGAACAAATTACTAAGCGCATTTATCCTGCCTTCAAACCCTAGCAGTGATCTATAATTGCTTGGATAGCAAAAACCTTTATTGAAACTTTATTCTCTTTTCTCACTATATCCAACATACTACAAAATTTTATCTAATACAATTTAAATGAGATTTAAGCCATATGCAGAGGAAATAGTCGGGGATCATCAATGTGGATTTCGACGAAATAGATCAACAATTAATTACTTGGTAAATATTAGAAAAAAGTAATATTAACACATGATGGTAAATCAATTATACATAGATTTAAAACAACGCTTATCTCTATCCATTTAACCTCATTGCACCCCATTCCTATCTTTAGATAATTCTATCCAGTCCACCTCATTACACTATATCCCTATCATGAGTTTGTTATATCCAGTCCATCTCATTACACCCTATCCCTATTTTGAGATAGTTCTATCGAGTCCACCTGAGTACACCCTATCCTTTTCTTGAGATAGTTATATCCAGTTCAACTCATTACACCCTATCCCTTCTAGTTCCATCCAGTCCACCTCATTACACCCTATCCCTATCTTGAGGTAGTTCTATCCAGTCCACCTCATTACACCCTATCCCTATCTTGAGGTAGTTCTATCCAGTCCACCTCATTACACTTTATCCTGATCTTGAACTAGTTCTATCCAGTCCAGCTGACTACACCCTATCCTTATCTTGAGGTAGTTCTATCAAGCTCACCTCATTATGCCTTATCCCCATCTCTAGCTTGTTTTATCCAGTCCACCTCATTACACCTTGTTATTATTTCTATCTAGTTTTAGCCAGTCCACTTCATTACACCGTCTCTATCATGAGCTAGTTATATTCAGTCCCCCTAAATTAAACCCATTTTTTTAAGGTTCATGCTAATGTTATCCTCCCATCTGCGTTTATTTATTACCAATGCTATCTTTCTATTTGACTTGCCAGTCAATAACCTATTAGATTAACATGATTTAAAAACTCGCATTACTATATAATGGACACAAGATGAACATCATTCTATTCATATGAAAATGAAATCTTCGATAACACTAATAATTATTATTTTTTGCCAGGGTAAGAAACGAAAACAGGACTAGTTACTCAATAGTAAAAGCGCATTTACAATAGACTTAAGGAGGTAGACATAGATCATTGTTTCTTCCTCACGCATACGTAGCCATGCACTCTCGATTGAATTTTTACTTTTCTTTTCTGTCATTTATCTCCTTACATTAGCTAAAAATTAATATGTTTGTATTTGACGCCAATGACAGCGTTTGTACCAGCGCGTCCTTGAATAAAAACAAAAACAAATTGCTTATGGGGCGTGGAATGAAATGTTAGTTTTAATGGTGACTTTGTATTATGATTGGCATATACCACCTCACATAAGATAGATTCCTGACTCATTGGCTAAGAGAATTCATTCTCACCTTTCAACCTCAACAAAACACCTTGTTGCATGTGTGAGCACTTATTATATTCTCTTTAACTGGTTGTTATCCTTCAATTTACTGATACATTATCCAACTTAATTATTCTCTCTTTCTCTAACCTTACTATTTTGTTCTTCTCGTCTGAGTTTTTCCAAGCAATTTTGTTATAAAAATGCATTCTTCTGACATTATATCTTCAAGGTATGGTCGAACGGACTGTGTTTACGTTATAAGAATTTAAATGATGCCTCCTGCTTTTAAAAATAGAAATTACAGTGAAGACTATAGAAATAATTGTAATGTAGTGAGGTTTTTTTTCTGCCCGGAGGCTAATTATTAATTATCGTGGCGGTTGTTGCTGTTGTAACAGGGCAGAGCCTACCGGTGTGGTCGGTCATTGTACTCTCTGAAATCTTTATTATAGTCCTCTTTAAGTCTAAGGAGCTTCTTTATGACGTCATGTCTGAAAAGATAAATACTGTCATCCTGTCAATTTTTGCTTTGTCATATATAAAATTGCTAGCCGCTTGTCTTCCAATTGCAGGATATCGCCGTAGACTCGAGGCTATTGTAGCTTGTACTAATCAAAATAGTTCTATAATAACTTAACATTATTTTTGTTTAGCAAAATATAGTTTGTTCTTAAATTTATCGAAATAGATTATTCGTAAGAGAACAATAACATTTATTTATTCATTTTTATTTAAGTATGAACATAATAGAATAATTACATGTTTTATTGTTTATATATATATATGTGTATATAAATATGCTGTATACATATGTTTACATCTTTACATGATGTTTTAATTATTTAATATCGGCACATTTGCGTTATGAGTAACCGGCATATGCTTGAGTAATACTATGTATTATTCTTAATAAATATTCATATGCTTACGTAATATTATGTATTATTCTAAATAAATATTTAATTTGATATACACATGCATATGAATAGTTCCAAATATGTTCATAGCTAGAAGACTATAGCTCATCTACGATGGGAAAGTAGGTGACAGCTAGCAGAAGGTTCCTTCTAACAAACATTGGCTGAAAGTGACAGATGTCAACCTATTCATAAATAATAACTATTTACTTTGTAATACTATTTTATTAATAAAGATTGTTATCAAATGATTCTAATATTACTTACAGCCAATGTTTATATTAAAGAGCCTCCTTCTTATCTGTAACTTATCTACAATCCAACAATATACTAGCTATAGCACTGGATATACTCATAGCTAGAAGTCTATTTCTAGATTCATTCAAAATTTGAAATATGGTATTATTTGAGATAGGTCTACTAAAAGATGGAAGGGGAATCTAGATATATTCAGAACAGGTACACCAACCCTATGGAAGAAAACAAAATTGTAAGATTAGCACTTAAGGTGTAAGTATTATATATTACAGGTGTATATAGCACGTATACTACACCTATTCATGTATTTACCAATTTATTATTATTAGGTGTTCTGTCTCAAGACAGGTCCATTCCTTTGGTCAGTGAACCTAGACCACCGATGTGCCCTGTCCCTTGCCCCTTCCTTAAGCTCCCAGAACTTTCTTTTTTCCTTCAAGTCATCCAATATATGAAACCTCCTTCTTCCTAAGATCACCTTCTCATTAACCTTTCCTTCTATGACGTCATACAGAAGACAGTTCCTTCTATGGAGGTGTCTGATCCAGTTTGATTTGCATAGAGGAATCGCATCCAAAATTGTTCTCTTCCCACCCACTCTTCTTAGGACTTCTTCATTTGTCACCCTTTTTGTCCACTTGATAGTCTCAAATCTTCTCCAGAACCTCATTTTAAAACTCTCCAAGTATATCTTTTCCATTTTCCTGAGAGTTCGAAGTTTCTGCTCCATATAGCGTTATACTCCAAATACATCATTTCATCAGTTTCTTCCTCAGCTCCAAACTCAACTTGCTGGTCAACATTAACCTTTATCTACTAGCTATTTATAACTGAAACTAAAGGTTAGATGATGACCTTGCACCTTCTTGTGTTAGGTTATCTTCTCGTTGTGAGAAATACCTCTGAAGCGTTGAGTCATATAAGTTTTTCTCATGAATTTATGAGATATAAACTTTGACTTCGACAGAGTTCAAACCTTTTTTAATTCAAAGGAACACAAACTAAGTTTACCAGTTAAGCAAAAGTAGGTGATGTCCTAGATATCGTTGATCTCAATGTTCTTGGAGTAAAGTTCTCACCTTAGGACGTGATATTCGTGGGTTCAAACCCAGATTGGGTCCACAGAGTTTTCCTTTAACGGTAAGAATCCGTAGCACAACTTTCTTCAGAGGGTAAATAAGACCTTTGGTCCCATGTTGGTTGTAAAGAACCCTGGAGTGCAAAAAGTGCAATTTAGGTATCTGAAATAAATAAAAATAAAATAGTATATATTTGGAATTCACTATAAATAATATCACAGGCAATCCTTAACAAGATCCTGTAAAACAAACTACGAAGGATAGATCTTTTTTTAAAAAAAAACAAGAAATCAATTTATTAAATCCGTCACTCAAATATTTAGATCGTGTGCGTGACACGTAGTACTTAAATATGAATGATAGGGTTCATCAACTTCTTCTTTGTTGGTTTTTCTGAAAATTATATAGAAAACTTATTTACATAAGGTTACAGTTAACTTATTAAATTTTAATTGGATCATATAATAAAGTGAATGACCACAGAAAGGGTTGAGGGCTTTGAAGAGTTTGAGCTTCATATGATTATCAACCACTTTTCAAAGAGATAGGTTTGAATCTGGCTTGTCTGGATAATTATTTACTCGCAACGCGGGGCTTAGACAATTGTAGGGTGCGAATGATTTTCACTAACCCTTCAAGTGATTTTTGGATTGTTGACAAACGTTTCTTTGATTGTTTTTGGAACATCGCGTCTTACGTTTTATTATTATTATTATTTATCACCGCGTTTTACTAACTGTTCGGTGTATACGCTTAGTACTAATTACACTGATGGATTAATAATTGGGAAGGTTGAATTTAGAGGAAGTGAACCTGCATTTGCATGAAAGGAGAGTGGAAAACCATTTTGCAAAAACCACCCCAGTTCACCCGACTGAGATTCGAACCTCGATCTCCCCGTCCTCGGTGGTCTAGCTCAACACGACTGGTGCGTTAGCTAACTACGCCACCGAGGCGGGTTACAGGAATACGTAAGATTCTAGTAGTTAAGGCTGGAGGGTAGGTCTTGTAATGGGCTTTTAATCGGCTACATTTCACTGCTACCATACATACACACAAAAACATACGGTTTACTTTTTCTGCTTTCTTACAAAGCAGTGATGATAGGTTTTTTTTAGAAGGTTTTTATTACACACCACGTCCATCTGGACTGTACCCATATTTACATATTTTAAAGGTAGGGATTAAGGAGGTATAATTTAAAGGGCATGTAGTTTACTTACATTTTTGTAGGGGGAAGGAAATCATTTCAAATGGACCACGTGAATCAAGGAGAGTGTTTTTGCAGTGGTTATAGTAAAACATTTTTGGCAAAAATAAATCAAATATTGCTTCCGTAGAAACTTATGGTGATATCAACCGTCGTTGAATATCTGTCTTAAGCACAGCAGTATTGTATTCTGAAAATGTAAAACGACACACAGATACGGGAATCGAATCCAGGACCTTTGAATAAGTACGCCAATGCTCTTACCACTGAGCTATCCAAGAATCATCCCGTATTCAGGGTAATACTTTAAATATATATGTGTGGTAATACATACGTATAGAGCGTATATATTATATACACTATGTACTATAGTAAACTTTTTTTAATTTTAAGTCCAATAGATATCTAAAAAAAAAAGTTCTAAGTATCCAAAATTCAAATTGACAATTTTTATTAGTACTGTATTCACACAGTTGAAACACAATAAATCATTAATCTCAAAATATTTTACATATAAACACATATACGTTGTATAAGCAATATAATAAAAAACACATACACATTAAATACATAAAGGAAAAAATTAAACGCAAAATATTATTTTGTAAAAATCAACATACGAAAATCGCATAATTACATCATTGAGAACGCACCACGTGAAAATGTACTCCTTCCACGCTGGGAGTCACGTGATACGTGATTACATTGGCACACAGAAGCGAATAAATGCGAGCCAAAACGTCCCCTATTCTAGAAAACTTTATTTGACATTCTTGGTATATGGGTGATTTAATAAAGATTGTTAAAATAGGTTTTAAATAAGTATTAACTCGAAAATTAGCAATAAATAGGCTTCAAATTATTTAAAAAAATCCTTGTAAGATTTGAGCTAAAAGTGGTTTTAACATTGATATAAAAGGAATTTTATGGGTGATCAAAGTGGATTCAAATTATCCAATTTTTCTAATTAATCAATGTCAATTTATCCAGATCCTACTGTATATGTATCCTAATTCAAAATATCCCGTTGTCAGTAATTTAACTATATTTTATAAGGCTTCTACTGTCCTGGTCCTACAAGGCATCTGTTACTAAAATATTAATTTATATAAAACACATGTTTATAACTTATCATTTAGAATGTCTCAGTAGATAGTTTGGGTCATTATTTGGTTACATTTTAAAGTGACAAATACGTTGAATTTCTACTCATCCCAAGTATCACATAATTTAAAAACATTTGTTTTAACTTTCTCTGAAAATTGCATGTGTGACAAAAATACAGTGACTTAATTAAATATATCATAATTGAGTGATCACTTATTGCGCTTAGTATGTGTTCTTTATGGGTAGAGGTGGAGGGAGGGGGGATGGATTCCATAGGACATAAAATATGTCCGGGAGAGAGATGAAGGTAGGGGTTGGGGGCTGTTTGGTGAATGCCGATGGGCACTTACCTCACTTTGTCCAGGTGTTTGGGTCCAACACACAAAGTAAACTAGAAGCTCTGTCCATGTCTAGCTGCCGTTGAGAGGAGTCTGTGTGTGTGTGTGTTTTGGAAGCTGTGAAGATTGCTTCTGCACGAGTATTCTTTTGGGTGGACCACAGGGTGTTCCCGGGAACTGGGCTTGAGATGACCAGACGAGAAACGTTGTCTTGGACCATTCTCGTCCGTTTAAGACTTTGATAATCCCAGATTTTTATTTTATGATTAGAATAATAATAAATTATCAAGTTTTGAAAAAAAAATATAATTTTATATTAAGCTACGTAATAGTTTCAAATGTAATCCGGAAAGAATATTAAGATATGTCACACTTTTGAATTTAACCTGGATTTAATATTAAAATACTTAAAAAAATATTTTCATTGAATATCTTATGAATATTATGCTTTTAATACTTAAGAATTAGATCCATTTTGAATACTAAGCTATGAAAGTATTACGAATTTAATCCCGATCGAATATTAAGGATAAACTAAGTAAAACCTTAAATTCGCAATTGTATCGATTACTAAGCTATATAAAACATTCGAATTTATTCCGGATCAAATATATATATATTTATGTGTATATTGCTATAAATATCGAATCAAACAAGGTAGTTCAAATTAATCATAATCCATTTGAGTCAAACGATAGTAAAAACTTGTTTTTTTTAAATAGTTAAAATAAATTAGGATACACACATTAAATACAATGTAACACTTTAACTTTAGTAAAAGCTGCCAAGGCCATGTACTCAAGATAATTATCATCTATGTACCTCTAATAGACTTTGGTTGAAATCTTGGTAGGGTAAAAATTAATTATTTTACTATTATTAAAGATGATAAAGAATAAGGTAATTTGTTATTCGATATTCCTACACTTATAAAAAAAAGGTAATTTGAAATAAATCTCCATTTATTACTTCACACTTTAAAAAAAGTTTCCATTATTATATTAAATAACTGTGACCTAATTAATTATTTATGTAGTGAATTATTCTAAAACATTGCCTTGGTGATCTCTTCCAGATTTTAATAAAATTATTTAATACATTATTTAATTTATATTAGTTTTCAGTAGCTGCAATTAATTTCTACAAATATGAACTAGTTCATTTCATAACGAAATCGTGGCCACTATATACTTTTATTTTATTCTAAAATTCAATGCCAAATTTATTGATGGGAGGATTAAATAGATTTTTCATTTTGTAATAATTCAAATCAAAAATTCCCATTCAAATTAATGAACAATTTCAGAACATCAAAATCAATGCATCCACATGCATTATAAAATATTCTCACACACCTTTGTGAAAATTTATTTATTTTTATGTTATTTACAACAATATTTTGTCGACAGACAAAATTTCTCTTTCCTTCATTGCCCCTCAACCCTCTTTTGAGTCCTTATTAAACATAAGAAATCCAAGTAAATTTTCCCTCTCTCTCTCTCTTTCCTTCTAGAAGTTAATACGAGCATGATGAAATCGAAGGGAAGAAAGAACATTCCCGAAAAAATTACTTCAAATCATATTATACAAGAAAAAAAAAGGGTTCCTCTTCTCATTCGGTTCGCAACCTTACTGTAGGAACGGTCCGAGACACGTTAATCCCTAATTATTAATCTCAGCCTCCAAGCTTTCCGTAGATATGATCTACAATATGCTAATCTCTCATTTCAACTCTAAGCTACCGCGTGAACAAACAACCGAAATAATTTTGAGTCAAGTGATCTTGCTTTAAAATAAATCAATTATTATCAAAATGACGTTATTTATATATTTTTTTAAAAATTAATCTAGTCTGCTTAAGGGAAAGTAATTAACATCGTCATAGTTCCTAAGCTAACAATAAAAATGTGAGACATGAACAACCCGAGATAAATGTATGTAGCTACGTAACTCTACTACGAGGAACTTCAAAATAGCAGCCTCCAGCTCCCCAGAAACGACAAAGGTTCACATTAAATTATACCTTAATGAGATGAGGTGTAATTATGTGAACTGGATATAACTGGCTCAAGATAGGGACAGGGTGTAATGAGGTAGACTGGGTAGAACAAGCACAAGATAGGGACAGGGTGTAATGAGGTAGGCTGGATATAACTGGCTCAAGATAGGGATAGAATGTAATGAAATAGGCTGGATATAACTGGCTCAAGATAGGGATAGGGTGTAATCAGGTGGACTGGATATAACTGGCTCAAGATAGGGACAGGGTGTAATAAGGTAGGCTGGATATAGCTGGCTCAAGATAGGGACAGGGTGTAATCAGGTGGACTGAATATAACTGGCTCAAGGGGTGTATTGAGGTGGAATTGATAGAACTAGATCAAGATATGAATAAGGTGTAATGAGGTGGACTGAGTAGAACTATATCAAGATAGATACAAGGTGTAGTGAGGTAGACTGAGTAGAACTATATCAAGATAGGGATAGCTGGGCTACTATTTTAAGTGCGACAACAAAAGTTTAAGTTCCTAGTTCCGCAGAGAAATTAAGTAATACAAAAATTATTAATGACTTAAAATGAGAGGAACGATGAGAATAGATAATACTAAAAATACCCGCATTACCATAGTGCCAAGGTAGGAAAGTTACTTTGAAAATAACATACTATAAAGACTACCCCTGACGAATACAACCGCGAATACGAACTCTTACCAACAACCCATCAACAATAAAAAAGTTCAGGGTGAATCCATCACCTGGAACCACCTGGCCATTATGAGTTTCAATATATGAATTGATGGAATGTTAATTTACCTCTAGAACTATAATTAGAGACCAAAACATTTAAACAACACCACTCATAAAATGTATACTTTTAAAAATCATTTTAAATATACTTTTATTTTTAACCAATCTAAAAACACTAACAATATTATTTTTGATAAGAATAAAAAAATTGATACAAGAAATTTTGTCATGATTAAAAATTAATAATTTTTTTTTCTATAGCGGGTACTTTTTGTTACATTCTGTATACAACGTGGGTTGGGCCTCATTCAGTGAGCGGTGATTCTTAATTAGTCAATGTTTACTCTTGGTCAGGTTTTGGTTCTTGTCATGGAAAATATGGAAGATGAGGGTGAGGGGCCAGGGGGGGTACGAGAGTTAAGAAAACACTAAAAGATTACCAAGAACTATTTGGTGTCTTAGAGGAACTCACAAAGAAACACATTTATAAAAAAGAAGAAACAGAGAAAAGTGTGAAATTTCTTTGATACGCTCATTTCTTTTCATCTTTTGTTCATGTGTGACTCTTTTAATATAAATTTATCCTAATTTATAGGGGAAATCCAGATATATACTTCAGATATTTTAGCTAAAATACCCAACATTATACCACGATTTAGACACGTTTAAAAAATCAATTAAAAATATGTTTATATTTTTAGATAATTTGACCTGACTCAGGGTAAAGGTAAAAACCTTGCTACTTAACTAACCCTACTGGTATTATAAAATAAATATGTACACATATTTTTTATATCATCACGTCTTACTACCAGTCCGGGATATAAGCAAATAAAATATGTTTTTGTTTTGTAAAGATCATTGAACTTACAAATTAAAGTTGGTAAAAATTTAATCAAAATTTAAGTGGATTTCTTAAAGTTATTAAAATTAATTAAATAAATAGATAACATTATTATAAATAATATATCTCACTGTATTCCACTTCGGTGGTCGAGTGTCACTCTTTTAGTAGACTAGTCTTCCAAAGACGGAGATATTTAGGTTCGAATCTCAGTTGGGTGAATTGAGGTCCCCCCTCCCCTAAATTGTTTTCCTCACTCTCTATCTCTCACTCCACGCAAATACGGATACACGTCCTCAAAATTCAGCCTTTTTCATCCTCAACACATCAAGGACATGGCCTAGGCCCTATAGGTGACGTAACGACAAATCAAGACAGGATTTTCCATGTGAATGTATTGACGTTTTATTCACCCAGTCTTAAAGCTGTATCGTTGAAACAAAAACCAAAAGTTCTTACATAATTATAAAAACAACCTTACAGTGTCAATATATTATATTAATGTTTATTTTGTAAAGGTTTTTCCTATAAATAGTCCACAACTTAGGTTATTTGGTTTAGTCTAGAAAATTACTTGTAGGAATCTTCATGCCATGATGTGGTAGCATGTGTATATCTAGGATAGGAATGAAAGAAAAAAAGTAATTTATTAAAGCAAGTTAATTCTATCCAGGCGCAAATAGTACAGTGAGTGTGTAAACTCGTCAGAGTAAGAGGGTGTTATCAACCCACTGGCAAGAGGTCTCTCAAGGTTAACTACCTATTTTCTTCCTTCTCTTTCTAACTTGTACATTTGTGTATAAGTGTGTTAGTGCTTAAATGCGTGTAGCTAAGGTAGGACTGAAGAAGACGTGAAAAAAAGGTCAGTAGTTTTTCAATTTTGAAGGAAAAACTTTTTTTTTGCCAAAATATTTAAAATATTGCTCCAGTTGAAACATAGAGTTTAATTTTCTTCACATGGTGACTTCAACAGTGTTCTTGAGTTATACTCACATGAGTATAAAGGTATTAGACAATATTTTTAAATGAAGAGAAAAAGCTGTCATTACATTTTAGGACACCCTTGACAAATATTCAACAACTATTGATGTGGGGTCTAGGGGTAAGGTGTCAAACTTCTGAGCTGGGGTCCGGGTTTCAAGCCTTGGTACCGGCACAGATTTATCTGATTACCAAACCCTTTCTTCACCTCTGACAAGACGCGTATTAATCACAACTTGTGAATGTGAGGAATGCCAGGCCTCCACCGTGGTTCGGATTCCACGTTAAAGCTCTAGGTCCTCAATTTCATCTCACAATCACCCTACCATTACACATTAACGTAAGTGCATATAACCCGGACGGGCAGTAAGACGTTGTGCTAATAATAATAATAATAATAATAACACCATGTGGAGAAAATTAAACTATAGTTTATTAATAGAGAAACATATATTTTTTTAAATGTGTTGTCATACAAATTACAAAAACAATAGCTCTTCCTCACGTCCCCTTCCATCCCACCTTAAGATGCAGCCTGCTTCGCAAAATATCTTCGAAATCACCAAGTAAGAAACGTAGTTTACGTAATTAGTAAGCCTACAGTATCACCGTGGCTTCTTTGGTGCTGACCGACAGCTCACAGCTTATTTATGACAGGGACATTTAGGTATATACCTAAATTTTGAGCGTCAGAAGTGACAGCTGCTAAACACATGTTTTTGAAGATCATATGGTTTGGTGTAGGGATACATAATTTGGTCTGGTAACTTTTCAAAGCTATCAGTCAGCACCACAGAAGCCATGGGGCTACTGTATATATGCGTATAATTCGAACGGGTAATAAGATGTGATATTTAAAAAAAAACTCTGGGTTTCTTACACATCTTAGAATAGAAAGTCCTGGTTATCTTTAATTTCAAAGAGTTCTTCCATCTACCTCACCTCCACTCCCCTTTCCCTTACTCTGTTGTTTCTTTCACCCAGCTGGTGATTTTGTCAACCAAACATGGGAAGAGTTTGAAGGGTCTTTTAAACACACACGGCAATAGTTTACCTGACTTGTCACAGGATGGGGGGAGGGGGGGGTATGAGTGGGGTGTAAGGGGGGTAGGCGAGTAAACAGCCCTTATAATACACAAGTTAACAGAGGAACGATTTATTTCAACAATGTGTGTTCTACTTGGGACGAAACGAAGCTATGGGCTGACGGGTTAGGGTTAACTGTATTGGCTTTACTATGGATATAATTTGGTTAGAAGGACCTTTTAGAAAATATAAACATAATGTTTTTACAGCCAATAGTGTTACCGTTTTACGAAATTATAAATGTTGGCTTACAGCAAATTTTTTTTAGCACCACGTCTTACTATTTGTTCGGTTTATACGTTTATATACTAACTACGCTAATGGTTTTAGGGATTAGGAAGGTTATATTTAGAGGAAGTGTATCCACACTTGCGTGGAGAACCATTATGGCTAAACTGATCTCAGTACACCCAACCGAGATTCGCACTTCGATCTCCTCATCATCAGCAGTCTAGTCTACTGCAAGAGTAGTGCCTCAGACCATGTGGCCACCGAAGCAGGTTAGAGATGTTGATAGCTATATCAAAAGTGACAACTGAATATCACATGCCGTACTCGTATTAAAAGGCACTATAGTAGTCGAACAGAAATCCATTAATTCCATAAAACAGGTGGTTTAATAAGGTTCTTAGGTTTATCCATCCAATATTAGGACAACAAACAGAGGGAAGGCGGGAATAAAATACAAATGTCAATACAATTGGTGTTCCGATCCCCTTATTAAATTATATCATTCAATTCACAAATATCCATTCTACCCTACTATACCAGTTACCTTTTGTTTCCTGGGAATTTAGGTATTTATTATCAAATAAAATGTTTGTGGATTTTTGAACTATACAGAGCGCGAAAGTTCAACTTCTAGACTATAAATTAATTTATCTATAAATGTATATAAGTTCGACGTTCTAGATTTAAGTTAGTTTATATGTCCATTCCTTATATATTCAGTCGGTTTAGAAAATTCACGTTAAATACCTCAAATAAATTTGGGGGAAAATCGTCCTTGGACATGATACTATTTTTAATTATTTCAGAATTGCGCTGTATCTCTCTTGATATAGTCAAATAGGCACACTTCCAAAAGGGATTACGTGGTATTGATGCGAAAAGAAACTTTTAGAAGAAATATCATTGATCTGGATGCGTTGCAAACAACGATATCTTTGACTTACTTAGTTATCTAGTTTCGAACGGGAAGGACCTATCGCCATGTCGATTGTGTATATTATATATTTCATTTTAATAAAATACTATCAACACTCTTTTATCATAAATTTTACAAGTGGGATTGTGTTATTGAGATGGGAGTGTAGGGGAAATGAGCAAATATTTGTTTATTGCAGCTTTTATAAAAAAAAATGTTTGGTCAAAATAAATAATAAGTTTCTCCAGTGGAAAAATGAAGTTTAATTTTCTTCACGTGGTGATATCAACAACTGTTGAATATCTGTCAAGGGTGTCCTGAAATTTAATGAATTTTTTTTTCTTCATTTAAATAGTTTCTCATCTAATGCCGCTATGCTCATGACAAATAGTTAACTGTTGATATCACCACGTGAAGAAAATTACATTTCTTTATTTCTACTGTAGCAATATTTTATTTATTTTAGCCATAAAATATCTCACTCCAAAATTTCAAAAACACTAAGGCATACCTTTTCTTGCGTCTCCTATACTCTTATCTTAAAGTGAATGTGATATTCGATAAGATACCTTTAACAAAACGAGTGCTTGAAATAAAGTAATCATTCTTTCAGAATTATTAATTATTTATTAATTTAAGCTTGAAGATAATCAACCATCCCTTTTCCACGATCTCTAAATATGAATCTTAATATATATATATATATAACGTATACTGTGTGTAACAAAGGCTGGACACGTATGAAACTAGTTAATCCAGTATCAACCCTGTGTGATAGGGGTTGTAAACCTCACTGGGACCAGTTTTTTTTAATGATGTGTGCTTAAAATTAATCTGCCATAATGCTTGATAGCCATAGTTAAGGATTATTATAAATTAAAAGTCACAACAACCACATAGCTTAGAAAAAAATGTTGGTAAAGATAAGATTGAAAGTGAGGTTTAGGTATACATAGCTATTTTATGTCAAATGTATTAACTTACTTATGTATTTATTATGTATGTATATATAACTATGTGTGTGTGTGTGTGTTTACTAAATTTTTTTGTTATTTGTGGTGACTTTGCCTACTTGATGAATTCTAAGATTTGTTTAAAGCTGGTTGCCCTCTAAGCACTATTTAACGTAGAACCTGTTTCATAACAAGACCTAGTATGCTTCAAGCGCGGCTCGATACCAAATACAAGACGACACCTACCCGAACTCCAATGGAATGGGCCAGGTTTGAATATAAAAGTGGCCCTTTGAAACCAATGCACGAAATAGAAAGAGAGAGATGAAAATAAGTTCACTCTGTTAGGCCTCTTATTTATATTCCGTTCATGACAGGTTTTTACCTGAATGACAGCTCGAAAATCATATGTTTAAGTTTTTGGTTGCCAACACTTGTAAAAGATCACAGTTTTGTTATAAATGTAAAGATCTTTAATTACCTATTATATATTACATTTAAAATAACGTAAACTTAAGTTTTCTCATATTATTTCATTTTTTTAAATAATCTCTTTTTGTCCAACTCGAAACAATATTTTAAACATAATTAAAAGTACTTATTTTTCGTTTTGGAGCGTTACTGATTTTGTGTAATATAGTGCATACATCAATACCTTTTAATACAGGCATCGTATTTACTTGGAAAAGAAAAAATTGTTGTCATTTTTTACATACAATACATGATTTTATAATTATTTTATCGTATTTTGAAATATTTAACTGAATAAAGTATTTTCATCAACTGCGTGATCCGCGCCATTGTAAAAAAACTGGTTTACCGTTATGTTCAATCATATGGTTTAAATTCATCAGTCGCCATTTTGAGGCTATGTTCGTTAGAAATTTTTGTGAAACTGGTGTGAATATTTTCTTAAGTGGAATAAAACTATAAATAAACTTTGTGTCCGACCTAAAATAAATATATAAATAATATTGGCCTAAATCATTGTTGTTAACTATCACATTAATATATTTTCATCTGTTTTCATTACAGTCATCCAAAGTGATAGATGTCAGCTGTTGGCGTAGTGATATATTAGAGATAACTTCTAGTAACATTTCGAGCTGTCATTCAGGTAAACTTTGCTCGTGAATGCCTTTTTATCTTCTCGTAACACTCCCCTTCTTACACTGACGAAAATGAACCCTCACTCTACTATATACGCCAGGAGAGCATTGACTTAGATTTTAAAACTATTTTTTCTTGTTTCTTATTCAAGATGTATATTTTTCCAAAGAGATTTTTAATCTACATCCTGAAAGGAATATTTCTACTGGCCATTTCTGTTAATAAACCAAATGGCCTAAGCTGTAGATGATTTAAAATAAAACACGTTTACAAAAATAGTACTTCAAGATAAAAAAAAAAGATGGATTAGATAGCAATTATATTTGATAATTATTGTTATAGCCACATTTAACTATCACATTATTTAAATTTAAAAATGACTCCTGTATACGTGAATCGAACCTAAAGATCACGGATTCGATTCCCATGTCCAAGTGTCATTTTTCAATCCAAAGAATATAAAAAGTAATATTTTGACAATAAAGTTTTTTTTAGATTTGTTTAAGAACTCATGCTTTTAGTTTAATGTCAAGTTATACTTTATTTTTAAGACCACATTCACTTTTTATACACTGTATTAGTAACTTCCATATGTCTTATTCAGATATTAACTAAAATTATATATAGAAGATCCGGAAACTCAAACGAGATCCCAACCTATGATCATCATCCATGATCGATGCCAACAAACCGATCGTTTCATCGGTGGTTTTTCCACTACAAGCGAATATATATGTGTATTTTTTGTTGTTGAAAAGGTGAACAATACAGAAGGCTTCAGAAGGTATGCACAAGTCGTAACAATGGTGTAAACACTTGTTCCTTACGCCTCCTTCAAACATCAGTGACTCTTCAAATAATGGCGGGCAGTAGCAAACCCAAGCTGAGTGCTTTAGCAAACTCCGGGACAAATTCTTTGGACAAACACTGAGCTTACATTCCTAGCACAATACAACAGCCCAACATATTGTTTAAAATGGGGGATAACGAAAATTCTCGTTTTATACAAAGAAGAAAAAAAAATTACGTTGAGGAAAAAAAAGAGAAAAGAATTGAAGGTTGAAAAGAAAAGACACTTATGAGTAAGAATTAAAAAAAAAATACTCACGTGTTATTTTAAAAATATTTGGAATTATAATAATGTTGGTGGAACAAAAGGATGCCAATACACTGAAATAATTATCACCTGTGTTTTTACTGAGTAGACCTTGTGAGTATAAAGAAATACCATTGTCCATTATTTGAAAGATTGGCTTTTGTTTGGACTTGAGATACAGAGCGATTGTTTGAATACCAAAATGACGCTGTGAGGACGATGGAGGCCACTTTTTTATGTTGGTATTTAAAGAGGACTTTTTTAAGCACATGGTTTCACTATAACTCAACTAAATCTATCTACACAAACATTTATCATTAGAATACTCAATCAAATCAAGCTTAAGGCATTTGGAGTTTGGATTCCATGATTTATAGCTGTTTTTTCGAAGACCTATTGGTCAATTTTTTGCGGCATTTTTGCATAGATTGTAAAATGCTAAATTTGGCTGGTGGAGATTTTAAAGAACCACTGAAATTATCTGAAAACTAAATAAAGCAAAATATCCATTCAACGGATTTAAAATGATCATTTTTTTTATCACCGTGCTCAGGCTATAAGCATATGTACTAATTACGCTAGCGAGTTAAGGATTAGTAAGGTTTAATTTAGAGGAATATGTTCCCGCATTTGTGTGTAAAGAGTGGGAAAAGCAAGTCAGGAAGAACACTCTCAGTGCACCCGACCGGGATTCGTTCCTCTATCTCCCTGCTATTAGCAGACAAGTCAAATGTGAGAGTTACGCCTTATACCATGTGGCCACTGAATCAGGTAAAAAAAAATCTTATAAAGTTTCACATCTCTGAAAGTAAAATAAGGACAAAATAGGACGTTGTAAATTTTTTTTTAAACTCCTAATAGATTGTTAGATCATGTTTGATTAAGAAAAAGTAGATGAGAATTAAAACCGTCCGTAATACATTTACGCTGAAAGGTAAAATGAAATGAAAAGTGAAAAATCTGTTTAAAATGGTATTATATACTTTTTTTAAATTATCTTTTTAAGTGTATTTACTGAAATCTGAATATTTGTTTTGACAAGTTAAAGGTCCTTTAAGAAGCCATTATTATTGATTATTATTATTATTATTTAGCACCGCGTCTTACTACGCGTTCGGGCTATACGCTTAGGTACTAATTACGCTAATGGATTAGGAATTGGGAAGGTTGAATTTAGAGGAAGTGAACCCGGATTTGTGTGTAGATTCTAACCTCGATCTCCCCGTCCTCGGCAGTCTAGCTCAACACAAATCTAGCGTGATAGGCAACTACGCCACCGAGGCGGGTTCGAGTCTTATTGACCCCCAATAACCTGTAATGGTTTTCTTTACTGTTTAGTGGTTATTTAATTAAATTTAGGTTTAATTTTATTTCTCCCAATAAGACTTGGGCAAAGACAAAAACTATACCGGATAATAAACCTCCAGGATAAAATGGTTACGCTCCTTTTGCCAACTTGAGTCCTTCACCACTAGGGTCGCTACGTTCAGTCCTATTATCACCCAGCAGTGACACTAGTGAAGCCTAGTGTTGAAGGACTCAAGCTGGCAAAAGGAACGCAGCAAAACCCCCATAAGGTTGAGAGTTTGTGTCTTACTTGTCTGTGGACTTGTGCCAGGGACTATATCCCCCCCTCTTACGAACTCATCCCTCAACTGACTAACCGGAACATTTGATAACAGATTTAACTCAAACCAGAAAACGTATCGAAGTGTGTGTTTTTCTACATCTTTTAATTGACGATATAGGAATTTGGATGAGCTTAAAAGATTTTGCTTTTAAAATTGTGGTTTTTCAATATGGTTGTATTTTATAAATATGGTAAACTGGTTTCACAGGTCTAAATTCCACTGTTATTTAAACTATAGTATAAAAAGCATCACAATCTGACGTCTGGTTCTGGATTTGTAACCTACCAAATCTAGGTGCTTTCCCCTCTTCATTAAAAAAAAATTATCATCTAATGCCATTATGCAAATGACAAAATATGGCCAAAATAAACTAAATATATCTCCGGTTGAAACATAGAGTTTAATTTTCTTCCCATGGTGATATCAACAGTTCTTGAATACCTCTCATGAGCGTAGCGGAATTAGATGGTAGATTTTTTAAATTAAGATAAAAAGTTGTCATTAAATTCGAGTACACCATTGGCATATATTCAATGACCATTGATATCACCATGTGAAGAAAATTAAACTCTATGTTTCTATTTAAGCAACTCTTGATTTATTTTTATCAACAAATGTTTTGATAAGAAATAACTTTAAAAATACTGCCCTTGAATCGCGTTCCCTAGACTCCAACCTTAAAGAATGTTTAAAATTAAATTACAAAGTAATAAATTTAACTAGTGACGCAGCGCCAAGCGTAGGCCCTACTGACTGAAAACTATAAACCATTGTTTCAAGCCCGGGGGTGTTGGCTTCGATACCCATTTCTAGTCGTCACTATTTTTCAACTAATTTAAATATCAACCGTTGGAGATGTCGCGTTCTCATCAGTCGGGAAGGAAGAGTGACTCATGATGCGACACATTGGACTGTCTAGAAACAGACTTTTCCACTAATTACCTCTGAGGAGCTGTCAAGATGTCATGACAGTCGCGCGTCATCACCACCGTCTCATTTGTAGGTATGATGTCATGACACCAAGGGTAGGTGGGCAGGTTACTGGCAGCCATTGTACTTATAATAGCTCAGAGATACAACAGCCTGTTCACAAGCTGGTTTTTTTTACCACCACGTCTTCTTACTATCTGTTCGGGCTACACGTTTACATATTAATTTCGCGAATGTGTTATGGACTAGAAAGGTTGAATTTAAATAAAGAATACTCGCATTTGCATGTAAATAAATGTGAAGCGGCACGGTAAAAGAGACACTATCTTCACCAGGGACAATGTCAAGTTATTGGTGTCAGTTGAAAGAGCAATAATTACTTGATAATGTGATGTAAAATATGTAAACATATTCCAAGAATTTAGAAAGTTAATGCCATTTGAACCCGCAAATTGAAAGAAGTGCGCTTTGAGAAAACAAGGGTTAAAATTTGACATTATTTAAAGACAAGTACCAAAATGCTTTCTCTGCTATCTAGGATGTAAAATATGAACTAAAACCTATTTTTTGTTGTTGTAAGGGAATGTAGGTAGTGTTTGCTGCAATAATCGCCAATATGAGTTTTTGACCCAGATCACCATTATCAGCTGTGTTGAAATATTTGCTCGGTGAAGATAAGGTCCCTTTTGCCGTGCCATGTCACAAATTCAGTAGAAAACCATTTAGGATAAACCACTCTCAGTACACCCAACCGTGATTCAAACCCCGATTTCTCCACCATTGGCAGTCCAGTATATTTCGAGAGTGACTCCCTAGATCCGGAGTGAGCAACCCCTCTCTCATCAATAGCCACAAGTGGTGAATTGTCCATAAAGGTGTGGTGAATTTGAGTTTCCCAGCTCTCAAAATAAAATAAAACTTTTACCTGATGACGTGGGTTGGTTGTTGCGTGATATTTCCTGCATATTATTGGGGAAAAATTAGGACTCTGGTCTACTCGACGATAAGAGGCAAATCTACGTAAAGTGGATCAAAAAATCTGTCCTAAATATTTGAATCACTTTTTTCTGATTTCAATTACTTAAAATTAACGTTTAAATTCTGGCGGGAAGCATTTCACTTTGAAATTACAAATTCAAGCAAAGAAATGTCCACCTTTTTTTTTTTTTTTACAAGCGTGGGCTTGAAGATGATTTGCTTTCTCTTCCCTCTTTGGAACACATCATAAATTTACCAGAGTTTTTCAGTCACAGATATGTAGAAATATAATTATTCTGACTGACAACTAACTCCTAACTTTGAAATAGGATATCTCTAAATTGTTCTCCATGTTTGTATCAACGTGTATACGTGAATCACCGTTTTCTACTGTGCGATTCATCAAATAAAAATTACAGATCTCAAATTGTTGACGAAAATTTGGAGGTGAAGCTAAGATGTGCATTGAGTACAGATATTTATCCATTATTTCAACAATTTGTCAGACAAAAAGATGGTCAAATTTGTCATCGTCTTACATTTTCAATTGGAACAATTTTAATCATTTTGCGTCTGAGGTAGTTTTAATTGTGTACATTTTTTGGATAAACTTTGTTAAAACAGTGTGCGTTTTTTAAATTTGGGGATGTAGTGAACACGAGAAAAGCTCAGTGTTTTTGTAATTTTTATAGTAAAACCTTTTTTAGCCCAAATATATAAAATATTGCTCCATTAGAAACATACATTTTAATTTTCTCCGCATTGTGATGTCAACAGTTGTTGAATATCTGTCATGATCATGGCAGCATTAAATGCTTTTTCTTTTAAATGAAGAGAAAAAATTGTCACTAAATTTGAGGAAACTCTTGAAAGATATTTAAGAAATGTTGATATAACCATGTGAATAAAATAAAATTCTATGTTTCTACTGAAGAAATATTATTTATTTTGACCAAATATTTGGTATATAAAAACAATGACCTTTTCTTGAGTCCACTTCCCCCTCTTTAATGTTCGATTGAACAACCTAATTTCTCAAATTATACATTGTGAATTTTTACATGGTATGGCTAATTTAATTACTCATTTGCCACACCTGTGGCTATATTGAGACATATGTTGCTCACCTCTGCCTTAAACCATATGGCCCCAGTGGTGAATTGCTCACAAGTTATTTTTACACGTACGGCGTCTTGTTATCGGTCTGTGCTATCTGGATTAATATACATCAGTGACCCGTATCGGTAAGCAGACGTAATGAACGTCATGAACATCTATATATTCATGGTTTTTGAATACTGAGAGGTCGAAGTTAGAATCCCGCCTGAGTGTACTGAGGGTGTTTTTTTCCTAAATATATTCCCACTCAAATGTGGGTACGTTTCTTTTCAATTATACCTTAATAATTCCTACCTCATTGTCGTAATTAAAATATGTATAGCCAATAGGAATTGTAAAATGTGATTAGGGTAGTAACATAAACATCCATAGTAAGGTAGGGGATAAATAAGGTATTATTTATATTAAATGTATCCGCATTTTATGGAAAGATAGTGGGAAACAATTTTGAAACAAAAACACCTTCAGTACACCCAGCCAAGATTCAAACCTTGACCTCAGAGTTCTACGAAAGCTTGATGTTCTGTCCACGTACTCACTGATGCGGAAGGCTGTTTTTTTTTCCAACCTGGCCGGTGATAGATGAGGATATTATTTCCCCCGCGAATGCTATTTACCACTCTCTCTTTTAAGAGATTTCTTTTTTGTATGTTTATTTAACTATACTGTGTTAGATGCATGATACTATTTTTAGAAAAAAATATTTCCAGGCGATATAAAAACACTGGATACAAGATAGCACAAGCCACACTCTCATTTCATTTCTGATATAACCCTAGTTTTATACTAAAAGAAGGGAGGTAAAACGTTTTATAGTACGCCATTTAGGCTGTGTAAGGGTATAAGGTATCCTATTTCAACCCTCAATCATGGAAAATTATCTTAAGGTCCTTAGCCCTGTCGAGTGCAAGTCTAGAGCCTATTCTTTGGGATGGTGGGTGGGAGGGTGAAAAGCGTGGCCCTGGCTTTACAACCGACCAGAGTATCCTTCCGCGCCAACAAGAACAGATGGATCACGGAAACCGTAGATGGCGCTAGCTACCGGACAGGTCTTGCGGAAAAATCATAACTTTTTGAAATATCATTTTTCTCGAGAACGAGATAAATTTTATGTTAATATTTTCAACACCCCTTCTAAGATAATGTATTAATATTTATTAATTGTTAATTCTTTTTTTATATATAAGGCCGGCAGTTATCTATTAAAAAATGTCAATTTTATTGATATTTGATCACTGTTAAAATTATAGATGAGTATATATAAAAAGTATAGCTTAATTAACATTCTTCTATTCTTGAACAAATCGTTTCCGAAAAGAAAATTGCAAAACCATAAAAATTCTTGAAGTTAACCTTTTGGTTCCATAACTCTGCATTTCCACGACAAATGAAAAGGGAAAATCGCCTTAATATTTGTGTTTGAATTGGTTGTGTTACCCTAGTATTACAATTTATTGATACTTCAGTAAAGTTAGTTTTTCTAACCCTTTTTAAAAGATTCCCCGTTAAATACACAAATAAATGAGTTATTGTTATGTCAAAATAAATATTTAAACAAAAATAAATACACTTCAGAATGCCTACATTTAACACTGTTCATAATAGAGAACTAAATAGCATATATTTAAAATATTATTTTTGTCCGTGCCTGAAAGTCTCCAGTAAGTACTTATTTTTTTGGTTTTGATATGGAGTAAATTAAACTCTCATTATGCAGATTAATTTTACATGGTGTTGTATAAAACTGCTTTGCACATTTTATTAGCTACTTTCTTTTTTTTTAAACGCTGTAAAGTTAATTTAGACAAGTCACCAACCTCTAATGGCCTTCGTGAATATAGGAGTGGGTACACATCAACAATGTAGGAAACATAATATGCACATAGAAGTTGTTTTATGAAACGAAATAAATACTTCATAACTAACTGTTCTCGTCTACAGCCAAGAAAGCTGATTTCATGCCCTTTACAGTGTATGAGTGGCTTTTGAAGAAGAGAGAGATAAAGATAAACAGTGTTTATTAAGGGGGGACGTGGGATCGAAGAAACGCTGGTCTGAAGCCCGTATTTTGTCAGTTTTAATTTTATTAAAATATTTTTTTTAATTCAAACTAAATAAAACATTCCTTCAACATATAGTTTTAGATCCATAAAGATTTCCATCCTGTGGCCTGGGTCAATTTTCTATTCAAGCCATATATCTTCCACTGCCAGTTTGGCAGGCCTGTCGTAGCTTCATAATGCTTTGTAATATAACTTAAGACTAGGACAAACACAACATCCAGTCCTCGGCAATTAATTCATCACTATAAAATGATAAACCCATATTCCACCAATGATAAATGTTTCGGTCATACTGGAAACCGAACCCGGGACCTTAGCTCAGTGGGAGGACACGTGACTGACTGAGCTAAGGTGTCGGATTCAATATATAGTATGGTATTGGTTTAATTTTCCACAAAAATTAATATCATAATTCTTTTTAAATATTTATCATTGGCATTGCGTTATTTGACCAGAACTTTCTATCGTCATTTAAAAGGTTTCTTACCAAACACCACGTTGCTCATAACAAATATCCAATAACTGTTATTTTATAGCACCGCGTTCTATATCTGGTCAGGTTATATGCAAATAAGATTAGTACTCTAAGAGGAAGGAAGCATTTTAAGAGGTAATCTACCCGCGTTTGCGTGGAAGGAGAAGGGGAAATCATTTATGGAAAAATTCATTCAATTAATCCGACTAGGATTCTAACCCTGACCTCCTTATCTTAAGCAAGCCGGTCTACCACCAGTGTGGTGTCTTAGACTAGCCCTGTACAAATGGCGGTCCGTGGGCCACATGCGGCCCTCGACAGAGTATACCGCTACCCGCAGCACATTAGAATATTTTTTAAACAATTGTAAGGTCATCCAGGAAATCCTTAAACATGATCAAACTTAAGATTGTGTAAAATTAATTATGTGAACTATTTACTGTACTGTATAGTATATAAACTCTTATAATACTTTTAATGCAATATATTACTTATTAGTCTTTAGGTCTATTTCATCTGTTTAATTTATCCGAAAATTAAAAATATCCTAGGTATACACTGAATAAATAGAGTGAGTGATATATAATTAACATTACTCTTAGCGGAATATTTCAACACTCGTCATTCACCTTAAATATCCGTATGCTTTAACTTAGTACTTGGATAGTTTAAATAATCAAAATAGTTACAAATATGAATTAAATTAGATTAGAAAATTCAAAGCAATTAATCTCAAACTAAAAAAAATAACTTAGTAAAGAAAAACAAATATATTTTCTGTTTAAGAGTAGGAACTAAATTTGTTTATTGACACTATATAGGTTTAATTTCCACATCTGTGGACCTCCCACTGTCTATGAATATAAAATAAGGCAATTAACAAACTTCAAGTTGGACAGCCCTGCCTTAGAACATTTGGCCACTTAAACGGGATTCAAGGGCTTTTGAGATTAATTTGGGTAGAAAATTAAACGATTCTTATTTAAACATTTTGGCAAAAAAAAAAGATTTTTTTAAACTTAAGAAATACTGGCCTTAGCTCGCACCCCCTTCCATCCAACCTTATTAAGGTTTGTTTGTGATACTGAGAGCAAAGTTTTTTTTTTTTTTGCACTCAGCGTGATGTAAACAAGTACCACCTAAGGGGAATTAAATCTGCACTAGCTTTATACAAAAAATAAAAGATTAAATTCAAAGTTACGAGGGCTTGTTTTTTTACATTGTTTACTGTCACATATTTTCATATTTACACCTGTTGTCCATATTAAACGATAGCTTTGCATACAGGTCAAACCAGTTGTGATTTAACCAACAACTATCAGGTATAATACTATCATTAAGGCCTGGAATTTTTTTTTACTAACCAATAATATATTCAACGCATGTATATTCTCTAAATCCATAAAATACTAGCCTACTTGATTAAATAATCGATATTATATTCTAAGTGTATGAATTTTCATTATTCTAGATTATCATAAACTTAAAATTGTTTTTATGAGTTTCTTAGCTGCCCGTAATGAAGTTTGCGTAACCTGCTTTGTTGGCCGCATCGTCTAAGGTGCTACTCTTATAGTAGACTAGAATTCCGATGATAGGGATATCGAGGTTCGAATTTCAGTTGGGTATATTGAGGGGAGTTTATCTAAAATAGTTTTTTACTCTTTCTCCATGAAATGTGGGTACACTCACTATAGATATAAACTTCCTTATCCCTAAAATCCTTAGCGTAATTATTACATAAGCTTATAATCCAAACAGGTAGTAAGAAACGGTGCTTAAAAAAAGTTGGACGTAAAGTCGTGTCCCCAAGGTCGAATAGTGGAGATTCTTCTATAGACGTTGTTGATCGACGTGTCTATTGGTTTTCTCATCTGCTGTCGGTAAATATCTAAATAGGTCGAGTCAATTCTTGTACCCTGTGGGGAGATGTTCCAGCGTTCAACTTTCGTAAGAGTGGGTCTTTAGATTTAGTTTTTTTAAATGAAGTATTATTATTAGCACCACGTCTTACTACCCGTCCGGGTTATACGCACTTACGCTAATGTGTAATGGTAGGGTGATTGTGAGATGAAAATGGAGGACCTACAGTTTAACGTGGAATCCGAACTATGGTGGAGGTCTTGCATTCCACACATTCACAAGTTATGGTTTAGTGAAGTAGTAGAGCCAAAAGGTGCACCATTGTTGCAAATAAAAGGTTGCATATTTTTGGTAAATAAATATTTCAAAGGGCCTTCTCTTTTCTTTTTGTAAACAAAATAAATGGTACGGTGCACCACACAGACTCTCTTCCTCTTTTATCTTAGAATAGACATTAACTAAAACTTATTTAGATTTGTGTAGCGAAATAATAGGGCTATACATTGTTGTAGAAACTCTACACCAAAGATCATAATTGAAATAATATAGACTGTTAATTACTTTATGGCATTAAGAACTAGGAACACTGTTACATAAAAATTGAAAAACATCTTTGTCCACCAAAGTATAAGAATCCAATTCATTTTCAAATACCTGAGTTAAATATATATATATATATTTTTTTTTCAAATACCTGAGTTAAATATATATATATTTTTTTTTNACTCCATGGCGTTTGGAACTCGGAACACTGTTAATGAAAAATTGAGAAAAAAGAAACATCTTTGTCCACCAAAGGGTATAAGAGTCAAATCAATTTTCAAAGACATGGATTAAAAAGTATATATATGCTTATAGCTCAAAAATGATTGGTTTTATAAAAATATATTTCAAATAAAATATTTTTATATTTCAAAACACTACACATTTACAATGAAAAGTTGTTTCGGATCTCAAATAGTTGCAGAGAAATTATGAAAATAGGCAAATTTCCCTAATGTAAAGTACCCTCAAAGTCATTCTCATCAGAAAATGAGAATTTCAATCTTATTTATTATGATGAGCAATGTCCATATATAAAATTTAATCAAAATCATTAGAGCAAATTTAGAGCCAATCTGTTTTTTCTCTTTTTACCCTTCACTAAACTACCCTTGATTTTGGAATTATATATCTAAGTATAAAACTCCTCGGAGGGACCTTATGAAACCCTCAGATACAAAGTTTTAGCCCAATTGGTAAAATATTTTCAACTCTAGCCCAAAGTACAAACAGACAGCATTGAAACAAACACTTTTTTTTGTTTCAGGGGTCATGAAAAGTCAACATTTATCAAAATCTCGATTTAGTTTTTTTTTACGAATACAGTACTTCCTCTCTGAAGTGTCAGAGATAGTAAAAAGATACTTAGCAGGAATTCTTTTTACTAAAAATAATGACAATACAGCTTTATTTGTTAAATTTCTGTCCCCGTAGTATTTTTTAGTTTGACATGCCTGTTTTAGGCGTTCGACCCACAAGTGATTGGACCGTCTGTGATGGGGATATCACGCTTCAAATCCTGGTCGGGTGTTCTGAGGGAGATTTTTCCTTAATGATTCTCTAAGATCCTTACGTGCCAATCCTCCTCCTCTAAATTCAATCTCCCTCATTCCTAACACATTAACTTATTAACGCATATAAGAATAGCTCAAATAAGACTAGTTGCTAGAATTTAAAAAATATATAATTAAAAGTAATGTCGTTTACTCCATTTATTTGTCATCTATTTTATTTATAATTTTTAATAATAATAATTAATAAAAATTAATTAATTAATAATTTTTTAATAATAATAATTAATAAAAATTATATTGGTTTTATTATTTTTAACTTATGTATGACTGGACAAAATTAATACAAACTATTACTTAACCTTCACATTAATCCACTAAATTATAGTGTATGTATTTTTATTTTTCAAAAGTGATGTTTTCTTGATGGTGAAATCTGTGTCCTCACTTGAAGCATCACTTGACGAATCACTTGACGAAATAATGTCGGCAGAATGGTCTCACAAAAGTCCGGGTTGTTCTGTCGAGTCACATCAAACTCCATAACTCGCTCTGACCCATTCACAATAAGGGTTATTTTCACTGCCTTTCCCATAAAGATTCTCACCTTAACTGATCATCAGATAAAAACTAGTTTTTTTACATGTTGATCGACTGATATTGTTGTTAGGATCCGATAGGTAAAGTGTACATCTCTTTCACATGAATGTCGTACTCTTTAAGGGCGTACTTGATTGAAGAGGAAGATGACGAGATCTAAGGATCTTTGAAATTGTTTGGTTCGGAACTGTTTAACTTGTGTTTAGTATTCTCTTTTGTGACGATCGGTAGCCGCGTAAATATTGTTCAGGCATCCGACAGACGTACCATTTTCAAGAGGTAAAATAAATACGTTTATTTAAATAATATACTGGAGTATTCTGTGCTCCATCCACCCAGCCACGTTAAAGATTGTTTGGAAAGGAAGGTTGTCAGAGTTTGGTCCCATGTTGGTTTACTAGCTCGCCCCAGATGTTTTGTACCTGCTTATCTATTTACTAACTCGACCCCGGCTGCTATTTTCATGTTTATCTGCTTACTAACTCGACCTCGGATGTTGTTTTATTGTTTATCTGTTTACTAACTAGACACCGACTCTGGTTTTTATGTTTATCTAATTACTAACTCGAGCTCAGGAATGGTTTACCTATTTATCTGTTTACTAACTCAATCCTTGCTGTTGTTTATATGTTTACCTGTTTACTAACTAGACACAAACTCTTGTTTTAATGTTTATCTCTTTACTAGTTTGAGTTCAGCTACTGCTTACCTATTGATTGTTTACCAACTTGACACCGGCTGTTGTTTACATATTTATCTGTTTATTAGATTGACCCCGGCTATTGTTTTCATGTTTATTTGTTTACCAACTCGATACCAGATTGTTTGCTTATTTATCTGTTTACTAACTCGACACAGGTTTTTTTTCTATCTACCTGTTTACTAATTCGACCCATACTGTTGTTTACCCGTTTGTCTATTTCATTATGATTCAGGCCTGGCCAAGTCAGGTATGGTCCACTTGCGTTAGCTGTGGTCAAGAGCGATAAGGAGTTTTACTTAAAAAAATTACTAAATATCTCTGTTTTAATCTTGTTCGGTGGGGGAAATTACGTCTTCTTGTGTTACAAAGGTTGGGGAGGTAGTCCAAGGACCTACGCGTGATGTGAAGCTTAGCATTTGTGTGGTTTTAGACGTTAGTAGCTCTAATCGACTACCACATCGACACGACTGCGATTTTTTTTATAGGTTCATTTTTTTACAGTAAAAGTCTCTACTTACCGTCATTCAAGGTAAAGGGTAGGGGGGAGGAAGGGAAAACAAGCCAATGACAATATTTTTCTGCAGTTTTTATACAAACAAATATTTGAACACATTAAATAAAATATTTATCCACTAAATACGTTTAATTAATTTTCTAAACATAATAATCAAACCATTTTTGAATATTTTTAATGGGAAACGTGGAATTTGATTAGAACGTATAAAAAGTTAATGTTCGAATACCAATATGCTCATGGCAGATATGCAAAAACTTGTAATAATACTGTTTTGGACCCCTATCATGTATTCAAAACGTCATGGATGAAGTGTACTTTTCTATAATGTACTGTATGTAAAATTCGCTTTTAATACCTAATCCATGAATAATCACGCATTTTAAGAAATAATTTCATTATATTGCTCTTCAAAACTTTTTTTATTTAAAATATCAACTCCGTTTTATTAAAAAAATCATGTGACATACTGGCTCCCTCTACCAAATAGGAAGCTAGCCTTCACAACATCAGGCTGCCAGGAGCTCTAAAATTAGTTTTACCACTGGTGACAAGGGGTCCAAGAAGCAAGGGGTAGGTCATATATAAGTAGCTTTTGCGTATGAATCGATACAGAAAAACAGAACGCCGTACTCAAAAATGCAGAAAATAGTTATATTAACACAGAAAAATAGTAATATAACATAAAAACTGTATCAATGTCAATAGTGAAAGTGTAAGCAAATCAATAAATTGTGTACGACATCAAGTTTTATCTGATTTCAATCAATTACATAAAATTATATCACATAACCATGTAGAAGTGCGTAGTAATGCACGCGTCTTCAACGTCATAAAACCCGGTATCGTCCACATTCGCATCACAATAAAATCCCATATCGATATAATTGATGCTCAATCACGGAGCAATTTATCAATAAAAACCATATCATAATAGACGGTTAGGATTATTACATGTATAAAATCTAGCAAAACGTATCTACTGAACCAATATATATTTTATTGTGTACAAAAATTATTATTTTTGCTATGAAAACTGCAAAACTACTTACTTTAACTCAGGCTAGCCTCTATGCTACCTTAAGAGATTAGCTTATCTCTTAGATAATTTAAACTAATTATATAATAATATTAACCAAAGGATGACTTGACCAAACCTTCATCTTTAATAGAATTAATATAGAAATACTTTGACAACTCAAAATCACCTTTCATTTAATCATACAAGCTATTCTTCAACTATTGCTTTTGACATATGTAATATATATATAGTGTCACTTCTTGCCTTTGTTTGTGATTGTTATTCTACATTTATTTGCTATCTCCTCTAACTAAACATAGCTTTCTCCGTGTTCCTATCGTAGCTACAGAATTACTAGTAGTTCTGTGAACAGTAAATATTGCTTTCTCTGTGTTCTTATTGCTACTACAGTCCTTACATGTATCTTTGGATTTCAAGTAAAAATATCTCTTCTAATTTATCCTTGGATTTCAAGTTAATATTTTTTCTTCGTGGGCAAGTTATATCAGTGGCGTATACAGGATTCAAGTTTGGNTCTTTATTTGAAAGCTTATTTTTGAAAATTACTAAAGAAACTGTAATTCTCAGAAATAATCATAGTTTTAGAGTATTCATAATAATTATTAATCACTAACCAGTAATGTAGCTTGTAAGAGGAATACTTCATACTTTATAGGCATTTAGTTTGGTTATTACGTTAGGTAGTATAAGGATAGAATAAAATATGTAAGCTTACACAATTTAGAATTTGGTTTGATAATTCTTAAAACATGGTAACAATGTGCAATTTTTACAGCTATTCTTTAAGTTTATAATTATAAATATTTAAAAAGTATTTAACATAATAGTAATTTTAAATAAAACTAATACAAATGAAAGAAATAGTGTTTAAATATTGATGATACTATCAACAGTGGCATAAAAAATCTTGGGCAATTATAGTGTCAAAAAATAAAAATAAACCAAATAAGGCGAATAAAAATATTAGCACAAGCAAAAAAGTCACAAACCCTTAAGTGAAAGAGCATCTTCTGTTGCTTTGATTATAGTGATTGATAATTTTTGAGATATTCACTTTTATGTCTCTATATACATTCATTAAAGCTAAAGACGTTAGCCGGTCTTCACCTATGCTATTGTGCAGGTAATTCTTCAAACTCTTCAAAGTCGAGAATGACCTTTCAACGGAAGATGTGGTCACAAGTATTATTGGCAAAATTGTTAATAGAATTGTCAGATTAGGAAACATTTCTCGATCTAAAAATTTTAATGTGTCGTCAGCATTCTTTGGCTTTGTAGAATCTGTAGCTTTCCAGTATGATGCCCAAAGGCTCAATTCCACTTTCAATATATGTCTGCTGTTGAGCTGCATATCATCCTTGTAAAATTCCAAATCCGGTAACAAGTCGCTAAACTTTTTTGTTTACAGCGTTTACTGGGATTAAACAGTCAAGTCCTCTTAAAAGATCCCTATGGTTTGAAAATCTCCCTTTCAATGAAGCAAATATCTCGTCCAAATAAGGATAGAACACAATTAGTCCTTAGTATTCTTCTGTGGTTTTGGCTTCAACATTTGCTTTTTACCTCTGTGTGCCTACTGTTCTTGGTCCTTTTATAGGAACGTCTAATTTATGAGATATGTTTCCAGATTTTGTAAACAGTTTCTTAAATTCTTCTTTTCCACCTTTCCTCACGTTGGCAAAAACCTTTTCTGTCATATTAGTTTTAACCAAAGCTGAACTTATATCTACAGATTCTTTTTGTAGATATTTTGATGTTATGTATATCATAGAAGACATTTTTGACATAACGGTAAGAGTGATGATAAATTCAAACTTACATAAACATGTGTGAAGACAAGTAACTTTTCCATTTGCCTCTGCTTCGTTGCTCATAATAGTTTCCAATGCTTCAATGATACAATCGAAACACTCATGGAATACTGAAACAGCATCGTGTCTCTCCACCCATATGAATAATATTTAGCACCGCGTCTTACTACCCGTTCGGGTTATACGCTTTAAGTACTAATTACGCTAATGGATTAGGAATTGGAAAGGTTGAATTAGAGGAAGTGAACCCACATTTGCGTGGAGGGAGAGTGGAAAACCATTTAGGAAAAACCACCCCCAGTTCACCCGACCGAGATTCGAACCTCAGTCTCCCCGTCCTCAGCGGTCGAGCTCAACACAAGCGCGTTAGCCAACTACGCCACCGAGGCGGGTTCCACCCATATTGTTTCGCAGTATTTGTGGAGGTCAGTATTGCCCTTTCTTGCTGCCACTAAAATATCTTTCAAAGCTTTGGCACGCATTGCTTAAGCTCTAAAAAAAAAAAGAAAAAAAAGCTGACTTCTGATATTGTAGAGAAACAATTGCGAATGCAATGTGTTTTGACAGCGTCACTTAAATACAGATTTAGGCACTTAGATTAGCAGTGAGTATATATTGCTTTAGGGAAATCACGTTTAGTGATTTATTGCACACCAGTAAATGCTCCCCGCATAGCTGAGGCTCCATCGTAGCCTCGGCCTCGTACATTCTGAAGATCAAGTCCAAAACGTGAAACTGGTAATTTTATTGTATCAGCAATGCCAGAACCAGGCATATCATAGACTGGGACAAATGTGAGGAAATCTTCTCTGATATCCATGATTTTAACATCAAAGTAACAATCACAAAATGAAAATTGCTCAACTCGGCTAATACCAATTGTTTCATCTGCTAATATGGTGAAAAATATCGATTTCTTTATCCTGTCCAAAATTACTGTTTGGATATGTACCCTTATGAGGTGTACTAGTTCATTCTGAACTATTGGGCTGACATACATTGCATTTCTTGCTGAAGATAGAATGTGATCAGCCAAAACGTTGTCTTCATGACTGGCCCAGTAACGTATCAAGGCTCTAAAAATTTTCAACATTTGCGGTCGGTTCTTCTAGGGATAAACGTCCGAAATCCCAATGACCACCAAGAGGTAGCTTTTGTTTACCACAGAAAACAATTGTTTCAATAATAGTTTGTAAGATTTTCCGTCTCTTTTCTACTTCAACTTTTTCTTTCTTTAGCAACTGTTCCACTGTGCCCATTAAAAATGTTTAAAAATTCATCTTTTGACTCTCGAGATCCTTAATGATATTTTGTTCTCGAGTGTTTTTTCAAAAATCTCTATTGCATTCTTCCACTTTTTGCATGGTTTTTTTAACTAGATTTTCTGCTGGCTCACGAGAACCTTGACCAACTTCATTTTGAGCAAATACCACAAAAGCTTGCTAAACACTCCATTTAATTTCTCAGAGTATGCCAGCAAAGGAAACCGCTGCAGCCATTTATTTTGAAAGGTTCGTTTCTTTGAACCAATTACCTGAACGTGTCATTTGTGGGAGGTTAAGGATTCTCAAGCTCTTCTTATTAACATTTATTTGTCCACATCGCTGATGGTATATTTTCCAACGAAATGTCTAATATCATTATTAGCATACTCACTGGATTTTAGTGGAATACTTTCAGATACCTCTACGCAGTCTCCAATGCAAGCTGTAGAAGTGGAAGGTTCAGAAGAAGAGGGATATGAATGTTGCAGTTGGAGTTGATCCTGAGAAATCCTAAAAAAAAAAAAAAGAGCTAGAGAAACTCCTCATGCAAAATTTTCGGTAGCGAATTATTATATCATTGTTGCCATTATTCCATATACAACTCATTCTTTACATTTATCTAAAGACTAATGTAAGTAATGTTTTATTACTAAAATCTAAATTATATTAAAGACAAGAAAATAATAAAAATAATACTCATCATGGAGATTGGAAAAGTCAATTAAAACATTTTTCTCAAATGTTGATAGGCTTAACGGAAACAAAACGAATCTTCATTTACACACGTAATTTTATAAATTTTTGAATTTTTAATTAATGTTTATTGAATGTTGACCAAAGAATTAGTTAGTAGCTTATGAGTGGGCGAATCCACGTGATTTAATCGCTCTAACTCCGCCATTTTAGGTCAGATAAAATATTCCACCATTTTGTGTCGAATAGAAAAATAAAAATAAAATATGTATTTGAATAACTCTACAAGGACCACTCACCAATAAATGAGCCATTTTGATTCATATTTACTATCACTTATTGAGGTTGAAGCGGGAAAAATATAAAAGTTATCTACTTACATTTGATGAAGTTTCCATCTTATTGACTTTCTCAAGACGTGGCTTCTTGATAATAAATCTATCGATAGTCGATTATACAATACAATACAAAGTATAAATTTAGTTAGTTTATTTTTAAAACATATTTGTTTAAGTAGAAAAAAAAAGTTCGTAATTAACAGATTACAAATAAAACGATTTAATTAGGTGTGATCCATAGAAGTGTTAATATTTACAACTCAATTTTTTTTTTTTTTACAATTCGTCAGCGTCACATTATAGCCATATTTTTATTAATACAAACTGTACCGTACTTCTTGCCAACCGTCACTGGAGTCTGTCACTTTAGCTAAGTAGGTAGTCTTTCTGCCTTCGGTCCTAAAATTCCTGGGTTAAGCTCCCGGCATGGCAGAAATTTTTTATTATTGGTGAAATATGGGTTTCCCCTTTCACAGTGAATAAATTAACGGCCGGGGCTGGGTGTTGTGTCTGTTCTAGATTTAAGTAGAGTAATTAGTAGGTCTACATAGGCGTACAACCTGAATGGTTAGTAGGACGTGCTGCTAATTTTTTTTTATGTTACTCTTTTGAGTTTTCGTCTTAAGGCTCGGGGAGGCCCAACCCTCCCGGGCGCCCCCCCACCCCCCCCCCC
>CABFVX010000653.1:146971-239684 GCA_902151425.1 Timema shepardi
CCCCCCCGGGGCCCCCCCCCCCCCCCCCCACGCGTATACGCTCCAGAGTTAGATAGAAACCAAATTAATACTATATCAAATAATAAATTATGTTCATAGGGAATAACCATTGTTCACAAGCTTAAAGACGTCATTTTTCAATAAGTACACACAATAAAAATATAAAAATATGCCTTAAGTATTCCAATAAATGCTTATAATTTAAAATTCAAACTCTATATATGAGCTAATAAATGAAAATCCATTTAAGCGGCCGCTATAATAAACGGATAACAGGATCGAAAAACAATGGAAATTGGTTTTTCGGTGTAGGTTCAAAAAATGCCCCTGAAAAATATATCTAAAATTGTTTAACGTATCAAATGGTCAATATAAAACAGAATATGGGTCTGCTCGGTCAGCGACAAGGAGAAAAAAACTCTTTCCCCATGGATTTTATTCAAACATTGTGTAGACCCCAAACTTTTAATAAAAAGTTTATTTTTTTATGACTAATGTCCGTGATTTAACAAGGAAAAAATAAATTGGTGGTAGTTTTTGTTTGAAACTTTGTTTGAAACTTTGTTTCCAAACTCGGGGTGTAACTAGTATCTCTTCTTCAATCATGTCCTTCCTGCCCCCCTTCCCTTTTCTTACAATCTTGCCTTATCTCATTGGAAAAAGCAACACCTTCTTTCAATTACCAATCCCTAAATTTGGATATCTGTAATAAGAGGGATTTCCGCTAACTCCTACAAGAGTTTGAAAAGTCCTCTCCCCACTTTTTTTCGAAGGAAAACCCACCACAAATAATGCAAGAGAGAAAACAGTAATGTTAAAAATCGTCTCTTGAGTAAAGAATATAAATTGTAACTAAATTTTGTTCTCGAACTAAAAAACTTTAGTGATTATTTTGGATTTGTTTAAAGCTATTATTTTGTAAATCCATAATTGTTTGCCTAAATATTAGTTGAAAATTAATATCTCTTCATATAGTTCAAGTTTAGGACTTTTAATTTAGTGACGTAGGTGATCTGGCGGTCTAGGGGTAGGTGTCAGACTTCTGTGTTGGGGGTCCGGGGTTCAAACCTAGGCCCCAGCACAGATTTATCTGACTACCAAACCCTTCCTTCACCTCTGACAAGACGTGTATTGATCACAACTTGTGAATGTTTGGAATGCCAGGCCTCCAACGTGGTTCGGATTCCACGTTAAGCTGTAGGTCCTCCATTTCATCTCACAATCACCCTACCATTACACATTAGCGTAAGTGCGTATAACCCAAATGGGTAGTAAGACGCAGTGATAATAATAATAGTAATAATAATTTAATGACGTCCATCCATGTTAGATTCTACAGCTCAGATGTCACGAAAATAATATTGACAGATTAAGTCTAATAAAACAAAGTATTAAAAAGAAAAAGTGATTGAATTTTCTCGCTAACATACATTAAAAATATATTTGTTTGTTGGCATAAACCACGTCTTAGTATCCGTCTAGGCTATTGGCATTAAATTCCACTAGTAGAGTATTTGTCTTAAAAGATTGTGAACATATTTGAGGAAAACCACCCTCATTATACCAAACTGGGCTACAAACACTGCCTGTCGACCTTGATGGTCTTGAGTTAAAGTGCACGATGTTCGTGGGTTCAAATCCAGTTGAGGTCGACGTGTTTTTATTGAGCGATAAAAAAAACGTAGCACAACTTCCTTCGGAGGGGAAGTAAAACCTTCTATCCCCTTTTTCGATTGTGACATGTAAAATAATCCTGGAAGGTATATGAAAAATACCTTTCCTAGCAAAATTGGTAGGTCCTTTCGTTCCCCCTCATAGACATTCTCGTGTGCGAATATAATCAGTCGGTTCAAAATGTGAACTTTATATACTTCAAGTAAACAAATAAAATAAAATAATACAAGACCCACCCTTCTCGTCACCAGCAAACCAGAAAATATCAAGTTGACTTATAGACAGCGTGCCCACAAATGCAGACTATTTTTTTTAACTGAACATGATTTTATTTCAACAAAACAATACTTGATATATAAGCTACTTAGTTTATACATCCTTAGAAACAACCACATGGTTTTTGGGTGGTTTATCTATTTGTATTATTTTAAAATAATTTAAACTTCGTCATAATCATCAGTATGACCAGTTCCATGCCACTGGCCAGGGCTGTTTGGAACATAGTTCTCACCAATGTCTCCTTTCCTCCACCCCAATTTCACACTAACCGTAACCTCATACTCTCCTCGCCACACTTATCTCTTTTATCTTCAATTTCTAACAAGATATTAAAAACCCGCCTTGGTGGTCAAATGGTCAGTCTCAAAGGCATCACTCTCGTAAAATACTGGACTGCCAGTTATGGGAAGATCGGGGTTCAAATCCCAGTCGGTAGGTTCTTATGCTGGTTTTCCACTCTCCCCCTTATTCCTATAATCCAAACCTTCCTCACCCCTAACATATTAACATAATTAGTAAACATGCGTATAGCCCTAACGGCTAAAAAAAAATTAATCTAAACTATATTGAATCATTTGATTTTTCTTATTAAGCGATGGGCTTAATTCAACACCTTACATCTGTATACTATTTTAAAGTTCCCAATTATACCCACGTAAATCTAAAATAAAAAATAAATAAAAAAACACACGAGTTTTAAAGAAACAAAAATATATACTTTCCTATTTAAAGCTAGTTCTATGGTGCCATTGAATTTTAACCGAGAACTTGTAAGTATGTATTTATTATTTAACCTTGCTTATATGCCTAGAAAAGGTGTGGATGTAGGAACCATGATAAAAAGTAAGTTTTTGCAGTTTTTATAGCAAAACTTTTTTTGGTAAAAATAAATCAAATACTGTATCAGTACAAACATAAATTTAATTTTTTTCATATGTTGACCTCAACAGTAATTGAATATCTGTTTAGGGTGTCCTGGAATTTAATGACAACTTTTTCTCTTCATTTAAAAGGATTTTCAGATAATGTTGCTATGCTAATGATAGATATTAAAAAAACTGTTGAGATCACCATATGAAGGAAATCAAACTCTATGTTTGTATAGGAACAATATTTTATTTATTTTGACCGAAATATTGTTTTGTTATAAAACCTGTAAAAACACTGGTCATTCTTCGCGTTATATGCAGTCCCACTTTAATCCGTTTCTATCAGCTAAGCCAAAAATTGTATATGTGCAAAAAAAAAAAAAGGAAGAAGAGGAATAAAAGAAAAATAGACGTAAATTACGGAATTTTCCTTATTTGAACTCTAAGTGGAAATAGGAAAACTTTGTTACTCTCCTTCCCCCCTTCAGCTCCCCCTACCATTTCTATTTATCACATCTCTCAAATGTGTTTCAACACTTTCTCCATCTCTCCAAGAATAATTTTGAAAAGTCCTATGTCCCACACCTTGAATCCTTCTCTCACTAACCCCTCCCCCCATTACAAATTCTTACTTTCCCTTCCATTCACTACTAACTACTTTACTTACTTTTATTCAGACATAGATTTCTCTTATCCCCTTACTTCCCCCTCGTATCTGCTACCCCCATGTAAAAGTACAAAATTCTAGTTAAATATATATTAGTTTGCAGTACACACGTCACAATAATCTCTTAGATAAAATAGTTTTGATAATGAAAAAAAATTGATCATTTAACTATGTTTAAATGTGTTTTTTAATATCAAAAATAATCAAAGTGATCATTCATTCTTGAATATTGTAAATTTGCAGTTATTTTAATCTACTTAGTTTAGGTCAATGCGTAGACTCTATCCATAGATGTGGGGTTTTTTTGTAACACATTTAGTGGGAACTATTCCAAAGGGTAGCAATTCAGAGGGTAAGCCAAACTAAATGCACATGCATTAGCCTAAGCAAGGTATGGAAAAACCACACTAATAAATAATGTGATATGGGGGGAACATGAGAATGTCACTCAGCTGGGACTGTGAGCTCTACATTCCCATCTTAATTACTGTCATATCGTGCGCATGATGCCTTCTTAAACCATGTGACCATTGGTAGGGTGTATTGCATATTGATTGGCATACAGATATAATTATTTCACCATTTGTATTTGTGATAGAGTCTTTTTTTTCTGACTGAATAGTACTAAACGGTTTCCCAGTCTACCTCCACATGTAAATGTGGGTTATTACCTCTAAATTCTACCTTCCTCATTCTTTTCACATTAGTGTGAAAAATAAATGCGGTTAGTCCGCTTCGATAGCCGCATGCTCTAAAGTGGAACTAGAGGGTACGCTATAAATAGTAGGGGTTTTCACAGTTTTGTAGATTTTCTTTTGACAAAATAAATAAAGTATTGCTCCAATAGAAACAAAGATTTTAATTTTCTTCACATGGTGATCTCAACAATTGTTGAATATCTGTCATGAGCATAGTGGCACTAGATGAGAAACTTTCTAAATGAAGAGAAAAAGTTGTCATTAAATTCCAAGTCAACCTTGACAGATATTCAACAATGGTTGATATCACCATGTGAAGGAAATCTAAACTCTAAATTTTATTTTATTTAATTCTAGCATTAAAATGTGTTTATTTAATAATAAAAAAGCAGAAACATGGACTTTATATCTCGTTTACCCTACATCCTCACCTTAAGGCAAGGGTCAGCAACTTTTTTTAATATCACTGGCCACACGGATTAAAAGAGATATAGATGATAGTGGGGTGGAATGGAATAAATATGTAGCAAAAGATTTAAACTTTATATTTCTCACATATAATTAATTATACGTCTATTTTTATTAACACAATTATTGTTGGTTTGCTAAATCTTTAAAGTAATCGGTGGGCTTGATATGGCCCGCGGACCGTAGGTTGCCGATCTCTTGTCTAAGGCGTCATTCTAGCAAGGTACTGGACAACTAAAGACGGGGAGCTCATTATTCGAATCCAAGTCAAGTGTACTGAAGATTTTATTTTCTTAAAAAAATTTTCCACTCTCTCACTTTATGAAAATGCAGCTACACTTCCTATAAATTCAACTTTACTCATCCCTAACACATTAGGATGATTATTTATCCGAACGTGTAGTAAAATGAGATATTAAAAGAAAGTTGGAAGTCTGGATGGGCAGTAAGGCGAGAGGGGGAAATATAATTCCGCACAAGCCTTATGTTCTCGAAAGTGAAGTAAGCTGAGTTTGGTCGAGTGATTGTCATGGTTAGATGTATAGCCACGCTTACAAAAAGGGAGATAGGCTTATTATTCTATTTAAATGTCAACACGGAAGACCTAAGAGAAAAATGAACCTATTAGAGCCAGCTCTCTGGTTTCAAATTGATTCAATTCCGAGACGACTTTTGTTGATTAATTTGACACCATTCTTTAAGTGTTTTAACTGTGATTTGTGACGTAAAGTGTAAACTAAATAAACGTTTTAAAAAAAAACATTTGCTTATAACAATTTATTATAACGCTTGGTTTGGCTTTGTATGGATTTTCGAAAGGAAACTACCATGACTTAAATGGTTTGAGTTATAGGCTTCATGTCTTAAAGATTCTAGTTGTTTTTTACGTGATCGTCAATAAAATCTTTCCTGAAAGTATACTGGTTCATTCTGCTATCCTATTACTGTAGTTAAATACTAACTGCTTATATATTCATTAATTAAAACTGCATATGAATTACTAGCTATACTGAACTTGATAATTAATTATGTTATTTGATTCGGATATAATATGTATATTTGAAAAACACAGTTTGATTTTTATAGTAATCCAGTTATTTGAAAACTTTAAAATCATGTTGCCAAAATGACGGAAATAAAAAATATTACAATTGTATTTACATTCTTATTCCGTTTAATTAATTAGGTAAGGATGATTTATATAATACATTAGGAAGTATTATTGTAAGTGATTGATAACTCTTTAGATAAAGTTTTAAATCAAATTAGTTAAATTTATAGAATGCCAAATTTTAGTGACTTTCAATCAATGTTGGTGGTCTAGATAGGACTTCATATAAAACTCAGGGTTTATTTGATTTTCGCTTAGTAATAAATCAGGATTATTAAAAATTTATAATTTCCTAGGATAGTTAATTTTGGTTTTAATTTCCAAGCACGCTTATTAGATCTATATTTTTTTTATTTGTAAACCTTTTTCCTATAATATGTGTTCAAAAGTATTATCTAACATCTTTTAACTATATATAAAGTGTTTAACCTTAATACCAGTGGCGTGTCGTAGGGTGTTGCCAGGGTAGACAGAGCTATTTTAAACTTTATCTGTGATAATTTCTCATCTCTCAGTATAACGCCCATGAATCAGGTACCACCGAAATAAAACTCCCATGTGAGGAATATAAAGAAGGGTCTAGGTCTGATTGGTCAAATGGGGACCGAATGATTAGAACATATCCAAGGTACAGTTTTAACACGCTCTCTTTACCCTGACAACATTCCACGACACGACACTGCTTTTTTATTTATAGAAATAAATATCAAAGAGGAGAGGTTGATAATTATAATATTAGACTTAAATTCAGGGGTCCTGATTTGATTCTGATCGCGTGTATTGAAATATATTTTCTCAGTGTGATTTTATATTCTTTCTTGATACAACTTCTGACACAATTATTTTAAATGAAATGTAACGTTAATTAGCTATACTTTTTTTTTAGTGGTACACTTGAGAAAAAGTGTATTAACGACTTAATATACGGATTAGTGTTTGATGAGGGTATTTAAGAAGAACTGTATCGGGATTAAAATGGAATAAGAATAGGAAAGTAAAATTTGAAATTACAAATTAAAAGCCAACCCTAATACGTCTAACCGTAATTCAAACCCCAACCTTCTTGTCAATGTCAGCAAATGCAATACAAAGATGTCGCCCTTACCTGCTTGATCAGTACTGCGGTTTATGATAGCGGTTTAGTTTTAATAGTATATATTAATAACTTATATAAACCCGTCTCGGTGGAGTAGTTAGCTAACGTGCTAGTTTCGTGTTGAGCTAGACTACCAAGGACGGGGAGATCGAGGTTCGAATCTTAGTCGGGTGAACTGGGGTGGTTTTTGCAAAATGGTTTTCCACTCTCCTTCCACACAATACGGATTCACCTCCTCTAAATTCAGCCTTCGCAATTCCTAACCCATTAGTGTAATTAGTACTTAAGCGTAGAGCCCGAACGGGTAGTAAGATGCGGTGCTAAATAATAAATGTAGATTTTTTTTTTAACACACACTAGTGGGAACGCGTAAAGCATACATAATCTGATTTACCTGGGGGGTAGGGGGGGAGTGTTGGGGTCCGGATCCTGGTCAAGTTTAAGGGTTGTTTTCCCATAAATGGTTTATCTCTTTTACTTCATGAGAATTTGGGTATATTTACTCTAAATTCTGTGGGTTTTTTTTGTAATATTTATTTGAAGTATTTAACGTGTATTTTCTGAATCGACTGGTTATTTCAGCACAAAACTTATAAAAAAAACTATGCCGTCAGTTCGAGATAGATCCACACCGACCAAGTGGCCGCCATCTGTTTGTGAAGATAGTGTCAACCTTCAAGGATAGAGGGCTTACTATCCGTTTGGATTATACGCTTAAGTACTAATTACTCTAATTGGTTAGGGATTATGAAGGTTGAATTTAGACTAAGTGTACCTAGATTTGTGTGGAGGTAGAGTGGAAAACCATTTAGAAAAAAAACTCAGTACACCAGACCAGGATCAAATCCCGATCTTCCCGTCATCATTAGTCTAGTTTGTTACGAGACTGACGCGTTAGACCATGTGGCCACCAAAGCGGGAAATATTTAGATTGTTTGATTTTAAAATAATTATATAGTGTATGATTTTGACATTTTAACCTCCAAATAATTAAGTCTAAGATGAAACTTAATTTCTAATGGAAGAAAAGACGGAACATACGCTCGCCGCATTTTACCCAACAGTTTCAAAACATCCTATAGCACAAAGAATAATAGCAACGCACACTAACACACACAAAGTTATCCTTATTCCCATAAACAATTCCATAACTACAAAGCCACCACATGTTTCTAATAGCTCCAGCATCTTCAACAATAATAATAGTAATATTTCGGCAGTAAACGTGAAGGACAATAAACTGTCTAAAAGAAAAAAAGAAAGATAAAACAGACGCCTTTGGTGTTACCATCCAGCACGGAGACATTGCCGTCGTTATATTATTCACATCCGGGAGGTTATGGGACTGTCTGTTTCTTAAAATAGGGAGTGCGGGGACTGTTTGGAAAATTTTATTTATCTGTTTGCGCGTGTTTAGAAAACATAAGGCAAGCCGTTACCTAATAAAACGTTTTGTGATATCGTTACAAAATATTGAGGTCAATGTACTACGTGGTTTGACATACCTAGCTTCGTTGGTAGCTTATCTGTCTAGTTTATTGGAAGCCCATAGTTCGATTCTTGGTGTGTCTAAAATGTAACATTGATGAATTTATAGCTCGGTGATTGAATGCTCTGTACGATTCATTATTGACTAGGTCAATTAGTAAGTAATTTGCTTGGTAAAAATAATTACCCACTTCAGTGGCCACATGGGCTAATATGCTGCTCTCTCAGTAGATTAGACTGCTGATGATGGCGAGAGCGAGGTTCGAATCTCAGTTGGGTGCATTTAAAGAATTTTTTTTATTTTACTCTTCTTCCACGCGAATGCAGGTGTACTTCCACTAAATATAACCTTCCTAATACCTAAAACCATTAGCGTAATTAAACCATTAGCGTAATACCTAACACCATAAGCGTATGACCCGAACAGTTATTAAGGCGTGGTGCTAAAAAAAATTATATAATAATTATTTATCACCAGATTTTAGTTCTTGTTCGTATTAAATAGTAGTCAAACAAACAATTAAAAAAATCATAGTTCTAAAAAATAGAAATTCAATTTATGGACTAAAATTAATTTCCCAAGCAAACAAAACGTGTTAACGTGTGATGTGCAGCAACATTGTATGCAATGCGACATGTTCCCTTACTACACTGAGGCCTTTATTGTGACGAAATAGTGTGTGTATGCATATGTATAGATGTGTGTGCATGTACGTGCTGATGAATCATTGTCAGTATGGGGAAGGTTCCCCCCCCCCCCCCCCCNTGACAAATACGTCAGTATCGTCTGGTTTTCCCGTGATGGGCGCTCAGGATTTGAACTACCACACGTACAAACATTGCTGGATTTGCAGGAGGGCTCATAGGGCTATAAACCAGGGTGGCAAATTTTGTAAAAAAAAAAAGTAACAACTATTTATATTGAAAAAGTTAACATTATCCATTTATTTGTTACTCTACACACAAAACTTTTTTTATATAAACACGTACTTTACCTCCCAAGATGGATGTCTAAAACCCGTGCTATAAACTATTTATTATTATTATTATTATTATTATTATTATTATTAGCACCGCGTCTTACTACACGTTTGGGTTATACGCACTTACGCTAATGTGTAGGGTGATTGTGAGATGAAATGGAGGACCTACAGTTTAACGTGGGATCCGAACCACGGTGGAGGCCTGGCATTCCCCACATTCACAAGATGTCTTGTCAGAGGTGAAGGAAGGGTTTAGTAATCAGACAAATCTGTGCCGGGACCGAGTATTGAACCCCGGACACCAGCACAGAAGTCTGACACCTTAATCCTAGACCACGAGGTCACCTTTATAAACTATTTGGTGTCCGATTTTCTTTCGTTACCTTGTTGCCCTGCTTCGTTCAGAGATAATTCCACTCCTAACCCCTTTTCCCCCATTTGTTTTGTCTGATGGCATGGGTTTCTGAAAGGTTTTTTTTGGGGTTGTGGGTAAGGTGGGTGGAAGAATATGTGTAACCCCTCAGCCAGGGGTTCCCAAATTGTGCGTCGCGACAACCTGGGGTATCGCCGGTCGTCCCGGCTATAAAAAAAACTAAAACATATAATGTATAGTGAAATGCAACATGAAAATGTTCAATACATGTACCCATACGTATTTTAAAGAATAAAATAAATCATACAAGAAAACACATAATGTTCTCTTGTGAAAGCGCTTCCTTCATGTGAGTTCCGGATTCTAATGCTCCGTGAAAACTTGGCGTGACGTCTTGCGCAACTCTTTCCACGACAGTCTGAAAATGGACTGAGCCAAGGTCAAGCTATGTTTTTTTAAATAATTTGGCACAGGGGCGTTGCACGGAAAATCATATTTGTGAAGGCTGGCATAGTCTCAAATAGTTTGGGAACCCCTGTCTTAGGCGCAAAAATTTAAATCCGCCATGGCATAAAAAGGGTATTATTTTTACTAAACCGTTTTATACAATTCGTTGATGTAATTGCAGGAACATTCCATTCCTAGTTGCTACCTCATTAGCGTTTTTAAGATACGCTAAGTCTAGACGGGTAGTAGGACACAATAGAGAAAAATTGTCCCAAAGACTAGCCTCCGTGGTTGATTTTGTAGGGAAACCCTTTATTTACATGGCCTGGTAGACCTTGTTTAGATAATATCCTACATTTAATCTCAGTCAGTAACACTATGGTGTATTAACGGTTGGAGGACTAGGTGTTGTGTCTGTTTTATATATTTATTTATTTAGAACCGTGTCTTACTACCTGTTCAGGCTATATGCATATTTACCAATTACGCTAATGAGAAGGTCAAATTTTGAGGACGTTTATCCACATTTGCGTGGAGAGAGACTATAAAATCATTTAGGAAATCCATTCTTATTACACCCAACTGGGATTCAAGCCCTGATCTCCCTGTCATCAGCAATCTAGTCTAACACGATAGTGACACCTTAGACCATGCGGTCACTTAAGCAGGTTGTTTAATAGTTAATCTATTTTGTGAATTGAGTGCTGATACAATCAATGGTTTTAAATTGAACGTTAATCAACCCTAGTGAGAATAATAATAATCATAGTGTAAGCTTAATCAGATATTTAAATCCTTAGTATCATTTATTGGTGCCTACACTGGATATCAAGTCGGAGGGAACTGCATGATTAATTACTATTGGGAAACAGCGTTGTCAATCTCTTGTTTTTGTTGGGTCAATCTCCCCTCAAATAAAATATAAGTTTTGCAGCGCTGGTTAGACGATATTGTCAGTAGCTCCTTCTTACCCTAGTACACTATCTTCAGACATAAGGGGTCGTTCATAAGCCACGTAACGCTTTTTTCTTACCTTTTTATCCCCCTCCTCCATGTAACACTGTGTATACATTTAGCCTAGCTCCCTCTCACCCCTCAGAAACCTGTGCTACTTAACTTTTCACACCAAGAATGAACGTTATTATGTCTTAGGGATGTTTTATGATACTAAAGGAGGGATTCAGAACTAATATACATACAAACAGATAAGACAAACACGTACATACAAGAATACGTCAATCTCAAATTCCTCAGATTCACGAGGAAAAACCTCTGCTATATTTATGTTAATGATCTCAGGTTTGCAATCTGAGTAAGAGCAAGATGCTAAGGTACTACTATGTGCTGACTATTTATTGTCTTTATTTTGCAACATTTTAGTGAAGTTAAGGCGAGTTTTCTTTTTCTTACACTTAACCAATTAAACTAAACACGCTTATAATAACAATAGTGAATATAAAATGATTGTCTAAAATTTCAAATATAATCTTTAGATTACCTCCATCCATTCTTTCCTTCATTCCTTCATTCATACAATTACTCTAGCATTTACTTATAAACAGTAAACACACTAGGCTGACCCTTTTCTATAGTAACGCTCGCTACATGATGATGTAAAGTGCCCACACCCGGTGTTTGACACTGGGGGTAGACATCTTTCTATATATTGTGCACTTTTTTTGATAGTCATATTATCAACACATAGAAAGCTATTTAAAGAATTCTAGGTAGCCTATACAACTTTTCTAAACTATTAATAAATTGATCTAAAATTTTACTTTAATTAACTTATCAATACCTAGACTCATGCTTCGTTCCAATAAGTCGATCCTGGATCTTGGCTTCACTCTCGAAAAAGACTAGATGGTCAATGAAGTGGAGATCGGGGTTCGAATACCTGTCAGGTGTACTCAGAGTGGCTTTTCCTAAATGGTTTTATAATCTCTCTCAGCGATAATGAGGGTAGATTACCTCTAGAATTCTACCTTACTCATTTCTACTCCATTATATAAATATAATAAATACAATTTGACTACACCACCCTAAAAAATATACTAAAAAGGTGGAATTTCAAATAAAATCTACCAGCATTTGCATGGAAGTAGAGTGGGAAACCATTTAGGAAAAGCAACCCTCAGTAGACCTGACAGGTATTCGAACCCCATCTCCCCATCATCGGCCGTCTATTCTACTGAAAGAAAGACCATTTAGACAGTGCAGCCAACATAGCGTATGTATAATAGTTATACATACACACTAGATATATCAGAAGGGAAAAGGTATAGGCCTAAATACACCTACCTTTTGTAAATAATTATTGATATTTGAAGCTTTACGTTTCATAACATGCTGCTGGTACGAAGAAATAATAATATTGGTGAACTCCTAAAACTTGCCTTGAGATAAATTATTTACTTTTGGTTCTTTCTATTTCAATACATCATCTTTTTTGAGACTCTTCCACAAATTTTTCTGGATATCACTTTTTATACGCAAGGAGTGAAAAAGTCACCTCCTTTTTAACGAATTATTCTTGTTTTTGTACAAACACAGGCGATTATTCACGGCCTATGCAAAAGAATGTAGGCTACATTAGGAATTTGAATTATACTCAAACTCAACTAAACTTATAGATTAATGCCGCTTCGACTGACAGCTGTTATCCAACTAAAAGCGCGTGAGGGAGTCAGTAGATTGGACAAATCTAAACAAATGCCATGAATATAAACATGTCACTGTCATCCGCATGCAAATATGTTTTTTCTAATGTGCTTGGCGTTCATATTCTCGGGCAGACAATGCCACCTGCACATTAGAAATATTTATAGACAAAATGTAGGTGCTAGACTTGCATTTTCAACGCCACAGATATTCGGAAGTTATCAATAAGTATGACCACACTTTAAATTCTTATGAGTAATGTATATAATGAACAAAAAAAACCCGGCACGTCATCACAACTCAGGCCCTGCTGATATGCATCTGTATTCGAGACCAACCTCTGGGAGAACTGCAGGTCTCCTTCGATTAGCTGTTGCCAAACCTCCTTGCTCACTATTAAGAGCAGAAAATGCTAGTGTCATCGACCATCCAGCATTGCGAAACCCACCTTACTTTGATAAGAGGCGGGGCATCCATACGCAAGAAAATAGCAATGCTGTTATTCTACACTAAGCCCACAGTTCCTTCAAACGTTTTTACCGAGTATAGATAGTGTCGAATATTTAGATTTTATCTGAGCTGTTTCAAGTCTTGAGACATTTCAAAATAATTTTTATCATTTTTATTTTTCTCTCAGTGGAACTTTCAATTATTTTGTCATACGCAAGAAAATGGCAATGCTGTTGTTCTACACTAAGCCCACAGTTCCTTCAAACTTTTTGACCTAGTATAGATAGTGTAAAATATTTAAATTTTATCTGAGCTGTTTCAAGTCTTAGACATTTCAAAATAATTTTACTCGCTTTAATTTTTCTCTCAGTCGAACTTTCAATTATTTTGTCAGTTGATGGATATTAAATCCCTTTCTTTGAAATGCCACCAAAACACTGTAAATTTGTGATAATAACTTAAGACTCTTTGTTTAGCAGTGTGCAAAATACCACCTTCACAATATCGAATTTCCTTCAAACAGTTTTCTCCCTTCCCTTACTCCAGGTCGTCTTGTTTCATTGCCGGCACACGCTATTCTCCACGTATTCTGGAAGTCTCTTGTCTTCTGACAACAGTTACAATCTGCTTTTGAGCTTCTACAGTGAGGCCTTTACGTAGCCTCACAATAAAACCATTGATTATTATTAGAATCTTAAACACAATTATAAATTCATGCACGGGAGCGCACATTTCCAAAGCCACCTTTTAAACACCCACAATAAACATGGAAGTCCTTTTGTTCGCGGGTCTTTTGTGGGATCCCACAGCCTTGGCATATCAAGAAGAGGAGGTGGTTTAGAGAATGGTTGAAGTCTCGACAGGAAAATTAGTTCATCAACGGTGTATGTCCTTAGTTGAAGATCATATTAATAACGGAAATTTAAAAAATATATAATTTGTACATCATACTTTCGTTTAAACATTGAAACTATACTTCTATTTTAATAGAAATAATCTTATGACAGCTAAAAGAAGATACTTTAACATAGTCATACGTCATGTCATGTCATCAACAATTAAGTTGCTGACCTGGTGGTCTAGCGGTAAGGTGTAGACTTCTGTGCTGGCGGCCGGGGTTCAAACCTCGGTCCCAGCACAGATTTATCTGATTGCCAAACCTTTCCTTCACCTCTGACAAAACATCTTGTGAATGTGGGGAATGCCAGGCCTCCACCGTGGTTCGGATTCCACGTTAAGCTGTAGGTCCTCCATTTCATCTCACAATCACCCTACCATTACACATTAGCGTAAGTGCGTATAACCCGAACGGATAGTAAGACGCGGTGCTAATAATAATAATAATAATAATAATAATAATAATAATAATAATAAAATAAACAATTAAGTTATACCATTTATCCTTTTCTGTGACATTAGGGTCTAAGGTACTTCTCTTGCAGTAGACTAGACTGCCGATGACGGTTAGATTGAAGTTCGAATCTCAGTAAGGTGTACATAAAATAATTCTATTCGCCCTCCACGCAAATGCGGGTACAATTCATATAAATAGATCCTCCCCAATCCCTAAAACCATTAGCATAATTAGTATATAAACGTGTAGCCCGAACAGGTAGTAAGATCCGGTCATAAAAAAAAAGAGGAGTGCCAGACGTTTCACCGACCCTATCGGTCATAGTAGTGCTTATCTGACCAAATCAAACATATGGCGGTGACGTAGTTTTCTCCCGTGGGGGAGGTGCAGCAATCAATACTATTCCATTGATTCCCTCGCTAATGAAGTTTCCACACTTTCCTGCATGCCTGTCTGTTTGTCTCACTCAATAGACCCACTGACACAGAAATTATACAGGCTTCTCCCCTTCTTGCTAACAAATATACAGGGTGGGAGGAAAGTAACGGCGCGGTTGGTTTGGCACCTTAGCGCGTCTGCCTGCCTACTGACAAAAATATGGAGAAGGTGAGTCAAGGTCAATATATTTGCAGTTTATAAGATAAAGAAAATTAGTTTTTGACAATATAAATAATACATTTCTCCAGAAGATATATTTAGTTTAGTTTTGTATACATTTTAATCTAGGAAATTAATGCATATTGGTAGTGCACAGAGCTGAATTTGATTAGAAATGTTTTAAATGAAAATACACTCTTAATAATGTGAAAATATGAGTACCAAGATGAATCAACACATACACATATACATTATTTAAGTAACCATCTGGCAAAGAACTAGGGGTTTCTAATCTGATATAGTTAGAATGACATTGAGCAAAATATATTAATATAAAATATGCATAGTCATTAAAGGGGAACAAAATGTCTGCTGCATATGATGAAAAATGTTGGCAGCATAACACATGGATTGTTATATTAATACATAAAGTAAATGAGACCCTAACTTTTTTTTATAAAAGTCAGGTGAATTTCTTTGAACGTGTATCCTACCCCACCCAATATCATTGCAGGAGGAAATGCAGGTATTAAGGGGGAAAAGCTTTATCTTCGCTCTCTCTCGGTTAACTGTTGCCAAATCTCCTCGCTTTCAGTTATATCTGAAGGTGGTGTGCTGGGTCTAAGAAAGAGTTACAGGCAACATCGACTTACCAGTTATGTGAAACTTGTCTTATATTTGAAGGGATATTGTCCAAACAAAAACTAGAGATAGACAACGCTGTTTCCCAATAGTAGCCACGCAGTTCCCTCAGAGATGATATCCAGTGTATGGTGCTCTCGTTGGGCCTATCTAGCCCATACGCTGAGCCTGTACACTGCCTCACGCCCAGATAACACCTAACTTAGGAGGGTAATGCAGCTCAAACCAGAGGTATTAAGGTGTAGTTTTGCATTTGACCTTAAATATCAACATCTTTGCTCATTCGGTAGTCTGTATAAGCATAGTAAAGGAATTTGAAGGTTGGGACCTCCTCCCCTGAAATTTGATGGTCCCTGGGACCCATATATATATATATATATATATATATATATAAACACTTTTATTGGCTAACGGCATAGAATAATTTTCTGGTGGACCCTCCCCACCCCCCGCCCCCACCCCCCACCATCACTCTAGAAAATATAACTTTCTACGCACTTGTGTGACTGACTTTTCAGCTAAGGGTCTCAGATTCAGTTCCCGGCAAGCCCTAAAAGATTAATATAGTTGAAATGTGGGTTTATACTTTCAAAATGATCAATTAACCACCAGGGTATGGATGTTGTGTCTATTCTAGATTTAAATTAGTTTTTAAGTCATATTCTGATACAGTCAGTCGGTTCATAAAGTGAACTTAAAACAAATACCTAAAATATAAATTTTAAAGCACGCTTCAATGGCTGAATGATCTAAGGCATGGGTTCTCAACCCGCAGCCTGCGATAACATTTTTTGTGGCCCGCTAGTTCACAAACCATATAAAATTATTTCAAGAGAAAAAAATACAATTACAATTACAATTATATTTTATATCGATTTTATCGATTTAATCGATTTTCTAGAAATAAGTTCTAAAGATATTGATTAAATTTTGCATCCAGGCACTTTTTAACGTTATAAACAAAATGGCAGCTATCATTTTCCCATGAAAATAAATGTAAGGGTACTTTACATAAGCAGAAATTCCCAATTTTGATCATATTTACGCATTTATTTGATATATGAAATAACTTTTTGTTGTAAAGTTGTAGTACTATAAAAAATAAAAATCTTTCAATTGAAATATATGTTTATAAAATCAATAGTTTTTAAGATATAAGAATATATATATATATACTATATGGATGTCTTTAAAATGAAATTCATTGTCATCCTCCTTGCTCGAAAGAGATGTATTTTGTTTAAACCTCTCCTGTAACATTGTATATTATTTCTTTCACAAATTTTACGAGGTTTTAGTAAATCTTCCTATTTTAAGATTAAAGAAAAAGTTTTCCCAGTGGACTGTACAATTTTTTTAAATTTAATATTTCTAAAACATTATAGTTTAATAATCCATGTTTATTTGTCTTAATAAAACAGATACTATTTGAACCATCCTTCCAGATTTGTCAGTCATGAATAATTATTTTCACATACTGTGAAAAGAAGAACGAAACAGAGGTCACAGTGGATAAGAATGCACGGTGTGTTCAGGCGTCGGTGTTAGAAAGCTGTCATCCATTACGTTGTCATCTCGAAGCGTCGAGTGGCGTCTTATCCAGAAGCAGGGGGGCGTCGAGAACATTAGTCACGCGACAACCTCTCCTAGTTAGAAACGCACTTAGGACGTATTTTCCAGTTTAAATATTTTAAAAAGTTTTTTTTACACGTTGTAAACTGTGGCGGATGGGCACGTGGATTAAAACTAAAACTCATTTGTTCTGGTTTGCCATTGATGAGGAGGTCGTGGCATCAATATCTGCTAAGTGAACCGAGTGTATTTTTATTCAATTAATACTCCATTCTATTTCCAAGAAAACGAGGCTATATTTACTTTAAATTTTAACTTTCTCCTCCCTAAAACTTTAGCTTTATTTATATATTATATGTACCCGCTTCGGTGGTTTAACGGTCTAAGGTGTCACTCTCGAAATATACAGTTCTGCCAATAACGGGGAGGTCGGTGTTCGAAATTATGTCAGGTGTAGTGAGATTTTTTTCCCTATATGTTTTTCCAACCCCATTCTACGCAAATGCAAAAATATTTCCGCTAGACTAGAACTTCTACGACCCTAACGCTTTAGCTTAGTAATTACATATGGGTACAACTTGAATGTTCAGTGAAAATATATTAGGGGAAATTGAGTACGTGTGGTGACAGACTGAAGCTAGTGGGCCACAACATTGTCTCATATATCCGTCACTATCACCAACGCTGCCCTTCCACAAACCTTACCCCCTGTGCACCGCGTCTTACTACCCATTATGGCTGTATATCTATGTAATAATTACACTAATGAGTTAAAGATGAGTAAGGTTTAATTTAGAGGAAGTGTATCTGCATTTTTGGAGGGAGAGAAGAAAACCATTTAGAGGAAAACATCCTTAGTAGAGCTGACAGGGATTTGAACCCATATCTCCCTGTCATCAACATTCCAGTCCATTGCGAGAGTGACGCCTTTGAATTTAGATCATTTTACCACAGAAGTGAGTGAGAGAGGGTTAAAATTAAGAAGAATTATTGTACTTCTGCCTCTTCGTGGTGAGAAACTAATTTTGAATACTACCCGCATCGGTGGGCACTTGATTTAAGGCACCAACCTAGTCTTGTCTTGTTTACCGGTGACAAGGTTTGGGTTAAAATTTTGACCGGGTATACTTATGGTTTTAAAGGGATGAGGACTATACAAATTGATAAAAAAAAAGTAACCACATTTTCGTTGAGAAAGGGAGTGGTAGACAGTTTAGTATACAACACTCTTAATACAACCGAGATTAGAGCCTAAACCTTGTCACCTGCAAACCATATTAAGTTGGGAGTGTAGAGAACGTGAGAAAAGGCCAGTGTTTTTCTAGTTTATTATAACAAAAAACCTTTTTTAGTCAAAATAGATCAAGTATTTCTCCAGTAGAAACACAGAGTTTAATTTTCTTCATACGATGATATCAACGGTTGTTGAAAATCTGTGACGGATGTCCTGGAATTTAATAACAACTTTTCTTTTCATTTAAAAAGTTTATAATCGAATGCCACTTCACTCAGGACAGATATTCAACAAAATGTTGATATCGCCATGTGAAGAAAAAATAAACTCTATGTTTCTATTGGAGAAATATTTGAATTATTTTAGTCAAAATTATTATTATTATTATTATTAGCACCGCGTCTTACTACCCGTTCGGGTTATACGCACTTACGCTAATGTGTAATGATAGGCTGATTGTGAGATGAAATGAAGGACCTACAGTTTAACCTGGAATCCGAACCACGGTGGAGACCTGGCATGCCTCACATTCACAAGATGTCTTGTCAGAGGTGAAGGAAGGGTTTGGTAATCAGATAAATCTTTGCCGGGACTGAGGATTGAACCTCGGCCGCCAGCACAGAAATTCGACACCTTACCCCTAGACCACCAGGTCACCGACTTTTAGCCAAAAGAGTTGTGATATAAAACTGTAAAAATACTTCCCTTAACTCGCTTCCTCTACACTCCCACCTAAAGAACAGGACGGATATAAAAGCTACTAGATCTAATTTCATGTGTTCATACGTTAAGTGATATTACCTGCAAATATCACTTCTGATATATATTATAAATAAATATATTTAATAACACTAATAATGTAAAATTTTAACAATTTTGACCGCGAAAAGAGTGTTTGTCTTTGCTAAAAGTCCTTTCCTATTAAAATTTGTTATGATCACAACAAGCGCTTGAATAATTATCTATGTCTACTGAAAAAGAGAGAAGAATTTCTCTTATTTTTATTTTTATTTTTTTAGGATGCGCTTTGTAAGGAATGCTCTTCTCAGGTGAAGTCTCAAATGCTCCCACAGATAATGAAGGCGCAACACATAATGTGTACAATGTATTGTGGAATGCCGGATCTCTCTCGTCTGGTTTCCATCTTAAGACCACAACTCGTGCCTAATGAGTCCCTTCACAAGTGGCTACGTGTGTGCTTGGAATAGTTAGTTGGAAATGTTTGCCCGCTGTTTGTTCGAGGGGAAACAAACGGTAGTCACAGGATGGTCGGGAAATTAAATCGACTGTCGCTAAAAACGTATCGATACTCAAATACTCTCTTGTTTAGTTTTCTCCCACACCGTTTCTTACTACCCGTCCAGGTGGTTACACGTATATGATGAGCTAATTAACGCTTACATTTTGGGGATAAGGAAGGTTGATTATTAGAGGGAGTGTACCCTAATTTGCGTGGAGGGAGAATGGTAAACTATTTAGTACCCCCCCCCCCCTCACTTAGGTGGCCGCATGTTATAAGGCATCACTTTTGCCATAGACAAAACTATCGCTGATGGGATCAGCAGGCTCCACAAATCCCGATCAGATGTAATGAAGGTGATGTCTACCAAATAGTTTTCCCCTCTACCTCAACGTAAATGTGGCTACACTTCCTCTTAATTCAACCTTACTCACCCTTAACTCATTACCATAATTAGTTAATAGGTGAAGGATAAACAAAACTGGTAGTAAGCGTTGCTGTAAACGAAGCGGGATTTTAAAACTAATTTCGCCCATCACCAACAATCCAATTTATTGCACGAATTATGCCTTAGACCATTTTAATAATGGGTTAACGTGCACTTTATGAAACTGGTCCATTATATAAGCATATGACTTATAATCTTACTTAAACTTAAAACAGACACAACAACCAGCACCCCGGCACATTAATTCATCACTGCGAAAGGGGAAATCATTATTTCAGATGATAAATCTTTTGGCCACGCTGGGAATCAAAACCAGGCCCCCTTAGCTTAGTAGGTAGTTAGGCTACCAACTGAGCTAAGGTGTCAGACTTGTATATTAAAAGAACTAGTAAATATCACATAAACCCTAATTTTTATAGGAAGCACTTTTCGACGCCCAACATTGGTTAAAAGTCACTAACATTTTTGGCACTCCGGAAAATTGTCATATTTGATTTATTAGTTAAAGAGTAAATTAATAAAGTCATCAAAAATCTCCAATAATAATTATCTATTAATTTTATTGTCTAATGTATCCCTACATTACTAGTTAAACGGATTAATAAAACAAATACAGTCGTAATATTTTTACTTTCGATATTGTGGCAACATGAGCTTCTAGTTTTTCAAATAATGAGCTTCCTATGGAAATAAAAGTGTAGCTTTGGTAGGTAATGCAGCTCGAACCAGAAATCATATCGCAGTGCAATTTTATGTTTTATATTTTAACAAATAGGGGAATTGAGATCAGTTAAACCTTTTTTCAACATATTTTTTTAAATACAACCAAATTGAAAGAGTATTTATTTTAAATGAGAACCACTACTAATCTAATACCAATCTTTCTGTTGTCAAGTAAATAATGACGATAACAACTGTTTGATAACTTTTCTGGTTCAAACTTAATGTTGTACCTAATTTACAGATTATTCGGCCGTGATTTGAGCTCGTAGGCTAATTTATTTTAGTACCTACGTGCACAACCTTTGAATTTATACACACACTGAAAAACATTTTAGGTTGTGTATGGAGTCGAATAAACTTCTTCTAGGCCTGTAGTAAGTCTCGAGAACCACTCAGTCCCCAAAACACCTAAACTTATTTTTATTGGTGTTAGTTTATAGTCTTAATCAAATGTAGGTTGTACTCACGTTTGATTAAGTAGATGAATAGGTTTTACCTTTTAAAACTCTATTTTTAAAAATAAGCCTTTCGGACGAATATTCTCTAGCTTAATAGAACACTGACACGCGTTTAAGACATTAGAATATTCCAGACTATTTATGAATTTATTTGATATTTTTTTAAATATTGTTCTCAACAAAAAGTAGGTGAAAGCTCTCACCAAAATGTGTACATTATAAGTTTATTTTTAAGAATAGCATCTTACTACTCACTCGGGTTATACTCCTATTACCAATCAAACCAATGTGTTAGGGATTAGGAAGGTTTAATTGAGAGGAAGTTTGCCCAAATTTACGTGAAGGGAGGGTGACTATCATTTATGAAAAGCTACCCTCAGTGCACCCGACTGGGATTGATCCCCAATCTCCCCATCTTCCACAGTCTAGTCTAACACGAGAGTAACGCGTTAGACACCGTGGCCTCCAAATCAGATACATTTTAGGTTTTGATAAATATGTACTTACGTGCATAGATATATATAAAATAATCCAGTAGTATCTTAAAATATTTTGTCGTGGCCCTATCAAAACATGGCTTTATTTGATAGAGGAAGGCTAGATCTAAGCTTATTACCTTTTTACTTAATACCAAAAGTACGAATCTTCATGTAGGCTATCATTGAATCTCTTTAAAGATAATTTAAATTTAATTTTTTTCATTCAGTCAGAAACATTTTGATAATTTTCGCATACATTTTGTTGAAAACATTCTTTAAAAATATCAAACAAATTCTTAAATAATCCGAGATTTCTAAACGTCTGCAACGCGTCTCAGTTATGTAGGCCTACCATGTAACACCCTTAACCTACATCTTAAAATAGGCATCTTACATATTCTTACTATACAAATGGTTTGTCATATAAATATATTTTCTAGATCTGGAATCCGAGGTCCTAGTGGTTTTTTAATTTTTCGTACGCCAATTGTTTTAAAAGTTTAACTGTGGCCTATACATATTTACAATAGTTATTAATTTTGTTCTCATAAAGCCGAGTGTTGAGATGACACTTATAAAAACGTTAGTGGTGAGATGACACTTAGACATAGAAATCAAACTTATCACCCATGATTTGGTCCTTAAATGCTCTACCACTTGGATAGGTATCTAGGAAAAGTGCATTGAGCCGGGTCATTTTTCACTCCTAAGGTCTATGTTGGCCGTACACACATTTGACAATCATCGGTTTTATAAACAAGGTATCTAAGAGGTTAAATGAGTCATCACGTGAAGCAAAATCCTCGAAAGCTTTTTGAATATGGCTGGTGCTTTAGAGAACTTGAAGAGAGGGTGTGATTTGAAGATGCTATTTAGCATAGACAATTCAAAAATAGGGTGTGATTTGTAGTTTATACTAAGCCCATATACCTCAAATAGAGAGTTTGAATTGAAGTTCCATTTGAAAATGCTACTTAGTATAGACAGCTCAAAGATAGGGTGTGATTTGTAGTTTCTACTCAGCCCATATACCTCAAATAGAGAGTTTGAATTGAAGTTCCATTTGAAGATGCTACTTAGTATAGACAGCTCAAAGATAGGGTGTGATTTATAGTTTCTACTCAGCCCATATGCCTCAAATAGAGTGTTTGAATTGAAGTTCCATTTGAAGATGCTACTTCGTATAGACAGCTCAAAGATAGGGTGTGATTTGAAGTCTCTACTCAGCTCATAGACCTCGAAAAGAGGGTGTAATTTGAAGTTTCTACTTAGCACATAGCGAGCCACCTGGCTGTAAGGACCAGCCAGGAACTCTTCAGCAGAAACACTTGTCCACAACAATAATGGTGTACTTCCCAACTACCTGAACTTGACACATCAGGTATAGTCCATTAAGACGAACAAGTCCTCAAACACTAGAGGGACCATTCCTTCAACAGCTTTCTCGGTTATAGTGTAAGGTAGGAGGGGAGGGTGGGGAGGGGCACTTACAACATTTCAGCTTTAACAGGATTTTTGAATCATTATTATTTGACATGGTGATCGCAACTAAATGCATAACATCATAGTTAAAACCACTATTAGGTAGACGTTTTTGAAATAATTCCTAGAGGAAACACATAAAAGAGTATTTCTATTAGTGGTACCTATGAAGTAGTCTGTTTTGTTCATATTTAGCTATTTTAGCTAGTATATTATAGCACAAACTCAACTGCCATAAATGAAACAAAAATTTTTTTTTACAAAATTGATACCAGCTTGGCAGACTAAACTAAATTATTTATGTCTTACATGAAATACGATACATTTTATTATATTAAGATTTTATATGATGGTAATTTTATATGTTTGTAATTTTAGTAGAAGCATATTAGTTTTTAAAAGAACTTCGTGAGGTCTGATGTTAACTATCTAGAATAAAATATAATAAATAAACCCAAACTTCACATTTAGGCTCTCCTTTGGCCCGGATATTTAATAATATTTTTTTGTCTAAAAAACTATATTCTAGGAGAGTATTAACCTAGGTCTTTATATATTGATACACCGATCACAATCTTTAAAAAAAATGGAGCTAGAAGGTTGATGTTACTTCTTTACCACCAAATATGGCTAAATTTGTTCATTTGTTTGAACTTTTAAACACTCTTGGACCAGGAAAAAGAGATCTAAAAAGATACAAAAAAAGAAGCCATAGGTTGATGGTTGTCCGTGTGTGTGTGTGTGTGTGTGTGTGTGTGTGGCGATAAAATACATTATATTCTTCTTTTTTACTTTATCTCGGCCCCTCAAAGAGAGAAATATTGTGATCATAAAAAAAAATCAACTCAAGATTTTGATAAACGTTGACGCTTCACGAAACTGAAAAAGTGGTTTCCGTGATGCCATCTGTTGGTCTATACCTCAGTCTGTAACTGAAACCATTTGATCTATTTGGGTTTTAGGAATTAGATATACAGTCCTAAAATTAAGAGTAGGGGTAGTTATCTAAATAAAGAACTAAAAGAGAATTGTTTTTCAAAATCTGCTCTACTGGTTTTAATTAAAATTAGTATTTAGGGATTGTTTAACATTACAAATAATATGACAGCTCTAATTTTTCTATGAAAATAGATTTGAACGGACTTTTCATTAGCATTAGTTTCCAATTTTGATCAAATCCTCACAACTATGTGAGATACGAAATAGTTTATCAGTTATCATTGTAAAGTTGTAGTAATATTAAAAATAAAAAACTTAAATCTGTAAAATATTTATATGTATAAACCGATATTTACCAAACTAGTGAAAAATATGTTTTTTAAATTATTAAGGTGTCAAAAATCAGGAGTTGATTGTTGTACTCTTTGGTGAATAGATATGTTAATTTTTTCTTAATCTGTTTTCATAAAAGTGTGTATTATTTCATCTACGCTATTTTTTGGAGTATGATACTCTTTTTTCCATCAAGTTTCCGCAATAATATATTATTTCATTTTAAAAATCTTTTGAGTTTTTATTAAATGTTTCTATTTTTTGTTAAAAAAGAAAGAAAGTATGTATTGAGCACCATAACATTTAATTTTTACTGTAAATATATAAAAAAAATTAGTGAAACCATGTTGAAAATCAATGAAGAAATAATAATACAGCTCAATGAATCATTCAAATAAATAAGAATATAAAAATCAAACGAAAAATTAATACTGTGTTTAACAATAAAAAGAAATTACGAAAATATACTGTAGACCTAAAAACAAGAAATTTAAGGGTCTTCCTTTCATATTAAATTTTTTTAAGCACCACGTCTTACTATCCGTTCGGGTTATACGCTTTTAAGTACTAATTACGCCAATGGATTAGGAATTGGGAAGTTTGAATTTAGAGGAAGTGAACCTGCATTTACGTGGAGGGAGAGAGTGGAAAACTACAAATGAAAAACTACCCCCCGTTCATCTGGTCGAGATTCAAACCTTGATCTCCCCATCCGCGACAATCTATCTTAACACGAAACTAGCGCGTTAGCCAACTACGCTATCGAGGCAGGTAATTAGTTAATTGAATGTCTGTGTTAGATTAGTTTTTACTAGAAAATTATTTCAAATATATACACTCCGTCAATCCTGACTTATAACACTATTTCTCTATCTTATTAGCTACACCATAGTGTAAACATGCAAGGTAAGCTTGCAACTTTTCAGAATAAACGTAGTTTAAAAAAGTAGACACATATTTTAATAATGATTTTTGGTTAGTTTTATATCCAGGCTGGTTTATAAAATCAATAAAAAGTCCCCAAAACATTGCGTTTTAAAGACATGCTGTGGCTGTTGATCTCACGCGTGACGTTAGATGCGCGCCTTCCTCTTGTGGTGTAACGGGGAACTAGCTCTGCCACGTGGTGGGTGGAATTAGAGATGTTACCTATTATTATTTGTTGACTGTTTCCTAAATTCTAGCAAACTGATGATTTATTAATTTTTATTTGTATTAAAACTCTAGATTGTTACTAACAACTATTTATAATCCTTATTTTGATACGATTATAAAAAAAATTCTAATAACTTCATTTTTTAGGAATCTTGTTCAGCTAGGCCTATTGGTTTTTTCCTATTTTTAATTAAAGTTGCTCTTGATCAATTTCTAAGTGACACTTAGGTGAATAACTTATGTACTTACATGTGATTAAATTCCTGATGTATCAATTTTTAACCTTGAATAATTAATTATTTATTACTTCTATCAATTAATAATCTTAATTGACTGCATATACTTTTTATGTTTTAACAATCTCCCCTTTTATTTACCCCCCCCCTTTTTTTTCTCTTTAATTTCTTCATGTTAATTGACTCTGAATTGTAACAACTAATTAACCAATTGTCATTTTACCAAGTACGTTCCTTATAATTCTCAATCTTACTTCTCCTTGCTGCAATTAAAATGAATTTAACTAATATTAAGGATATTGTCTGACTCCACGCAAGAGATCCAATTATGACCTGTTACCACCATAGTCAATAATAATTCAATGTAACAGTAACTTTGCCACACTTGAACACCTGGGTCTACTTTATAAGGAAAACTACCAGGTATATAATTATGTTGGATTTCTTCAAATATAATACTGTACACACGATTACACAGTACTTGCACGTGGAACGTAAAGTTATCATTATTATAATTATTAGCACCGAGTCTTACTACCCGTTCGGGTTATACGCACTTACGCTAATGTGTAATGGTAGGGTGATTGTGAGATGAAATGGAGTACCTACAGTTTAACGTGGAATCCGAACCACGGTGGAGGCCTGGCATTCCCCACATTCACAAGATGTCTTGTCAGAGGTGAAGGAAGGGTTTGGTAATCAGATAAATCTGTGCCGGGACCTGGGATTGAGCCCCGGCTGCCAGCATAGAAGTCTGACACCTTACCCCTAGACCACCAGGTCACCCGTAAAGTTATCAATACGCGGCAGCTTTAAAGTTTGAAATTTGGATGTTAGCGCACCGCGGACATTACCTTACAGGGGGATCGTAGATCAAGTGAAGCCGGAAGAGCACTTGTTCCTGGCTATAAGAAAGAAGCTATTATTATTATTTAGCACCACGTCTTACTACCCGTTCGGGCTATACGCCTTAAGTACTAATTACGCTAATGAAATAGGAATTGCGAAGGTTGAATTAGAGGAAGTGAACCCGCATTTAGGTGGAGAGAGAGTGGAAAACCGTTTAGGAAAAACCCACCCCCAGTTCACCCGACCGAGATTCCAACCTCGATCTCTCCGTCCTCAGCAGTCTATCTCAACACGACTAGCGCGTTAGCCAACTATGCCACCGAGGCGGGTAAGAAGAAGAAAAAACTAGAATCTTCCAATGCTACCACGCCACAACAGTCAACTGGGAGTGCCTTGCTGTGGACATTTTACTCCGAAGAGGGGTTGAAACCCGTTAGCAAAAGCTAAGATTTTACGGCATCACAGCCGCCTCCGTGGCGTAGTTTGCTAACGCGCTAGTCGTGTTGAGCTCGTCCACTGAGGACGGTAAGATCGAGGTTCGAATCTTGGTCGGGTGAACTGGGGGTGGTTTTTCCTAAATGGTTTTCCACTCTCCCTCCACTTAAATGCTGGTTCACTTCCTCTAATTAAACCTCCCCAATTCCTAATCAATTAGAGTAATTAGTACTTAAAGCGTATAACCCGAACGGGTAGTGAGACGCGGCGCTATATATTATTATTATTTACGACATCACGAAGAGTTGTCAAAATAATTTTTTTTTAAATCAAAGGACCACCCATTTTTGTTAAATTATGTGAGAAGATATTAGCTCATAAGTATTGAATAAGCTAAATATCATAAAATTTGTTCACTAACTTAAAATATATTAAGGGAGGGAACTTTTGATTTGAAATAATATTAAAGGGTAGTAGCCACATCATTACACTATTTTCCTTAAAATACTGTTTTCTGTGGAAAGGGGATATAATGCGTGTGAGTGCTCTAATATGTATAACCCACCCCCTTCGGCGACAAACGCTAAACCCAACTAATCTGTTTCCTCTTTAAAGCTCCTTATGTTTAGAAGTATCTGGGGAAGGACATAATTTAAACAATGTGCAAATAGTTTTAAAATGCTTTTCATTAAGTATTACTAAAGAATAGTACTGTAAGTGGGTATAAAGAGAAATTAGATTTAAGTTGAAAGCTTCCCTGTTCGTTTGTACGCGAAATAAAAGAGAGAAATTAAGACATGATCCGGTTGTTTCAGGCAGGATCATGAATATTATCTTATTAAATATACATGATAAAGTGTCTAGACAACGTCTAGGTCATTTATTTAATAATATATTCACTTAATTACTAAACAGATACTTGCAACTTGAAAGCTAAAACTTTTTGCATGATTTTTTAAACAAAATGTTTACATAGGTAGTCTTGGGTTAAAATGTTCACCTAAGTATTCGTGGGTTCAAATTCACTCAAGTTCAATGAATATTTATTGTGTGATAAAAATCCGTAGTAAAACTTCCTTCAGAGGAAAAGTAGGACCGTCAGCACCATGTCGATTGTATCAAGTAAAAGAACCATAGAAACTATGTGAAAATACCTTTCCCGGCAAAATCAGTAAGCCCTTTCGAACTCGCTCATAGAAATACAGTACGGAAGGCAACGGGTAATCACCCACTACACTTCCTGAACTCCCCTAGTACATGGAATTTCTACCAGATGGTGTGGGCAGCACTAACGAACCGGCTGAGCGCATTTCCAGCTCCAAATGGATGGAAATCACATAAAATCAATGGTAGAAATGTTGACTTAGGAATAAGATGTTAAGCTCAACGGCGTACTTGGTAATATGGAATAATAAATATTTATACATTTATACATTGTCGAGTCCCTTCGTCTTTGAACATTGGATAGTGAAAAACAAGAATAAAATAAATACTTCAATTTTATAAAAAAAATATATTAAAATATTTAAAAATTGACACACGCCAAGGGCACGCGGACAGCGTAGGGCCTATCTCACCGTCCAGACTACTGAGGTTTTCTCTTGCTTTTTTATAGGTTACCACTCTCTCTCTCTCTCTCTCTCTTGTCATGCAAATGATGATACACTTCCTCTACATCATTAGTGTAAATATACACATAGTTCCGACGGACACTATAGTACGTAATACAAAATAAAATACATTAAGTTTTTCAGACTAAATACTCAATTGAAAACTGACCCAATTCAGTGGATACTTCGTCTGACGTGCTAAACTCGCAGTAGACTAAACTACCGATGATGGAGAGATCGCGTCGATTATTGGGCGGCTTTACTAAGGTTGGTTTTCAAAAATATAGTTTTCCAATCCACTCTACCTACATACAAATGCGCATACACTTCCTCTGAAATAATCCTTCCTCATCCCTAATCCACCAGCGCAATTAGTACATAAGCGTATAACCCGAGAGGTTAGTAAGACGTGTTGCTAAAAAAATAAAATCGAAAAGTTGCGTTGCTAGTTCACCGGCAATACGAGTTCATAAAACGTCGATTAAAACTCGCACCGGGGATCAACAGAGAGAACTCGTTAGGAAGAACCGTATCTGACAGTTACAACGGTTAATCAAACTACTGTAGGGCCTAATTTAATTTTATTCTGATGCCTACAGTCTTGTGATCTGCAGCTGTCATTTTGTGAGAGATGCCGGTAGTAATATATTAAATATCCATAAAATTGGTTTATATCTACCTAAATATTTAACAAATCAACATCAATGGCAACATGGTATTAGGCATTACTCTTACGTTAGACTGTATCTCTTATGATGGAGAGGTTGGGGTTTGAAACTCTGTAAGGTGTGTACTGAGAGTGATTTTTTATAAATAATTTCCTACTCTCCATCCACGTTAATCCGGGTACATTTCCTCAAACATTCTAACTTCACTGTCTTTATTTCATTTGAGTAAGTAAAGAATGCGCATAGCCTAAACGCATACCAACAAGTGGGGGGTGTATATATATATATAAGTTCACGGCATCAGCTTTAAATCGATATATACTAGCCGAGTGTGCACCGTCTATTGGTGAGGATAATTTCAATGTCTGCGGAAAGAAAGTGTCAAGTGGTCATTACAACGAAACCTCCAGCCCCTTATCTCAATTTTCTATACCGAATACACTACTTTTACATTAGAGTAGTTTATTATTTGTCCATACGAGGCTTAGTTTGACCCCGTTTCAGACCCAGTGCTCCACCACAGAAAATCTGGGGATTCCAAGGAATGAACCCGGGGTTTCTAGATCTGTAACCAGGGTCTTTGACCATTAAACTACAGAGGTTGTTTATATATATGAATTTTTTAACGTGAAATTATTCCTTTGGACAAAGATTTTCAGAGAGCTACCTAGCCTATTTATGTTGGGGTTGAAATGACAGTAGGGTGTATTTGAGATGGGAGGGCTGGTTAAACTGTAGTTTGTTTATGTATTAATATGCTACAATCTTTACTTTCTGGGAATTCTCTTAAGTATTTCTATATCTCACCTTTTTCACTGTACGTCAATAAAATATTGTTATTTGTGAATATCCTTAATTATCTAAATGACACGTAGTACAAGAAAAAGTACAAATTTGAACGCTAAATTATTCCACACTTTTATTATTTCTAATTTATGAAAACAAGTACTATAAGACCTTTGAAGGGAACAGGGGAAATAGGGGTAAAGTCACATTTTAACTCAAATTTAGCTAGTCTGTTATGTGTTAGATAATCTTGAGACCTTTTCTAAAGCACTTCTGTTTTTGTTTAAAATATGTCTATTTCATATTTAAATTAATAAAAATGTTTTTCTGGGGTCTTTATGGAGTTTGATATATGAAAGTCATTAATCTGAATAATGTGTAAAATGTGACTTTGCCACTTTTTGCCACTTTTTTACCAATGCTCTTCATTTGTTAAATTGAAAATCTATTATCTTCCATTTTACCATAGTTATACCTTACATTTATATTAATTTCCTAAAATTTCCAAATTTTTCCTAATCAGATCAGCCCAAAAAGGTTGTATTTAATTTGGATGGAAAAAAGAATAGGAACAAACTATATTTGATCCATTATCTTAATTAATGAAATGTTACTTAGCTTGAAGCATTTTTGTAAGAAATATTAACCATCATGTTCATATTAAACGTCTTTTTTTCCCTCCTTTCAACACCACTTTTTTTTATTATTCTCTATCCACATGTCATTTTTATTATGTTCGTCGTAAAAATACGACTTCCTGAAATGTTTTCTAGTGGCCTGCTTCATCGCCTGACAGTTACATATTTATTAAATTACCTCTCTGGTGCCTCGTCCCCCTCCTCCTTTTCCTCTTTTAAGTCTCCCCCTCCCACGTTTTCAATTCGACTTTAACATCCTTGTTCAATTTGCTAGGAAGTTGCCTCTGTTAAGGCGTAGTAAATGGACGAGGAAGACTCAAAAAATAAAGACGGGGGCTAAAAAAAAAGAGGATAAATTCAATTGGTTGCAAATAAAATCAATTGATGAAATCACAATACATTTATGAAGAAGACTTACGTGAGAGACTTTCAAAAGAAACTGTATTATTTTCTCTTGCATGTATAATATTTTCCAATAAAAACAAGACCAGTTTTACATATTTTTTTAAGAACACATCAATGATATTTCAGAGTTAATTTTTCTGCCTCATCGGTGGCCAAACACTACAAATAATTATTAATATTATGAATACTTAATTATCATCACCTCATAATTCCGATACATTAATTACTTTACCTTAAGGTGGAAATGTAGGGGATGTGAAAAATGTCCAGTGCCCTTGCTATGTTTATAGCATAACTTTGTTTGGCTAAACAAATAAAATATTGTTCCAGTAGAAACACAGAGTTTAATTTTCTTCAAATGGGGAAATCAAAAGTGATTGAATATCTGTAACTAGCACAAAAGCATTAAATGAGAAACTTTTTAAATGAAGAGAAAAAGTTGGCATTAAATTTCAGGACACCCTTGAAAGATATTCAACAACTGTTGAATCAGTATTTATAGCCTAAAATATTATGCAATTGTTAAAATTGTGCAATAAATTGCTTATGTTTGAATGAACTTAAGGCCCCTTTACTGATACGAACACGAAGTTCCTGACTAGCCTGCTCCTTATAGGACCTCTCTACACGATCAGTCAGAATGTCAGTCCTAATAATGACAGTCTGACTGTCAGTATGAATCAGTATTTATAACGAGACCGTACACGATCAGTCTTCGTGTCCAGTGGCGGCTCGTGTATAGGCACTGCGGAACTGCAACAACCCCTATTTCCACTTGATATTATCAATAACATTTAATATAATGAGTCCTTTTTTTAATTCTTTATTTATTTTTGTAAAACAATATATATTCCTTAAGCTTAATGTCAGTACTTCAGTAGCCATCCTCCAGCTTATGAAAAATATACAAAATTTTGTATGTAACTGTGCGCTTCACAGTGCCAGCCCGCGACGTGGTGTTTGACTGTTGTGTGCATGCGTACATATGAGGCTAGTGGTCAGGAAGGCGAAACTGCCAGGTAGAGAGAGCACTGTTGCTCTCGCAGTGCCAGCTCTGGCGAAATGGTGGAAGTTTTTTTTTTTTTACTCAGCGTGTGTTGTGTTTAAAAACCGTGTACCATATTCTTGAATGTTATAAAGTGTATAAGAATATAGAATAAGATTATTATTCTGCTTCCAGCTATTATATTTGATTAATTTCTTTTCGGTTCTTTTATTTGACAGAAAGAGTAAATGCGCTTGCAGTACTTTCAAGAAATAAATTTTTTCTCAATTGTCATCCAGAGATCAAGGAGAAAATTATTGAGTTATTTTCGCAAATTAAAACAAGAAGAATGGATTTCATTTTTAAATGAATAGATCAAGCTTGAACTGTAACAATTTAAGTTAGAGTAAGTAAAAAAGTTTTTTTTTGTTAAGATTGTATAAAGTTCCTGAATAAATTTTCTTTTTATATATGTTTTTTGTCTTTTACACAATTTTAAAACAAAGGCTAAACAATTTCTGGAGCAGCACTCCCACTAATTCTAGCTACGAGCCGCCACTGTTCATCTCATCATTTTTATCAGTCTCAACTCTTGAATGCGCCGTGTAACAACATGGCTGATAAGAAAGGGAAGTTTTCAGTCTCTTTTTGCTATTGAGGCTGAAGGAAATACTGACGAACGCGCGCAGACACGGTCAGTCAACCCATTGCAAGACTGATGGGCTGAAACTGACGTGATCAGAAATTTCGGATCACATCAGTATTTCCGTAAATCCGTCCACTAGTCGGACTGTCAGTATTAATTATTAGTTTATTAATACTGAGAGTCCAACTGATCGTGTAGGGGCCCTATTAAACATTCTCGCTTAAGTGAGCCACCTCGTTAAGTGAGAAATTGCAGCACCGACGTTCAGCTCATATGCAATAGTTTATTCTATGATGCGTTATTAAAAAAATATGTTCAAAGTCAAAATAAAGTTGAAAGATTCCTCCATGTCTCTATTTTATTAATAACCCTATATTTTGAGCTTATTAATATAAATGAATGTTTGAAAATGTGACATCATCTAATTTTAAATGATTTCTTAAGCATATTTGTGGAACTTTGAGTTTAGGCTTTATGTAAAAGGGCTCTAGATTTAGCCCTTACTCTAACAAACACAGCAATTATTTGATAGACTCACAACAGGAAATGTTAATATATTTGAGAACTAGCAGTGAGCTTTCCTCTTTACCTTGAGATAAGAAGTTTCTTAATTTTATTTCCTATTGGCATGGCGAGATTTGGTTGTAGATGAAGAGAGTATAAGCTCAGACATAATAGAGAAATAATTCCAGAAAATGACACAGACCATTGTATTTTGAAGCCGTGTGACTTGACAGCGATTGATAATTTCTCGCTTACCAAGGTGGCCACCTTAAGTTTTCACCATCATTTCAAAACAGACTGTACGATTTATTCTAAGGAAATAAGTAGAACATCCTTTTATAAATGATGAACACAATGTTATAATAGAATAATGGTATTTTATATTTAATTTGTTCACGAAATCCTCTTTGATGAACTCAGTAGATCAATAGCAAATATTTTAACGAGAAAGTAAAACGTATGAAATATGATTACTTTTTAACTGAGTATTCTAGAGATTACAGACGGATGTTAAAACATGCACTCGTTTTTTTAAAGCTATTTGTTTTATGTTCCTTAAGACTAAAATATACCGAGCAATTTTATTCCCTTATAATTGCTGGTGAACTCATTCTCAGCTAGTAGATTTGATGAGTAACTATATTAATAATTTGGTAAAAGAAACATTGCTAATATATATATATAGAGAGAGAGAGAGAGAGAGAGAGAGATAGAGAGAGAATAAAATGAGCAGCACCCCCTACGATTCCTCTTGATAACACTTTCCCTCTTCCTCTGACGAGCTTACTTTCTCACTTTACTATTTGTGCCTGGATAACATTGGCTTGTTTTTTAGATCTAAATTTTTTCTTATTTCCTATTCTAGATATACATAAGATACCGCGAGCCAATTTCCATCCTGGCAGGTAGACTCCTACAGGACATTTTTGTGAGACAAGTCAAATAGCCCAAGTTGTGGATGATTTATTGAAAAAAAGTTTAGAAAAAAACTTTCAGATAAAATTTATAGTTTCTGTTACAATGTTGTATCTTTAAAACTCGCTGGGTAGAACGTTAATTCATTAACATGGGAAATCCTATCTTGACTAGCCGTGACGTCATAGATAGACAACTTTTCATCATAAAATAAAGGTATTAAATTGACACTATTCTTCTTTTTGAGAGCGTGTGTTAACGTATTAGTTGATTGTGCTTCAAACATAGAAACAAAAAATTAAATTCGGAAATTACAATTAGTTTACTTTCGTCTATAATTACCCATCCAACATTTTTTTCCTCCTTCCCGGCAAACAAAGTGTTTGACATAGATTGTCATGATGGCTATTGAAAGAAGACCAAACACGAACACAATGGATAAAATTGTCTCCTTTATTCACATTCCCCCTAAACTGTAGTTACCCTGACAGAAAATAATAAACACAACAATTTTATTGACACAAGAAGACAGTTTTTGTGTGTGGTTAATTTTGCTGTAAGCAGAAAGAGTGTACGTAAAAAAAAACTTACACAAAGCCATGTTTGCTAACTTTTTTTTCTTTTTGTTACCTTTCCATGTCGACGATTCAGTTACGCGATAAAGTACGAGCTTCAAAATTTATTACACTTGCACACAATGACTAACTATATATGGATTTACCTTAATAACACCCCCTCTCCCCTTTATTCCTCCCAAAAACCCTTCTCTTTCAATGTACATCCCCACCCATTCCTTTTGTTGTCAGACCTTCAAGTCCATGAACAATAGGATGGCAGGTACAGCATTGTTTGTTTAGTGTGCTTGCATGTTGTAAATATATTGACCAAAGTGAAGTTGTCGATATATTGAACAAAGTGATGTGTGCAAACCCATTCTGCTTGCCTTTATTGCTTTTAACTGTTAAGTTATAAAGCAACAGAGTCAGAAACAAACGTATTGGGTTGAACATTTCGCCTGCGATTTCAACATAAACTTGATCATCCACCGGGCATTTACGATGTAATGGCAAACGAACATGTGTGTACACTGGATATCATCACTGAAGGACTTGCTTTGCTACTAATGGAAGACTTCGTTGTCATTCTCTTGTTTTTGTGTGGTCAATCGTCCCTCAAATATAAGACAAGTTTCGTAACTTTGGTTAGTCTAGTTTGGTAGTAGCTCCTTCTTATCCCAGTACACCACCTTCCAACAAAATTGAGAACGAAGAAATTTGGTAACAGTTAACTGAGAGAGAGAAAGAGCGAAGATAAAGCTTTTGTCCATAAGACCTGCAGTTTTCTCAGCAATGATATTGAGTGTAGTGAGTGACCAATCGGCGTGGAAAAACCTCAGGGCTCTAATTGAATCTAGTTATCGATAACGTTTTGTAACTAACACGTAATATTAAATAATGGTTAGTTAAGCTCCTGTGTGCTTTAGTTACAGTAAGATTCAGATAGGATTCTTGCGTACACAGTTAAGAGGTATGACTTGGGAGAACTACTTAGTGAAAGTTTGCCCACATTAGTATTTAAGCTGCCCCGGTGGCGTAGTTTGCTAACGCGCTAGTTTCGTGTTGAGCTTGACTGCTGAGGACGGGGAGATCAAGGTTCGAATCTTAGTCAGGTGTACTGGGCTGGTTTTCTTAAATAATTTTTCACTCTCCCTCCATATAAATGCGGGTTCACTTCATCTAAAGTCAACATTTCCAATTACCAACCCATTAGCTTATAACCCGAAAGGTTAGTTAGACGTGGTGCTAAATAAATAAAACCATTAGTATGTAAGGGAGTATAGGAATACAAGTGATGCATCACAGGTAAAATAAACATTCCCTTGCGACTCTAACCGATAGTCGAACGTCGAACTCCCTATTAACGGAATACTAATCCTTAATGATCCTGACACCTTAGACCACGCAATAAAATAAATACTTTTAGAAAGTAAGATAACACCATGCGACAACGTTGTTGTGTACTTGCATCAGTGGGCACGCAGATTAAGGCATCAAGCTCGTTTGGTTTGGTTTAATAGTGATGGGGAGGCCATGGCTTAAAGTCATTGGATATTTAAAATGATAATATAGTATTATTATTACTCTTATTATAAATATATCGTTGTGTACAATTCATATGAATGTCTAATTTTACTAAATTTCAGCTACATATATTAATTACTTTACTTTACCAAAGTTACACCAAAAACATAAAACAGCAATTTTGCTCTGACCCCTTATAACTAATGAACTGAAATTATTTTAAATAATTGAATAAATGTCTAGGCCTATAGCTTAAAGTTATACATTTGTCAAAATTGGGTATTCAACTCTTTATTATCTAATGAGCTGGTCGGACTTAAACAAATTTTCACTCTCGCAAATGAGGACGAACTTCTTAAATTATTACTTTCCAATCCTTACGTTACTAATGTAATTTAAAGCTAAAAGGATGGATAGGTATTATTCGACCAGTGTTGTCCAACCCACGGTCCACGACCTGTTTTACTGCGGTCTGCAAATCTAAATGGCTTTTTAAATAAATTATATAAAAGGGCGTAACCCCTATTATGTAGGCCTAGTCTTAAAAATCTTACTGTTAAAAAACAGGTGGATTAATAATGTATAGCTTTTAGCACCGCGTCTTATTTACCGTTCTTGTTATACGCTTATGTAGTAATTACACTCATGGTTATGGGGATTAGGAAGGAACGATTCCAGGAATGTATACCCGTACTTGCGTACTACCCTCAGTACACCCGACCCAGAATCGAACCTCAATCTCTTTGTCATCAATAGTCTAGTCTAATGCGTGAGTAACGCGTTAGACCAATGTAATGATACTGTTTTGTACCCATCTCATATATTTAAAAAGTCATGGATGAATTGTATTTTTCTTTAATGAACTGTATATAAAATATTATTTTAATACTTCATCCATGGAGAGTCACGCGTTTTCAGATATAATTTCAATATATTGCGCTTTAAAAGTTTTTTTTACCTTTAAAAGATCAACTCCGTTGTATTAGAAAAGTCATTTGATATGCTGGCTCCATCCACTCAATAGGAAGCCAGCCTTCACAACAGGTGACCAGGAGTATTTCTATTAGTTTTTAAACTGGTGACAAGGGGTCCAAGAGGCAAGGGGTAGGTCATATATAAGCCACTTGTGCGTATGAATCCATAGTAGTAACATAGATCTACACAGTAAACAGTACTCAGATCGCGGAACATGTAATATCACAGAAAAACAATCCATAAATTAACAAAAATTGTATAATTTAATATCATATCTTCAGTACCAAAGGTAATAATCATTAAAATAAATCGTGTGCAAAATCAAAAGTCTTGCTCATACCATAAGGATAACCATCACATATAATCAGATAACATAACCGTGTTATAAATACGTAGGAAGTCATGCACGCATTGTCATCATCATAAAACCAGGTATCATTCGTATCGAATATCGCACAATAAATCAGATATAAATATAATTAATGCCCATTCGCGTCACAAATAGCACAATAAAAAAACCGTATCACTTTAATTGGCGCCCAATCGCAAGGTAATAAAATCCATCTCATTTTAATATGCAGTCACCGAAACGGGTCTGACCTGTAATGGATAATACTAGGTTGTATTTGTAAGTTGTATTCTGGTTATGAGCAGTGGGAGCTCGTAACTAAAATTAGTGGGGCTGCTGCTCCAGAAAAATTTTAGCCTTTGTTTTAAAATTGTGTAAAAGGAAAAAACATGTATAAAAAGAAAATTTATTCAGGAACTTGATAAAATCTTAACAAAAAAAATATGCTCTTTTACTTACTTTAACTTAAGAGTGTTACAGTTCAAGCTTTATCTATTCATTTAAAAGTGAAAACCATTCTTCTTGTTTTAATTAGCGTAAAAAGTTCAATAATTTTCTCCTTGATCTCTGGATGGCAATTGAGGAAATGTTTCTCCATTGAAAATACTGCAAGCGCATTCAGTCTTCCTGTTAAATAAAAGAATCGGAAAAAATATGAATCAAATAGAATAGATGGAAGCAGAATAATAATCTAATTCTACACTCTTCTACACTTTATCACATCAAGAATATGTTACACTGTTTTTAAGCACAACACACACCGAATAAAAAAAACACTTCCTTCCACCATCACCCCAGATCCGGCACTGCGAGAGCATCAGCACTCTCTCTACCTGGCAGTCCCACCTTCCTCCCCACCACCCTCCTATGTGTGCATATGCACAACAGTCAAATACCACGTCGCTGGCACTGTGAAGCTCACAGTTCCATACAAAGATGTTTGTATCTTTTTCATAAACTGGGGGAGGGCTACTGAAGTACTGACGTTAAGCTTAAGGAATATATTTTGTTTTACAAAAATAAAGAAAGAATTAAATAAAAAAAAGACTCATTATATTAAACGTTATCGATAATATCAAGTATAAATAAGGGGTGCTGTATTTCTGCAGCGCCTATACACAGGCCACACTGGTTATGAGTAACTAAAAAAAAGCAATACTTGTTTCTTAGCACTATAATTATTATTTTGTTTGCTCTGTTTTCTTCACGATGAAAAATAAAACCACAAGTCATGAAAGGTGGAACCCATGGTATTTTACTTATTTACAACTTCGCCCAACTTTGAGCTTAGGGTTGCATCTTAGCCTGACGCGACTAGGATAGTTAAGCAATATTACGTCAATGTACGCCGGAGAGGTAAGGAAATGATTAGTTCACCTTACGAGGTCTATCTTACCTGTTGTTGACACTTTCCCTCTTCCGCTGACGAGAATGCACACTCACTCTACTATTTGCACTTGGACAGCATTGACTTGCATTTAATAATTTTTTTTTTATATATTTTCTATGTTTGAGTGACATGTGCTTTCAAATAAATTTTTAATCGAAATCTTTGAAAATGATTCCTACAAGCCATGTTCTCAAATAAATCAAACAACCTAACTTTCTGACGATTTCTTAAACAACTCTTGTTTTAATGCTTTTTTTTAGCAACACGTCTATGACCCGCTCTGGTTATACGCATATGTACTAATTACATTAATTGTTTAGGAATTCGGAAGATTTCATTGATAGGAAGTGTACTCGCGTTTGGGTGGAAGGCAAGTGGAAAACTATTTAGAGAAAACCCGTTTTAGTGTACCCCACTGCGATTGAACCCCGATCTCCCTATCTTCGGCAGTCTAGTCTAACACGAGCGTAGTGTTAGACCACGTGGTCACCGAAGCGGGTGATTCAATTTTATATCTTTCAAACTCGTCAAATAAAATTTACATTTATCAACATAGGAAATACTATCTTGACTTGTCATTGGCATTACGTCACTGGCAAGGTCCTTGAGGTGGGGACGTAGGGGACGTGAGAAAAGTTAAGTGTTTTTACAGTTTATATAGCAAAGAATTTTTTTGACAAAACAAATAAAATATTGCTCCAGTAGAAACATGGAGTTTAACTTTCACATGGTGATATCAACAGTTGTTGAATATATGTCAAGAGCATAGTGGCATTTGATGATAAACTTTTTAAATTAAGAGAAAAAGTTGTTATTAAATTCCAGGACATCCTTTACAGATATCAACAACTGTTAATATCACCATGTGAAGAAATTTAAACTTTATGTTTCTACTGGAAAAATATTTTATTTATTTTAGCAAAATAAAATTTGGTATGTATATAAAAACTGAATTTTTCTAAATCTGTTATCGCATCCCTTACACGGCTACAGTACCAACCTTAAATATCATGGATCCACTACATTGACTCCAACAATACCTGCTTGAGAACCACCTGAGCGTCGGTAAAACTCGCTATTAAATTCCCATCACGCGACTTCAAGATGGCGCCCCAAGGAGACTTGGAAACAACGTTTAGCGGGCCATTCACAAGGGGAAGGGGGACTGTTGTCATGCTATAACTTCCCCCGGGGCGCCCTAGACACGTTGCCACCTACAGGCGCCTTGTTGTGTGGCACGCCATGCTGACAAGGGTTCATTGTTCTTGGCCAAGCCAGGCCAGCTTGTTTGTTTGTTGCCTACGACTACAAGGGCAGAGATTAACGAGAAAAAGGAGTAATCTACCACTACTTAATATAATTTTTCCAACGAAAAAATTAAATATATAAAAATTTATATTCTTGAATTTTTAATCTCTAGTTTGGATTCTTGATAACGATTCATCAGCATTTAAAATTTCAACCCTTTTTCATACATACAACTTTATATTAAAATATGTTATTTATTTATTTATATACAGTGACTTTTGTGGTTTAAAACTTAAACAAAATGGCTATGTTTGGAGTAAGATAACAAGAATAAAAAGTTATTTTTGAGTGAATTTCCAAGTTGCCGGTAGTAAAGATAAACGGGAAAATTACTATTTATGATCGCAATGAAAAGATGGCCAATTCTGAATTTTTTCCTTTTCGTTTAAATGTTATAAATTTCATTTAGCGTATTTGGGCACTAAAAATCAAGGTATTTAAGGTGGTGGTGTAGAAAACGCCAGAAAAGGGCTATATTTTTGCAGTATTTAAATCAAAACTTTTTCACATGGTATATCAACAGTTGTTGAATATCTATCAATGGTGTCCTGGGATTTAATGACAACGTTTTTTCTTCAATTAAAATGTTGGTCATCTAATGCTGCCAAGCTCATCGCAGGTATTCAACAACTGTCGATATAGCCATGTGAATATAATTAGCTATATGTTTTTCTTTGAGCAATATTTTATTTATTTTGGCCAAAAAAAGTTTTGTTATAAAAACTATAAAATGATTACTCTTAGCGCACGTCCCCTACACTCCCACCTTAAAGTCACGATGTTTATATCGTTCTTATATGCTTTTGGTGGCAGTAAGAATCGAGGGTATTCCGGTATCGAGGAATTGGTATTGACCTGCTTAAAACTATGTCATAATAATAATTATTAGGCCTATTATTATAGTTATTATTATATTATTTAGGTTTAAAGAGGCATTGACACAAAAGCGACCCCTAACGTAATAAATACAAATGCATATTTTTTATAATTATTATTTATACTTATATAATATCTAATTTATGTTAATATAAATTAAGGTTTAAGTTTTATCTTAACTAGCTAATCTAAGAAATAAGGATGAGAACGGTGAATTGTATGGTAATTCGCCTCTCGTGATCTATGTCTTACAGCCCATTCAAGCAGCCCGAATCTTTGCACTAACGTGGAAGTAGAGATATAACTTAGAAGAAGAGTGTCTGCATTTGCATGAGAGGAGAGTGAAAAAATCACTGAGGATAAATCATCTTCAGTAAAGCATGCCAGGATTCGAACCTAAATCTATACAATGCGAGATTAACACCCATGACTGAATCCCTCTTAATTACTGGTTTTCAAACACTAGCAAGTATAAGGAAGTAGGATTGTGAGGAAGGTGGATTTTAAAGAATAATGACTTCGATAAATGTTAGTCCGTAAAAAGGTTGAGAAACAGAAAATGTTTGGGAAAATCTCGTCTGGGAAGCGAAGTCAACGCCTCTAGGGTAGAGGTGGAAAATTTCCAGGACATTTTAAATCGGAAAATTTTCCGGTGAATTTTCTGCAGTGGTGGCTTTCGGTGGAGGGGATTAAATGTAGAGGTGGCACCGAGAGCCTATTGACCTTCAAAATATAGTGTGTTAAGAGACGAGTGGGTTATAAGGAGGGGAGGGGACAAATGGGTGGTGGAGGGGTCAATAGGAGGCCCAATGGATAATAGGGGAGGCAAATTTCGGGTCAACCTAAAATGATTTTATTGATGATAAAAAATTGAATTATAATTTATGAACATAACGGGTCTACAAAGGCTGGCACTATGTTTCTTTACTACCTTTTTTTAGCACCGCGTCATACCAGACGTTCGGGTTATACGCCTATGTACTGGTTACGCAAATGTGTTAGGGATAAGGAAGGTTGAATTTAGAGTAATTGCACCCTCATTGGCGTAGAGTGAGAGTGGAAAATCATTTAGAGAAACCTCAGTCAGTGCACCGGACCGGGATCGAACACCAATATCCTTGTCATTGGTAGTCTAGTCTATTGCGAGAGTTGCGCATTAGACCATGTGGCCACTGAAGCTCGTTTGATGATGTTTCTGGTGTTAATGCTCTTAGGAGAAATTAATATTAAGTATAAACGTTGATATTTGGGATATCATTGTTTCTATTACATTATAGTTCCATTTAATCAGTTGAGATTATTTTACAGAAACAATAATTGAAAATTTTCCGTTTCACAACTCTACCCTAGGGTCTTAGTTAAATACAGCCCGAAAACACTTCACTCTATCGGAATAGTCAATGAAGCTGTTAACTAATTAGGAGAAGCAGACACACTTCCCTTTTACAGTTTATCTGTGTCTAGAAACCGAATAACTTCAAACTTGTAATTGGTTTCGCTCGAAAGACAGGGAGGACGACTTGTTTTAAGTGATGGGATCTTCTTCTATATGTCACCCATCTCCTTCTGACCGGTGTCAGTTCCTATATCTCCTTCTCTAGCTCATTCTTACCACACACCGTTCTCACATGTTTTCTCCACGCATGGGGCGGTGTAAGTGTAATAATGGCTTATGTCTAAAACACATGCTTTTCACCACGACTGCTATTCAGTGTGATTTTAAGCAATCAATAAGTTAATTGTTGTTTTATTTTGTATTAATAACCATTATTTTAATAAATTTAAAATATTGTTTATATATAGGACCACATAGTGATTGCTTCTTGAATTTGTGTCACAACTAGCATAAAATGTGATTGACTGAAATATTTAAAAAAACTATTTATTATTTTTTAGCACCGCGTCTTACTACCCGTTCGGGTTATACGCTTTAAGTACTAATTACTCTAATGGATTAGGAATTGGGAAGGTTGAATTAGAGGAAGTGAACCCGCATTTGCGTGGAGGGAGAGTAGAAAACCATTTTAGGAAAAACCACCCCCAGTTCACCCGACCGAGATTCAAACCTCGATCTCCCCGTCCTCAGCAGTTGAGCTCAACCCGACAAGCGCGTTAGCCAACTACGCCACCGAGGAGGGTAACTAGTTATTATTATTATTATTATTATTATTATTATTATTAGAGGCTAACAATTGTTATTAGTTTACATAAAACATTTTGTTTTTTTCCCTATGTCTTAGTACCCGTTCAGGCTATATACATATATTAATTACGTTAATTGAATAGGTGAAGAGGAAGGTAGATCTGAATATTGAATGTACCAGCCTTTACGTGGAGAGTGGAAAGCGAGAGAAAGAGTTGTAAACAATTTAATTTTCTTTAAACCTTCAGTACACACAATCGCACCTCGAACACAGATCTCCCCGTCACCTGCAACCCAGTCCAATACGAGATTAACGCATTGGACCATGCGACCACCGATATGGGTAAAATATGCCTGTTAGATTCCAAGCGTCCCAGGACATCAAATATGACGGTCTTTTGGCATTCATCCATCAATACCTCTGAAGCTATGTTTCGGTGTGAGATGACGTAGTTGAGGCTAAGTATTTATATTTATGTTATTAGTAGATTTAATCCTAAAACCATTTAAACTACAATCCGATTATTAAGTCACTATTCAGTGCACTTAAAACATCAGTTTTGACTTTCTACTGATATGAATTAAAATTGTTCTTAAGTGCTATTATTATTATTATTATTATTATTATTATTATTATTATTATTATTATTATTATTAGCACCGCGTCTTACTACCCGTTCGGGTTATACGCACCTACGCTAATGTGTAATGATAGGGTGATTGTGAGATTAAATGGAGGACCTACAGTTTAACGTGGAACCCGAACCACGGTGGAGGCCTGTCATTCCCCACATTCACAAGTTGTGATTAATACACGTCTTGTCAGAGGTGAAGGAAGGGTTTGATAATTAGATGGATCTCTGCCGGGACCTAGGATTGAACCCCGGACCCCAGCACAGAAGTCCGACACCTTACTCCTAGACAACCAGGTCACCATCTCTTCTAAAGTGTTAGACAATAGCTGGGAGTCAACTTTTAATCCATCTAAATTTTTTTAAATGAACCTACATTAGCTACTTGTGTGGATTACAGAAATAGTAATATTTAGTATCCACTAAACAAATACTTTTAGCTTTGGCTTTAGAAATAGCTTACAAATAACACCAAGTAAAACACAAAAAGGACGGCTCACATTAATTTAATGGCATCGTAAATCTTCCAAACTTATGTAATCTGGGCACCGCACAGGCTTACTCAATGGCACTTTTGAAGTGAATAAAAACAATTATTTAGAAGTGGATGATTAGCTTTAGTTTGTAATAGCGGTGCGTAGCTCAAATGAAGGTGGGGGTGTGGGGAACGCAAAATAAAGACAGTGTTTGTGCAATTTTCTTTTTAATAAAACCTTAATTATGTTGACAAAATAAATCAAATATTACTCCAGTAAAATTATAGAGCCTAATTTTCTTCACATGGTGATGTAAACAATTGTCGATTCTGTGATAAGTATAGCGGCATCAGATGAGAAACTTTTAAAATCAAGTGAAAAAGTTGTCATTAAATTCCAGGACACCCTTGACAGATATTCAAAAAACTTTTGATATCACCATGTGAAGAAAACTAAACTCTTATGTTTCTACTGGAAGAATATTTTTTTTGTTTTGACCAAAAAAATATTTTGACAAAAAAAACTGCAAAAACACCTCCTTTTTCTCGTGTCCCCTACATTCTCACCTTCACCTTAAGTCGGCCCACTGACCTAGGAGATCAGGTGATCAATTTAAACAGGCCCCACTGGTGCTGATCTTTAATCATTATGGTCACTATACTCCCTCCAGGCGAGTGTCGATGTAGTCCTCTGCAATTTATTTTCTCATTATTTGCCGATCACAGTTCTTGTGATAAGATGACTTTTCATTGGCCCTCATTGGATAATGTCTTCCAAAGCAGCCGTATCCCCTTTTCCTACTTTCCAAACTTGATATCAGAAACAGTTATTCTTTTCGCTGTCGTCTCTCAATAAGGCAACAGCAACATAAAAAAACAAAACAAGAAGTATCACCATCGCTGCACTTTTTAATAGAGACCATCCGGTATTCAGTCGCACGCGATCCAAATCAAACAAAAAAAAATATTTTATATGTAGCGACCAGAGTTAATGAACTTGAAAGAACCACATACTTATAAGGAGGCGAAGGTTTTGTTCTCTTGTGTATCCCCTCTACCTGCCTTATTAGCTCCCCCATCGCGAATTTACAGAAAAACATGTCAAAGAGGAATCAATAAGATATGTAAAAAAAAAAAGTTCAGACGCTATGTTCTAGGAGCGTGTCAAATTGAAATAACTAACTACTCGTCAAGTTAAACTAGTTTAATTCATTCTTTGGTATTTTTTACTAGAATTTAAAAAAACAGATCATATCAGAAAAAAATGTTTAAGAGTGTACGGACACACCATTTAAAATATATTTAATAGGTTCAAATTATTTTTCTATTCTGGATTTTGAAATAGTTTCGCTACTATTATATTTGAAATGGTTTCACTAGTGTGATATTTGAAATATCTTTACTACTATTATATTTGAAATTGTTTCGCTAGTGTGATATTTGAAATATTTTTACTACTATTATAATTGAAATTGTTTCGCTAATATGATATTTGAAATAGTTTCGCTACTATTAATATTTGAAATTGTTTCGCTAGTATGATATCTGAACTATTTTTTACTATTATTATATTTGAAAGGGTTTCGCTAGTGTGATATTTGAAATATTCTTACTACTATTAAATTTGAAATTGTTTCGCTAATGTGATATTTGAAATAGTTTCGCTACTATTATATTTGAAATTGCTTCGCTAGTATGATATCTGAACTATTTTTTACTATTATTATATTTGAAATGGTCTCGCTAGTGTGATATTTGAAATATTTTTACTACTATTATAATTGAAATTGTTTCGCTAGTGTGATATTTGAAATATTTTTACTACTATTATAATTGAAATGGTTTCGCTAATGTGATATTTGAAATAGTTTCGCTACTATTATATTTGAAATTGTTTCGCTAGTATGATATCTGAACTAATTTTACTATTATTATATTTGAAATTGTTACGCTAATGTGATATTTTAAATAGTTTCGCTACTATTATATTTGAAATTGTTTCGCTTGTATGATATCTGAACTACTTTTTACTATTATTATATTTGAAATGGTTTCACTAGTGTGATATTTGAAATATCTTTACTACTATTATATTTGAAATTGTTTCGCTAGTGTGATATTTGAAATATTTTTACTACTATTATAATTGAAATTGTTTCGCTAATATGATATTTGAAATAGTTTCGCTACTATTATATTTGAAATTGTTTCGCTAGTATGATATCTGAACTATTTTTTACTATTGTTATATTTGAAAGGGTTTCGCTAGTGTGATATTTGAAATATTCTTACTACTATTATATTTGAAATTGTTTCGCTAGTGTGATATTTGAAATAGTTTCACTACTATTATATTTGAAATTGTTTCGCTAGTATGATATCTGAACTAATTTTTACTATTATTATATTTGAAATGGTTTCGCTAGTGTGATATTTGAAATATTTTTACTACTATTATAATTGAAATTGTTTCGCTAGTGTGATATTTGAAATATTTTTACTGCTATTATAATTGAAATTGTTTCGCTAATGTGATATTTGAAATAGTTTCGCTACTATTATATTTGAAATTGTTTCGCTAGTATGATATCTGAACTAATTTTACTATTATTATATTTGAAATTGTTACGCTAATGTGATATTTGAAATAGTTTCGCTACTATTATATTTGAAATTGTTTCGCTACTATTTATTATATTTGAAATAGTTTCGCTACTATTTATTATATATTTGAAATAGTTTCGCTAGTATGATATTTAAAGGTTTTACTATGTGACATTTTAAATGGTTTTACTGTTGTTATAATTCAAACGGTTTCGTCCTTATGAGTTATGTGACTAATTTTAAATATAAATTAAATTTTTTATATGTTTTAATATTCCCATTTATAAAATGTGACATTTACGAAATTTCTAATAGTGATATTGAGTGAGCTATTGATAGTCAAAATTATGACAACCTATCATAGTAGATATTTTAGTTCTTATCTAATATTTAAGAGATAATACTAACATTGCTTTCAAAACATTGTGAATACTCGTGACGTGCAAAAATACACAGGAATAAGTAAACAGAATTTTTCTTACACAAGATAATCGCAACGGTGGTTATAAGAACAAAGGCAATGGAATCTTTTGATATGATTTTCTAGTGATGGGTGGATCTGGGTTTTGATCCTAGCTGGGTGTATTAAGTTTTTCTTCTATAAATGGTTTTCCACTCGAATAGAGGTGCATTTCCTTTTAATTTTACATTTACTATATATACATATCAGATGTATAAAATATTTAACTATTGTATAAATATTGTGTTAAAATTGCACATTTTGACAGAATGAGTGCCTCGATTAACACGCAGCGTCGGACACACACACACACACACACACACAAACACATATATATATATATATATATATACACAGTAGACTTGAGATTATCCGAGGCTCCGTGTTAACCGAGGCACTCATTCTGTCAAAATGTGCAATTTTAACACAATATTTATACAATAGTTAAATATTTTATACAATTAATTTTACTTCAACTTATACATAAACATATTGTATTACTATAACTCGTATGAAGTATCATATACAATAGTTTTTTACAATATTGTAATTAAATGCATGATAAGTGACGCGATAAACAATTACGAGCAACAGCCAGAACAATGCGCTATACACTATAAATCCTACACGCTCTGTATCATCCGAGTTTTTTCATATCCAAGGTAGGCTTGGTCACAACTACCCCGGTTAATCGAGAGTCTACTATTTCTCTGTCTCTCTCTCTCTCTCTCTCTCTACATATATATTAGTACAGATGTACAGATAGTATAAGATTCGAACTAAATAAAAATCAAAACAATTATCATGCTTTTATTTATTAAGGTATCCAGTCCAATTCTCAGCAGGGCCCATAATTTTTATAATTAGTGAAATGTGGATTTCCCCTTTTACAATGATGAATTAAAGGCTGGGGGCTGGTTGTCGTGTTTGTTATAGATTTAAGTTCGTGTATGAGTCGTAGTAGGTTCAAAAATTTCACGTTAAAATAAACCTTTAATTAAAAAAGATCATGTTTAAAGGACATAATACTGAAAGATAAATACAAATAATCTCTAATCGGTTGCGAAGGTTATGGGTGGTTTAAGAACCCTCTTAAACGATTGTCGTAAATTGTTGGCCAAAATCGCCACATAATTATCGGTTGTTTTTTTAAGTCGACCTCATTATACCAATGAAACCGGATTGTCTTGTCTTGGAAAAGTTAAATGTGTAACGGACAGTAACGCCGTTGTCATTAAGAGGCCACTGGCCACCATCCATCGACTTAGAAAACACTAGTTTATATCTCTAATATAAATTAAAGACACAGGGGAAAAGGGGGGGGGAATGTCCTATTTTAACTTAAATTGAGCTAATGGTTCCATGTGTTATACAATCGTGAGACCATTATAATGTACTTTATATTTAGGTCAAAAGAGGTTTATTTCATATTTAAACTAAATTTAAAAAAAAGGTATTTGCTTGAGTCCTTAAGGGATTTGAGATATAAAAGTGTTTATGCTGGAAAATGTTATTTTATGTGAATCCTCCACTTTTCCCCTTGTACTTTTAATATATTTTGCACCTTGTACTGTAGAGTTAGTTGCTCTTGAATGTGCTAAAGAGTTTTATAATACATGCTACCAAGAGGGCTTCCTAGATGGCTAGTACCAATAAGATGTTGTGCTTAGGTTAAATACTGATAAAACATTAAACAGTAGTCTCCATACGGTTGGTGCTTACTGAAATGAACAAAAAACTATATTGTATAGCGCTATAGCGATATAAACCTGTAATTTGTACAATAAATAAATTAAATAATTAGTAAAAATATCTGCATACTTATGTATAAAATGGGGAATGCCAGGCCTCCACCGTGGTTCGGATTCCACGTTAAACTGTAGGTCCTCCAATAATTCCAATATTCCAATAATCTTACGCGTTACAAAAGTTGTATTTCTACCCATTTGGTGGCCACCTGGTCTAACGCGCTACTCTCGCAGTATACTTGATGCCGATGACGGAGGGATCCAGGTTTGAATTTTGGTCAGGTGCACTGAGAATGGTCTATCCAAAAAAAAAATAATTTACTTTCCATCACTGCAAAATCGGGTACATTTTCCCTTAATATAACCTTCCAAATCCATGAAATCATTAGCATAGTTAGTACATAAGCGTATAAAGCAAACGGATAGTAAGATGCGGTGCTAAAAAAAAACTATATAGCTACTCTTAACGTGTCTATTTTGAAAACGGGTATACATAACTATATATAATGTGCAATACTAATCAGATATCCATTTTGAACAAAATTATAATATTTATTTTTGAAAATGTTTGTATTTTTCCAAATAGGGTTTCTGTTAAATAAGATTAATTTACATCGAGTTATGGCCGTATAACATCATGATTGTGTATCAATATATAAAATATTTATCTTTCGTTAAAAATAATATCAACTATATTCTTTCTTAAAGGATTTAGTGCAACGAATTGAAAAATTATGGCAAACATGTATATAAAAAATAGCTTAGTATGGTAGAAATATATATTAATTTGGTTTGCACATTTAATTTTTCGTCTTAAGGCCTCTCGTTAAATACTTGCTTCTGTTCATAACACCTATCTTACCAATATTATTTGATTGAGGGAATTAATTTTCTAGTCTGTAAAAAAGCTATTCCTATTCATAGTTATGTGCAGTGGCGGCTCGTGTAAAGGCACTGCGGAACTGTAGCACCCCCTATTTCCACTTTATATTATCGATAGCATGTAATATAATGAGTCCTTTTTTCTTTAATTATGTATTTATTTTTGTAGTACAATATATATATTTCTTAATCTTAATGTCAGTACTTCAGTAGACATCCCCCAGTATATGAAAAAGATACAAAAATCTTTGTATGGAACTGTGAGCTTCACAGTGTCAGTGACGTGGTGTTTGACTGTTGTGCGCATGCGCACATAGGAGGGGGTGTGGAAGAAGGCGGGACTGCCAGGTAGATATAGCACTGTTGCTCTCGCAGTGCCGGCTCTGGCATGATGGTGGAAGGAAGTTTTTTTTTACTCAGCGTGTGTTGTACTTTAAAACTATGTGATAAAGTGTAGAAGAGTGTATAATTATATTATTATTCTGCTTCCAGCTATTCTATTTGATTCATTTTTGTCGGTTCTTTTATTTAACATAAATGCTAAATGCATTTTCAGTACTTTCAATGGAGAAAAATTTCCTCAATTGTCTTCCAGAGATCAAGGAGAAAATTATTGAACTTTTTGCGCAAATTAAAACAAGAAGAATGGATTTCACTTTTAAATGAATATATCAAGCTTGAACTGTAACAATTTAAGTTAAAGTAGATAAACATTTATTTTTTTATGTTCAAATTTTATTAAGTTCCTGAATAAATTTTCTTTTTATACATGTTTTTTTCCCCCTTTTACACAATTTTAAAACAAAGGCTAAACATTTTCTGGAGCAGAACCCCCATTAATTCTATCTACGAACCGCCACTGGTTAAAGGTTTCACTTTTTAATCTTTATAAAATAAATTTTGATAGATTTTATCTTTACAATAATTGTTTATTTACTTTACACTGTAAGAATATACGCTAGCAAAACTTAACATAAATTGTTGCATTAGCTGCACCATCCACTAGTATTTTTTTAAATATATATTATGTATTTGACGTGCAATTTCTGAACCGAATGATTATATCAACACTCGACTTATAAACTAACTTAGATCTAGAACAGACAAAGCAACCACAGCCCAGCCATCAATTCATCACCGTGAAAGGGGAAACCCACATTTCACCAATGATAATTTTATCAGTGAGGAAGTGAACCCAAGGACCTTTGGCTTAGTAGACAGACACGATACCGACTGAGCTGAAGTGTCGGACCACAAGTTTTATTGAAGTACTTAATGTATCTCTAGTGCGAATGTGAATTTCGCATCAAATAACTTTTTATTCATTCACCAATGCCTTATTCATTGGTTTGTATGACAATTGGGGCATATTCTCTTCTTGGTGGATAATAATAATGATAAATTATATGTGTGAAATACACCCTTCCCCGCCAATGCACTACATCAATATTTGAGCCATGACCTCCCTCGTAGCCCTAAATACTACCTATTGTGAGCCTGACGTCTTGGAACGTGTGACCAGTATGCTCAAGACTTTCTAGGAGAGATTTTTTTTTCTTTTAGCACAGCGTTACCTGTTCAAGCTATATCCATATGATAATATAATTACTCTAATTGGTTAGGAAAGAGAAAGGAATCATTTTAGAGGTAGTTTAACGGCATTTGCGCGGAAGGCGAATGGGAAACCATTTAGGAAACACCACCCTCAGTAGACCCAACCAAAATTCAAGCAGCAGGTAAATCTAACACGAGATAATTTGGTCGTTGTGTCTAAATTATGATGAATAACATTTTTTTTGTATTTATCTTCAACACCTAAGCAAGTAGATTATTGAAGTCTGTAATATTATTGTCAATGATTCATGCCTCATGGGGGGCACTGTTTTAATGATTTTGTTCATGATACATGGTTTGTGGAGGGCGCTATATTTTGTAATGAGAGGTTTCACTATTCACAGTCCATGCGTTTTGATAACACACTGATTATGTCGATGTTATTTGTTGTCAAGCTATAATTGAAATAATTTTCGTAAATTTGATAAATTATTTATTTAGCGTCCTTGCTTTACTGAACAGAATGAATATGATAGCTGATATCCCAAGCGCTCCTATTACACTTCCTAAGGAACTGGGATCGTTAAATTGTGATTGGAACAAGATTTATCGAATTTAGTGACCTACGCGGTATAATGATTATTATGGTCCCATTTCAAATTTAGATACTAAATATATATATATTTTTTACAAACGCAGGTCTTAACCGCTCAGCGACTATTACGCGAGTATACTCATCTCAGTTTTCCGACAGTGTGCAGTAGCGGATTTAGGTTTGAGGACGCCCTAGGCCCGAGACGATATGGCGCCCTTTTTTTTTGTAACAGTATATATATATATATATATATATACATATATGTGTGTGTGTATAAAATAATGAAAATAATAAAAATAATAATAATAAATATAATTCAGGTATAAATTAAACATTTATTTTTTTAACATAACAATTAAATATAGAATTAATAATAAATTGCTTGTAATTAAAATATAAATTATTTTTATCTGATTATCGATTTTTAATTTTAGTCATCTTAAAAATGTTGGTGCCCTCAAAATTTGCCGCCTTAGGCCCGGGCCTCACGGGCCTAAGCCTAAATCCACTACTGATAGTGTGGTTGACGAAAGTTTTGCTTCTGGATCATTCAAATAAAGTTATGATATCGTGCCCCACCCCTCCCACCCAATCCTTAAGTGAAAATGTTGCGTAGGTGGCCGATAAATATAGAGAGAAGGATATTGCACCACGTCGATATTTAGTACGAGATATAATGAAAATAAAATGTTAATATTATTACGTTGAATTATATTTGATTATCTCTTTAAATTGGTCAAAAGGGAGGTGTAAAATATAATCGTTACAAGTTTTACAAAATTCATAATACCTACAACTTTGATTTTGTTTTAGTACAACTTTAAATTTCTTCTAAGAAATATTTACAGTTCAAAAAATCCTTTGCTAACTCTCTTTGGGGGAACCACTAAAGGTAGAACCTCCCCTCAGAAAATAGTCTGGTCACGGTCCCTCCCAGAGATTAATATATAATTCATTCATGACCTAAGTTTACTTGGATGAAATATCAAAAAGTTACTAGAAATAGTCCCTAATACATCCCTATGCCAACAGCGTACATATATCACTTTGGATAACTGTAGTGAAAACAGATGATAATATATTAATGTTATAGTTAACCACAGTGATTTAAACCAATATTATTAATATATTTGAGGCCAGCTACAAAGCTCATTTATCGTTTTATTCCACTTTAAAAAAAATATTCACAGTACTTTCACAAAAGGTCTAACAAAAATAGCTTCAAAATGGCAACCGACTAATTTAAACTATGTGGTTGAACATGACGGAAACAAGTTTTTTTTTACAATGATGCACCCATGCAGTAGATAAAAATATTTGATTCAGTTAAATATTTCAAAATACGATAAAAAATATTCATAAAATAGTTAATTATGTATTTAAAAAATGACAAGTATTTTCTCTTTTCCAAGTAAATACGATGCCTTTATTAAAAGGTATGCACTTTATTACACATAACTAATAACGTTCCAAAACGAATAATAAGTACTTTTAATCATCTTTAAAATATTATATCGAGTTGGATAAAAAGAAATTATTAAAAGTAATTAAATAGTATGAGAAAACTTAAGTTTGCGTTATTTTTAATATAAAATATAACAGGTAATTAAAAAAACTTAAAATTTATAACACAGTTATCTCCTACATGTGTTGGAAACCCAAAACCTAAACATATCATTTTTGAACTGTCATTCAGGTAAAAAAAACTATCATGAACAGACATTAGGTGTGGTCCCAAGCACCAACAACTTCGCTTGTGCTTATGAGCGATGCTACATAAACATTATTGAAAAGAATCACCTAAGGTAGAATGTCATCCTTATTGTTGTTTTTCTCTCTTTCTCGGTATAAGCAATGAGTATCAGCCATTGTGAGGGTAATAAGCTGTTGGTAGTTAGAACAGCGTCAACAACTTTCCATACGCGGCTGTACCTTGGCTTCACGAAGGAAAGAAAACAAATGCTGCTTTTGTTGCGTCTCTTTTAACATCTGCTTTTGTTGGCTCTCTTGCGTCAGACGAGGCTGATCTTCGTGACTATAATCTTAATTATGCAAAGTGGACTTCTTCTTGATCTCCTTTAATTAGCCCTGGAATACGATTTAAGACAACTTAATCTGTGCTGAAGCTGACTCGAAGGTATAAAGGGTTTAATCCTTACCGATGGACCCTTAAGATGAGGTTTCCTAACAATGATTTTTTAAAAAAAAGTAAATTATAGCTTTTAAGATAATATTTAAAATATGTTTACTTAAATTTACTTAGAGGGAACGTAGTAAATCATTTATTAAAAAAAATTACCTGAGTACATCCGATCAAAGTTTGAATCATGATTTTCTCACCATTGGCAAGCCAGACAAGACGAGGCTAACGCCCTTGTCCACATTACCACATGCGTTTAAAAAAATCATCTCCGAAGATAGATCCTGGAAGAGTTAAAGTCAATTATATTGAAAATAATCGGTTAATAACCTCGATTTGAAAACATCACCCAAATAAGATTTTTCAGATTATAATTTATTATATAAAGAAAGCATTTTAGTCATTAACATGTTATGTCTCGAGATTATAATAGATTATGAACGTTTAATTTACCCTTAATTTTTTTTAAAAAAATTGGGTTTTTCTGTAGATGTTTCTGTACATACCTGGGACACAGCAAAAACTGTTTTATGGATTTGGGTCAAACTTGATATTTAGATGATATATAGTCATACGTCTAGGATATAGTATTTTCATTGCAGTTTTAAAATTAAGGGTAGTTTCCTTATCGATTGTGTTTGGAAACAACTTCAGTGATTTTGTTAAAAATGAACATATTCTAAATTTACATGAATAATAGAACTTTATACTGGTTTTTCGGATATAACCTCATTTAAAAGTGGTTTACACTTGACTGATTTTTAAATTATTTTTTCCCTAAAATATAATATACTATATGAGAAAGCATATGAAATTGTGTCGTACCATTCATATATTTGGTATATGCAGTGAAGGTGATGTGAAAGGAATATGAGCTAAGAGCATTATTTTTTCAACATTTTAGAAAACACCCTTAAAGAATCTTCCGTAAGGAGTGAAGAATATAGATAGTAAAGGTTAAGACTTAGATAGTTTATCGATAACTATATTTTAATGAAATGTATGGGTTTAAATGAACAATTAAAGATATTGTGATATTTGAATTATGTTTGAACTTTATAAAAAGTTAAGTTGCTTGGTATACATATTAATTGTAACTACAGTAAGAGTCAAATGGAGTAAGCTAGAAACATAACATACATATTATTGAATGAGAATCATTTATCAGTCAAATCATAAACCAACAATTAATAAAAACATTGGTTTACTGAGATAACTAACATATAGTGTAGAAGTGTGAATCAATTACAAATGAACACATTGAATGAAACGATATATTATAATTGACCACTTATTTTAAGTGAAGGTAAAAACTAACCATACAATATATAAATAGTTAAGTTTGTAAGGAGTTAAAATATAGAGACTATTTAAAACACAAGTTAAATGAGTTAATAAAATTGATGTTTCAAAAAGCAAACTTAGTATTTTTACAGTTATCTAAGCCTTATCTAGAAAATGTAGTCCCTTTACTCCTATTTTCCGTGTTGCTGTATTGCTGTTAGTTACGGGAGATCTATTTGTCCGACATGTTTCGGTGCTGGTATTAACGCACCATAATCATGGAGATGAAATTAAAATTAAATACTTGCTATAAAATACGAAAAAAGTGAAACAAAAGATAAAATTGCGAATAAAGAAGAATAGAACTAAATATAATATTGTGTAATGTTACAGTATTTGCAACAAACAGACTTACTTCGCATATGTGATAACACACAATATGATACAACGAACTTAATATGTTTTAAGGCATTCACGAGCTAAGATTACCTGAATGACAGCTCGAAATGTTACTAGAAGTAATCCCTAGTACATCACTACGCCAACAGCTGACATCTATCACTTTGGATGACCGTAATGAAATCAGATGGTAATATATTAAAGTGATAGTTAACCACAGTAATTTAGGCAAATATTATTTATATATTTATTTGAGGTCGGACACAAAGTTTATCTATAGTTTTATTCCACTTAAAAAAATACTCACACCACTTTCACAAAAACTTCTAACGAACATAGATTCAAAATGGCCACTGACAAATTCAAACCATATGGTTGAGCATGACGGTAAGCAAGTTTTTCACAATGATGCAGACACGCAGTTGATGAAAATACTTTATTCAGTTAAATATTTCAAAATACGATAAAATAATCATAAAATCATGATTGTATGTAAAAAAAATGACAAAAATGTTCTCTTTTCCTAGTAAATACGATGCCTGTATTAAAATTATTATTATTATTATTATTATTATTATTATTATTATTATTATTATTAGCACCGCGTCTTACTACCCGTTCGGGTTGTACGCACTTACGCTAATGTGTAATGGTAGGGTGATTGTGAGATGAAATGGAGGACCTACAGCTTAACGTGGAATCCGAACCATGGTGGAGGCCTGGCATTCCCCACATTCACAAGATGTCTTGTCAGAGGTGAAGGAAGGGTTTGGTAATCAGATAAATCTGTGCCAGGACCGAGGATTGAACCCCGGCCGCGCCTGTATTAAAAGGTATTGATGTATGAACTATAATACACAAAATCAGTAACGTTCCAAAACGAAATATAAATACTTTTAATTATATTTAAAATATTGTTTCGAGTTGGGCAAAAAGAAATTATTTAAAAAAATGAAATACTATGAGAAAACTTAAGTTTACGTTATTTTAAATGTAATATATAACAGGTAGTTAAAGATCTTTATATTTATAACACAACTGTGATCTTTTACAAGTGTTGGCAATCCAAAACCTAAACATATGATTTACTAACGGTCATCCAGGTAAAAACCTATCGTGAATGGAATATAGCTGTCTTGGTTTGATATGTTGCAGAGTTCAGAGTTCAGAATTAAACACAGCAGAAAGCTTGTTCATTCATGCAGTTATTCTTCACAAAAAAAACCTATTATTAACGAACAACTACACTCTCTAACAAAAATTTAATTAACACTATAAAATATTTACCTAAGAACAGAAAAATCCTTTAAACCCATTCTTTCCTGCTCTACCTTGCAACGTAGATAAATGACCCGTTCAAGCCGGAACCGAGAATATTGGAACCGTTTATCTTCCCTTATCCTATCCATCTATTCTCTATTTCTTGTTTTACGGTCATATTTTCATCTTTCTTCTACCTAATATTACATACCTACGTATATTCAACTACACCTCAAATTAAGTTGTCAGCACTGTGTTTCTATTTTACTGAGCTCTGCAACACAACACACCAAGACAGTTAACATCTTAAGTTCGTTGTATCATATCGTGTGTTATCACCTATGCGAAGTAAGTCTGTTTCAAATACTGTAGCATTACTCAATATTATATTTAGTTCTATTCTTCTTTACTCGCAATTTTATCTTTAGTTTCACTTTTTCGTATTTTATAGCAAGTATTTAAGGAGTAAAGGGACTACATTTTCCAGATAAGGCTTAGATAACTGTAAAAATACTAAGTTTGCTTTATGAAACATCAATTTTATTAACTCATTCAATTTGTGTTTTAAATAGTTTCTATATTTTTACTCCTTATAAACTTAACTATTTATGTATTGTATGTTTAGTTTTTACCTTCACCCAAAATAAGTGGTCAATTATAATATACCGTTTTACTCAATGTGTTCATTTGTAATTGATTCACACTTCTACACTATATGTTAGTTATCTCAGTAAACCAATGTTTTTATTAATTGTTGGTTTATGATTTGACTTATAAATGATTCTCATTCAATAACATGTATTATATGTTTCTAGCTTACTCCATTTGACTCTTACTGTGGTTACAATTATTATGCATACCAAGCAACTTAACTTTTTATAAAGTTCAAACATAATTCAAATATCACAATATCTTTATTATTATTATTATTATTATTATTATTATTATTATTATTATTATTATTATTATTATTATTAGCACCGCGTCTTACTACCCGTTCGGGTTATACGCACTTACGCTAATGTGTAAATGTAGGGTGATTGTGAGATGAAATGGAGGACCTACAGTTTAACGTGGAATCCGAACCACGGTGGAGGCCTGGCATTCCCCACATTCACAAGATGTCTTGCCATACAATATCTTTAATTGCTCATTTAAACACATACATTTCATTAAAATCTAATTATCGATATAATATCTATGTCTTAGCCCTTACTATATTATTTTTTTCAGTTTTTACATGAAACTTTTTTTTGTGTCGTAGGAAATCAAAAACTTCACCGGTAAAAATATAGTTTAATTTTCTTCACATGTTGATATCAACAGTTCTCTAATATCTGTCAAGGATGTCCTGGAATTAAATGACAACCTTTTCTCTTCATTTAAAAAAGTTTCTCATTTAACGTCGCTATGCTCATGACAGATATTCAACAACCATTGATATCACCACGTGAAAAACGTAAACTCTGTTTCTACTGGAGAATTATTTTAGTAATTTTGTCAAAAAAATTATTTTTCTATAAAAACTGCATAAAAACTTACCTTTTTTTATGCCTTAACTACACCCCCACCTTAATGTTTTAGAATCTAGATCATGTTTATCTGCAAACTATAATTTATCTTAACAGAATTTACAAAGTAGTAAATGGAACAGGCTGGACTGGATTCTCAAAATGAGCTCCATCCACTTGTTTCCTGATTATTCATATGCTTTCAATTTGAATGGATTCTAGTTTCAAACCAGAACCCCGGCATTTTTGCTGTCTTGACACCTTCCAATGTATTTCCTTACCTAAACAAATATATAAAGTATTGCGATTGCTATCAGAATAAATATATTTTGAACTGGTTTTTGAGTTAATAACGTTTAATTCTTTTTTTACAAACTGGTTTTAAAGGGTTTTTTCAGCATCGCATCTTACTACCTGTTTGAATTCTACGTTTATATAATTACTCTAGTTAATTTTAGTAGGAAGGTTGACTTTAGAGGATTTGCGTGAAAGTACGGAGGGAAAACTATTTAGGAAAAGCCACCCTCAGTACTCTCAACTGGGATTGAACCCCAATCTCCCAATCATCAACAGTTTAGTCTATTGTGCTAGTGACTCCTCAGACCATGTGGCCACCAAAGTATTTTTTTTTATTCCACTGACTTGACAATCTATAAAAAGTTATGGTTATCTTGCAATAGAGAATATATAATCAATAGGTTGAACTATTTATGAAAATAAGCTTGGTTCAAATGTCCAAACATTTGGAGAAAGCATTCACTACAGGAAGTTTGTTATATTATGCCATTATATAAATAAGATGTAATTGTAGAAAAAATGAAGTATAAATAAAAGGTAAAGACAACAGAGATTTACAAATACTTCAATATTTAAATTTAGAAGATAATAGATTGAACTAAAAGTGGACTTCAGTGGAGCCAACTTATAAGTGAAGGATGTATGTAAACTTCTCTATGGACTAAAAATTAACTTTAGGGTCTTCTATATTTCTTAATGTTGATGTAAAGGAATGCTAGTATTGAAATAGGGTCTAAATACGAGCTATTTATCAAATATTTAGGTTGGGTTGTCTTCTAGATTTAATGATCCATTGATGTGTATTCCTATCTGGGACGTATTAGATTGAGTTCTGTGAAAGGATTTAAATATTCTGCGTAGTAGACCTCAAAGTTGAGGTTATAAGTGAAGCCATTTTTTAAAGACTGTTTTATCTAGGTTATTGATTTTGGTGTCACGGTGGTGATCATTCATAGATCTCCGGAGAGTTTCACGGGCTAGGCCAATAAATAATGTAGGGCCTATATTCTTAATGCATTTTATTTCAAACATATTGCAAAGAGTTTAAACCGTATATATTTTGAGACATGTTTTACGAGGCACAGTTTTATGTCATGAAAGAGATCAGTATAATAATTATTGATACATTTCTATCCTATTAGGAATTTGACATGATTTCTAATGGCTCTACCAATCATCCTTAGAAAAAGTCACTTCTGAAATAAATAATGTTACATGGTTTTCACACAAACAACTTCGAACAGTTTAGTGTTGCAGATGAAAGTTTACAACAATCGAGCAACGTTGTTGCTTCTCGAAACCACCTTCAGAAAAAACTGCATCCCACGCCAGAGTCTTGCAATGCAAATTAGGTCAACACTAAAACTTATATGCGATCTTGTTGTTATGCTTTCAACTCTTATCTTTGGGAGGACTATAATTTAACTTTATTGCTTCTAGATGAAGCTGTACTGGTCCCACCTTAATGGTTTTTTTTTTAAATTTACAATACCCGTTTGATAAAAACATTGTTGCTTGAGAATGTTTGGCAATAGAAGGCCAACGCAAACAATGATCTAGTTGGATGCCAATTGTTGGAAGTGCGGAATAACAATAAGGCTGAATTCACACTTAAGCTGAAATTTGAAAGCATTACAGTAGAGCCCGTACCTCCTTGTATTGCAGCTGTTCACATATTCGCGGAAAGTTGAGAATCTCTGTTTACCCATGATGCATTGAAACGTCTAATATAAAAACGAAAATATTACAATCAGTGCAATTTACTGTATTTAAAATAAAATTAGACGTTTTACTTACTGTCTGAATTTGATTTTGTCATCGATAAAAATCATGGCTTCCAATAAACGGTCAATATTCATCACTTTTGAGATACGCCATCTTGAGAATGTGCTGTGTTTATAAATAACCCACGTTGAAAGTTTGCGCATGAGCTGATCGGGTCTTCTTGGCTGGTTTTCTGTAGAAGTGCTGGAAAAGTTGAAATTATCTCTACTCTGTGCGCTACGCTGGCCACGCGGACTTGTGATTGGATTAGAGCTGTCACGTGACCAAATATCAGCACTGCTATCGTTTTACAGCGAACGTGTGAACCTACAGTAACACAAAAAGCATATTACCTTGCGCGAGAGAGTATAGTCCACATAACGAAATATTATGACACGGTTTTTAAATTTTAATTTATTAAAGGTAAATATTCAGGAACAGTAGTCTATTCACTAGCAATAACTATATTAGAATGGAAATTTGTAAAATGATACAGTCGTGAAATACATGCTCATACTCGGTCAGTAAGTTGCTGACATATCGCCTACTTTCAAAAGAATGTAAAACTCAGAATATCTATGACAATAATTTTACCGGTTGTTCTCCAAGGTTGTGAAACGTAGTCTATTACCTTACATGGCGAAAACAAATTTAGGGTTTTCGATAACAAGGTACTTGGTAAAATACTTTGTACAAAAAAGGATGAGACTATTCGGGAGGAGAGGAGGTTACATAATGATGAGTTACATACACTGTATCCATCATATGACATTGTTAAGATAATCAAGTCTCTTAAATTACGGTGGGTAGGACATCGAGTATGGATTGAAGAATATAGAGCCGTGTTCAGGGTACTGACTGGCAAACCCAAAGAGCAGAGACCACTGGGAAGACCTAAACGTAGATGGGAGGATAGAAATGGAATAGACATGAAAGATACAGGGTGTAATGAGGTGGACTGGATAGAACTAGTTCAAGATGGGGATAGGATGTAACGAGGAGGACTGTATGGAACTCGCTAAAGATAGGGATTGTGTTTAATGAGGTGGACTAGATATAACTATCTCAAGATAAATATATGGTGTAATGAGGTGGACTGGCTAGAACAAGCTCAAGATGGGGATAGGATGTAACGAGGAGGACTGTATGGAACTCGCTAAAGATAGGGATAGTGTTTAATGAGGTGGACTAGATATAACTATCTCAAGATAAATATATGTTGTAATGAGGTGGACTGGCTAGAACTAGCTCAAGATGGGGATAGGATGTAACGAGGAGGACTGTATGGAACTCGCTAAAGATGGGGATAGTGTTTAATGAGGTGGACTAGATATAACTATCTCAAGATAAATATATGGTGTAATGAGGTGGACTGGCTAGAACTAGCTCATTTAAGGTGTAGGTGGCGTGATTTTGTAGGCCCAAGTGTGGCAACGAACTTTCTAGTTCCTAATCCCATACAGTAAGTATTAGAAATATTTATTGTGTACTTTCTGAACTAAGTGATTATCTCAGCACACGACTCATATACTAAAATCTGGAACACACAACATTAATCCACTGGTAGTTGATCATTGTGAAAGGGGAAAGTCACATTTCATCAACAACAAATATTTCGGACATGTCAATAATCAAACCCGGGACGATGAGCTCACCTTACAAACACGCTACCGACCAAGATAAATTGTCGGACTCAATTGTTAGACACAGTGTAATATTTTGTAATTATTTTACTGACGTAAGAGTTTATTATTCGGCTTATCAACAGAATTGATTATATTATTAATTTGATTTAAATCTTCTCTTACATGCAGCTTCTGTGGTCTAGTGGTCAGAATTCCTGGATACAGATCTAGAGGTCCCAGGCTTGATCGCTGGAGCTTAGAGAATTTGTTTGTGAAGCAGTGGGTCTGGAATGGGGTCAATGAGGAGCCACTTGAATAAATAAGTACCAGCTACGGTCTAGAAAACTGATATTAACGGTTGTAAGGGAGGGTTGGTTGTGTTGACCACATGACACCCAATATCCTTAAATGTTAGCACTATCATTGATAACGGTGGTGGCCGCTCGGTCGGTATAACTAGATTACGGGCTCACGCCCTGAAGTTTATAACATGAAGCGGTGGCTAAGGTGGTTCAAATGACTGTCTCATTTTGTTTTGCTGGTGATTGGTAGTTAGGGAAGGGTCCAAGTATAGACTGGGTATACTGAGTTTTCTTTCCTCTAAAAGATTTTATTTTTCTATTTCTCTTCTCAAATGCAGGTACATTTCATCCAAACTCAACCTAATTTACCCCCTACCCGACTAGTTTGATTAAATATGTACATTCCGGACGTGCAGTAAGACAAGAAGAAGAAAAAATCCTTGTGGTTTTCCTAACCTCTCTAAATGTGAATGTCGGTGGATTTCTTCTCAAATATCCTTTTTTATCAGATTCCTTTTATTTTATTATTTAACCTTATAACTAGGCGTAGATATAAAACACTATCTCTTGGTAGTGTATATGAGATTCTACTCAAGAAGATGGTAACCAGTATATTTCTAATTAAAAGTTATTTTGTAAGTTTGTAAGTTACGGCTTACATTTTGTACATTGTACAGCGTTAAATTGGTCAGTAAATATTTGACTGTACATTTAGAAAGATTCAGATTAATGTGGTTGGGAGCATTCTTGGTCATGATTGTATGACACCTCAACATAATAATAATAACTTATCAATGAGGAAAGAATAACTTTTAGAGGCCTCAGCAAATTGTTCGCCTTAATTGTCTGACGTCATAAATTCTAACAACTTTTTTACTGAGAAGTTTTTATTTAAGAGTGACTCAAACTACTATTATGTTATGTTTATATGACGTTACAGCATATTTACAACTCCTTGAACGTCCATGGAACTAGGTGTAGCTTGTGGTGATTCCTAATAGCTACTTTGGTATGTTTGATTTTTCCTCATAGCATTCTCACAACTCCTTGACTATACGTAGAACTAGGTTTAGCTTGGAGTAGCTCCAAATAAATGCTATGCTATGTTTGTTGACTTCATAGCATAATTACAAATCCTTGACCGTCCATGAAACTAGGTGTAGCTTGGAGTAGTTCCAAACAACCATTCTGTTATGTTTGTAAAACATTACGGCATAATTACAAATCATTTACTATCCATTGCTAGGTTTAACTTGGAGTGGCTCCAAATTACTTTGTATGATGTCACAGCATATTTAACAGCAGCTTGAATATTCATGAAACTAGGTGTATCTTGGAATAGTTCCAGATAGCTACTTTGCTATGTTTGTCGACGTCATAGCATACTCACAGCTCCTTGACTATCCATAGAACTAGTTGTAGCTTGGAGCAGTCTCAGCCAACTGCTAGACTCTTTCTAGCCCACAAATACCAGTTCGTGACACTTACAGAAGAGACGAGCTGATACACTTGTCGAGCTAGAATTAACTTTCCAATGACGTCATCCACCTGACCATTGTTAGTAATAATACGTAAGACAAATATTAGTACAGCTTTAGAAAGAGGAAGGCATTATTTGGAATGGATGCACATTGAGTTTAGTTTCTCAACCACGTCACTTATGCCAGGCACTTTTTTTTTAATCGTGGCTTAAGTTTAAGTGCTCATGAACATTAAAAATTAAATATACCTTACATTAATGTATTAGTTTGCATATGTGTATACACTTACCGCTTTTATGTTTGTCTATCACGTCTTACCACCAATTCGTTTCATCTTTCTTTTTTTTTAGCACTGCGTCTTGCTACCCGTCAGGGCTATACGCTTATGTACTAATTGCACTAATGGGCTTAGGTATGAGGAAGGTTACATTTATAAGAAGTGTACCCACATTTGTGTGGCGAGAGAGATAGAGTAGAAAACCATTCTAGAAAAAGTACCCTCAGTGCACTAGACCGAGTGTCGAACCTTGATCTCCCTGGCATCGGCAGTCTCGTCCACTGATAGTGTAGTGCGTTAGACCATGTGGTCACCGAATTGGGCATATATTTTTTATTAATGTAGTAGGAATGGGGAGAATAATTCAGAGGAAATGTAATAGCATTTTCTTGGAGAGAAAGTAGAAAACAATATAGTAAAAACGTTTAAATAGACCTGAATGAGATTTGGATCCAACTATCAAATTCATTAGCAATTCTAAAAAAAAAGAAACACCCGAGACGCAGGTTGAACAACCACAAGTGGCAAATTGGTAATAGAAATGTAAATAATTATTTTGAGTTTTCATTTTTCACTGTGAAATAATTTTTTTCCCGATGGCGTGTGGCTGGTTGTAACTCGACAATTCCTGCATAGCATTGGAAGCATTCCGCTTTACGAATGATTCATTGACGCAACATACCCATCCCATGGCCATAATTCCCTTAATTTTTCTGATTTCTATGACTTCAATTTAGCATTTAAATTCTAGTGGGAAGCGTTCCACTTTGAAACAAAAAAAATCAAGAAAAAATCCACCCTTTGATTCGGACATTGAAGATGATTTGCTTTCTCTTCGCAATCTGGGACACAACTTTACCAAAATTCTTCAGTCACAGACAAGGGGGAATCTATTCTGACTGATAAAAGATCCCCCAACTTAGAAATGGGCCAATTTTAAACTATTGTTCATGTTTGGATCAATAATAATAGTAATAATAATAATAATCGATTTTAATAGCAAATTTAGGCTACTGCCTCTTCTTACACTTAACCAATACAGTCAAAATGAAATTAAACAAAATAATATATATAAAAACACAAAGAGAATGTATAAAAACTAGAGATAAAATACACAATCATTACATAATACTATAACGCGCTCACGCACAAACACACACACACACACATACACACAAAAGGAGTGATCATGTCCCACACGCCTCATTCTCACTAATGAGCTTCTACACGCAGATTATTTGCGACTTTTCGCTTGTAGTTATTCAATTCTAATTCCTTTATATCGTTGGTAATGGTATTTCATGAGCGAGAAGCTGAAACAGTGAAATAATTTGAGCAATGATTGGAATTATGAAGAGGAATGAAAAAAGTAGAGTTTTCTAGTGATTGAGGGTTGAAATTATTATTAGAGTTGAGTGAGCGTAAACGTGAAGTAAAGTATTGTGGGGAGTTGGAAGTCAATTGTTTATTTATGATGGTCATCGAGTGTAGAGTTCTTTCTTTAAGTTGTAGCTAAGTTAGTCTCTTATAGTATGGGAAAATATGATCACGCGACCAGAGGTCGAATATAAATCTAACACATGTGTTTTGGAGTCTTTGTAATCTTGTCTCAAGGTCAGCTGTCAGGTCATTACTATACACTACATCACAATAGTCGAAAAGTGGGCGGATAAGGGATTGGAAAAAAGTGGATTTAATATTCAATGGTGTACATTTTTTCAGGCGCTTAAGTGAGTGTAAGGCAAAGAACACCTTTTTACATATTTGTTTCACATTATTATTCCAAGTTAGGTTTTCATTTATATGTAAACCAAAGTTATTAACAACCGGCACAAATGAAATTGAGCTGTTATTTAAATTTATTTGCTGTACAGATGCGAGACTTGATGTGTGGAGTAATTTAGTAATTTTTTGAGCCTGTTACAATAAATTGAGATTTTTTAGGATTGACATTAAGACCATTTTGTAGTGACCAATTATATGTTGCACTTAAGTCAGCATTCGTTATCCACGGCACTATCAATATTGCACCGGGCCCTATTACATTAGGGGTGCACGAACATACAAATACAGAAGTAAAAAAGAAAAAAGGATGTAAATAGAAGTAATGAAATTTAATGAAACAACATGATACATGACAAGTATTTTGCACGTAATCTCAATAAGAACAGTCTATACAAACTAAGTAAGATTTTAGGTAACATTGCCTAAGTCTGGGCCAACAAGGGGCGTGAGGCGCCAGAAGGACTAACTCAGACAATAGAGTTACATTACTGGCCCCTCAATCACAAGGCATGTTGGCCACGCACGTTTAGTTATGACTTACATAGGGCAAGTTCAAGTCCCGTTACATACGAGGGCCTAGAATACAGACCAAACCCCTTACAAGAGGCTCAACCAATTTACATAGGTATATTTAAACCTACGGGCCATGCCCGGTCGGGAACACGTCCCACAGTTTGATCACCTGAAGGGCGGTCAATATCACAACTCATACAAAAGTAACAAATGACAGCTCCAGCCGCGCCAGAGGGGCAGAGACGGCTCCTACGCTGTATACTCCAAAAGGGAGTAATACTGCTTAGCAACATAGATAAAACCGCGGGCCAATCCTGAGAAGCATGAGCGGCCCACAGTTTACCCACTCAACACAAGTGCGTGGAATGGCAATCGTACCTAACTAGGTATAGATCCCAGGCCTCCATATAACATGAACTATCTCTTTCCCTGGCAAGCTACCGTTGAGCTACGTNGGGAAAAGATCTTTTTTATTCTGGAACATCGACTCGCGTCGGCGAACATCGTTCACGGCGCTTTCAGTTGATTGAAGTTCGTTGTCCGGCGCGGAGCTCTTGCCTGAGGTCACGCCCAGCCAGTTCCCTCGATGTTGTTGTTTTCAGCGGGGCATCAGACTCGACGGAAGAGTTGGTGAAGTAGGTATGTAAACAAACACACGAATGTTATGGGCGTAGCATTCAACACTATTATTTCATTTGTTAACTCTTGACGACTTGTTTGTAACACAAAAATATTCGTGTTTTACTTTTGAACGGGGCTAAGCCAGATTAGCCCGTTACAATATGAAATAAAGTTCGAAATCATCGGCATATAGATTATGTTGAGAATGTTGAAAAAACTTGGGAGATCATTTATAAACATTGAGAAAAGGAGTGGGCCAAGTACCGAACCTTGTGGCACTCCAAATGTCACTGAACACCATGTTGACCGAGTGTCACCTATCATGACACATTGAGAAGAGAGAAGAAGTGGGCCAAGGACCAAACTTTGTGGCACTACAAATGTTGCTGGACACCATGATGACCAAGTGTCACCTATCATGACACATTGAAAAAAGGAGTGGGCCAAGGACCAAACTTTGTGGCACTACGAATGTTGCTGGACACCATGATGACCGAGTGTCACCTATCATGACACATTGAGAAGAGAGAAGGAGTGGGCCAAGGACCAAACTTTGTGACACTACAAATGTCGCTGGACACCATGATGACCGAGTGTCACCTATCATGACACATTGAGAAGAGAGAAGAAGTGGGCCAAGGACCAAACTTTGTGGCACTACAAATGTCGCTGGACACCATGATGACCGAGTGTCACCTATCATGACACATTGAAAAAAGGAGTGGGCCAAGGACCAAACTTTGTGCCACTACAAATGTTGCTGGACACCATGATGACCGAGTGTCACCTATCATGACACATTGAGAAGAGAAAAGAAGTGGGCCAAGGACCAAACTTTGTGGCACTACAAATGTCGCTGGACACCATGATAGACCGATTGTCACCTATCATGACTCATTGCTGGCGGTAAGTTAGGTATGACTGCATCCATTGAGCTGAACTTACTGAAAAATGAAAGTTTGTTTGTAATTAGCAAGAAGATTATCAAGATTAGTGGCATCAAAAGTTTTGCTAAAGTCCAACAGTGCCAAAAGCGTCAACTGTTTTCTATCCATGGATAATATTATATCATCAGTTACATTTATGAGTGCTATGGTAGTGCTGTGATGTTATCGAAGCCCAAATTGGTATTTTTCAAGCAGATTGTGATGATTTATGAAGCTGTAGATTTGTCTGTGTATGAAATATTCAAAAGTTATTGATAGCACTGGAAGTATGCTAATAGTTCTAAAATCTCTTACTGAAGAGGTTGGCAAAGGGGATTTAGGAATAGGCTTTACTATTACATATTTCTATAAAGATTTATAAATTCCTACTTGTAGAGAATGATTAATAATATCTCTTATAGGGCTTAAAACATAAAAAATATATATATTTTTATTAATGTAATTGGAATTTGGTCATTTCCTTGTGCATTTGTTTTGATTCGCTTAGTTAGGTGTATGAATCGACGTTCTCTATGATCGGATTCATCAAGTCAAAATATAGATCTCGAATTGTTCACGCCAATTTAAAGGCAGTCAAGATGTGCATGGAGTTAAGACTTCTTTTAACTTTATAATGGTACTTCATTTACATTAATATTCAATCTGAAACTCGTGAAAACTGATACAAACTGAGGTGCTTCATATTTTGCCCCCAGATTCTGAAAATATATTTGATATAAACCCCGCAATAGCCGAAACAGAATGGCCTGGTCTGAGAAGAGCAGACAGCTCATCCCTTCTCACTCCCAAGTCACACGGTGTCCGTCCTTGAAACCATAAATCGGTCGCCAGTGGTTTTGGCATGTTTGTACAGCTTATCACCCTGACACATCGTCATCATCTCTCTTTAGGGATTGTTATCTGGATCTCCATTCTTGTCAAGTCCGTGTGGCAAGTGTGACATTGATGACAGGATTTTTTTCAGTGTGGCTGAGGGTAATTGCATTTAATGTCTTTAAGGATGTGTGACGTGTTAAAATGGTGGAAAAACAATTTTTATTATTTAAAAAAAATTGCCCCACAAAAGTTTAAAGATGGCAGAATATATGTAAAAGGCAAAAAGGAATAAGCATTCCAAGACAATGAGACGTTTTTACGAAGAAATTCGGAAAGCTCAAAACGCTAATAAGTTGGTGAAATGACTTCAAATCTATATTATGTTATTGAACGTAAATAATTAACTTTGTTTAAAAATTCTTTAAAAATCTGGAACCAAATCCGGAACCTCCAACTTAGAACATCATTAACTTACCACTGAGCTATCTAGGGCTAATCCTGTGATAGGACCATTTATCGCTAATTTAAGGGTTTGTTGGTAATAGGTGTGTAAAATCTTCGGCCATTTAATAGCAATACGAAACACACTCCATCGTTGATTCATGGTAGATATATGCTGCCATTTGAACGATTTTTATTAATTTTAAATGGTTTCTTGGATGTAATTTTTAAAGCAGAAGTCACCAACCTTTATTTAGCTGCAGACCACATAAATGTTTTACCAACACGGTGTAAACCACTTAGTGACTATTTAACAAAAAAATATTAAAAATAATTTTAAGAATGACCTTGAACAAAGAATACAGCGTGAGACGTTAATGTGTATGCACAATTGTGCATATGTTAAATAAATAAAGATATATCACTTTTTAATAATATTGGCCATGAGATGAAATTTGTAGGTTAATACATTAATTCATAATGTTAATTTTTACCTTCTCACAACTTCTTGGTTGAGAAAAAATAATAATTGTCAAAAAAATATAACTCGAGATTTTGATGGATGTCGACGTTTCATGAACTCCTGAATACGAAGTGTTTTATTTATATAATGTCAGTCTGTATCTCTGACTAGAGACCAAACTATTTTACCAATTGGGATAAAACATGGGATTTGGGGTTTTCATAAGGTTTCTCAGAGTTTTTTTTCAATAATATATCCAACCCTAAAATTAATAATTTTATTTCTTAGAGAAGAAGAGAAAAATAGATTATATCAAGATCGATTCGATTAAAATTCGTATATATGTAGTGTTTAATAATAAAACAAAATGGAAGTTATCATTTCCTCATAAAAATAAATTTGAGGGTAATTTACACTTAAGGAAACTTCCAATTTTTATTGTATCTTCGCACCCCTTTGAGATATGAAATAACATATAATCTCAAAAATGAGGGCATATTGAATATAAAAATAATTATTTTAAATATATTTTTATAAAACCAATAGTTTCAGAAGTGGCTGCACCTTCTGTTGGATCTTTAATCAATGCTGCCACCCTTACAATCACTGATTGAGTCTATTTTAATTTAGGTTAGACATGGTCATAATATATTTATTAAATGTTATGTGTTCATGTTTTTACGACTTGAATTTGTTTGTTTTGCTTGTCTTCTCACGGCATACAATCAGGACTAATTGCACTTCCCACAGTTTGGGAACCGCTGTTGTAGACTTGTTAATAAGCCTTCACTATCCCGGGCGTACTGCAACAAGCTTGGAGTCAACTATACTGATTGAGTGAACAAAGGTGCATTTCCTTAATAGCCTAAGGTTGTATGGGCTCTTTGCAATACGCCTAAAAGTTATCAGGCTGATTAGCAAATATTATATTATTTTCCAATTAACCTGACTCATTGTAAGTTAAGGGCACCTTTCGCAATAAGCCGGATTTTCCAATTCGTCTACGACATATATACTGTATATAAATAAATACTTATATATTACGAAAGTCTTTAAATTTGTAAATTGATATAATGCTCTGTGGGTGAGAATTCCTCATGTCGCTAACAATGTATATTATGTTATTGTTATATTTATTTTCTTAGGTAAAATGTGCAACAATGTATATTATCTCGTTTCAAATATCTTATGAGTTTTAAGTAAATATTTCTTTATTATTTACGGTAGCGAGAAAGCCTATGATGTGCACCCTCTCACCTTTTTAAAAAAACAAATTAGCTCTTTTGTAAAAAAACATCTATAAATTTGATTGTGGATATAACTTAGAAAAAAAATTATGCTATAAAATTATGAAGCTTAGCTCCGTCAGTAGTGCGTCCACCTACGGAGCTAAGGGTTCTGGGTTCTGTTCCTGGCATGTCCAAAAAATTTATCATTGTTGGAAAGTGGATTTACCCTTTCACAGTGATGAGTTGACGGCCGGAGGATGGATTTTGTGTCTGTCCTAGATTTAAGATTAGAGTAATTAGTACAAAGGCGTATAACCTGAATAGGTAGTAAGACACGTGGCACAAAAAAAAAATTAAAAATAATAACACCGAAAACCTAAAATGGCATCACGTAACATAATTTGAGAGCCACTACTGTATCAGCTAGGTTCAGGATACAGACATGTCCAGATGGACACTAACAATATGTGCATTTGTGCACAGAATGTCTACATCAATATTCTACCTCCACAATCACAACACACATATAGGCCTACATTTTCAATCTATCTTTTTTTATGCCCTTCTTTGTCAAATGTTTTTTATAATGTATTTTCTCCCCTTTGTTCGGACGTAACAAATTAGTTTTATAAGAACAATCAAAACATAGTTTGTAGGTCCAAGTTCAATTCCCGTGTCCAGATGTCATTTTTTTAATTTAAATAATATGTAGATGAGGCTACAACCGTAATTAATAAATACTCATATTTGACATCATGTAGAGATAATGCCCCCCATTTCCCTCCAATTTATTAGTTCAGCATATTTGTGTGGCAAATTTAGTGTAATTAATATTTATATATTTATTAATGACACTAATGTGTTAATATTGAGAAGTATCTAAAACAGAGGTAATGTACCCACATTTTTGTGGAATGATAAAGGGAAACCATTTAGAAATATGCACCCTTTGTTTACCCATTCAGGATTTTAACCTTGACCTCCATTTATCGTTAAAATAAACTAAATGAGCTTGGTGTTTAAATCAAGTTAAGGTTAAATGTGGGAGTATACTGGACTAAAATGAACTGAACTTAACAGAAACATTGTGAGTGTTAGTCCATAGGCACCGATTCTAGGGGGCCCGAGTGTTTTAGCCCCGCCCCCAATAATTGTCATGAGGGGACTGCCCCTACCCCGCCACCCCCCACCTAAAAATTGAATTCTTGAATTTATATTTTTTTTTCTGGCTTTGTATACTTAATTTATATTTACTAAGATATGAAGCAATCATTTACAGAAGATAACTTACAAAAAATAAATCCCTTACACGTCATATGAATAAAGTCATGTGATGCTTGGCATGGTAGAAGTAGGCCTACTATAGGCTGCTCACGATAAGAAGAGATTTCCAGGGTGATCTTCTTTTCGCTCCACAGGTTAGGCTACTACTTATTAGGAACATACTTACCCCAATATTATTCCAATACGTGAAGTAAAAATGATATTCGTTGTGATTGTAAATATTTAAACCTGATTGAACACTTAGTTTCTGAGAATTTCTTCAATGTGTGTCTTTAGAAACCTCTTGTTACCGTGAACAGTCTTATTTCTCCCTCATGACGTTGAAAGTTTAATATTTTCAGCATAAAATTGAAATCATTGGGCCTGCCTACCCACCCCCCTCCAATAGTTTACACGAGTCAGTGCCTATGAGTTTTATTATAATTTTCATGTTTAGTAATGGTTCTGTAAGTATTTTTCTTCAAATTGTATGTGTTTAAAATGTTGTAATCTCATGGTGGACACCCTGTATTTCTTAACTGTATATATATTTAACGATAAAAGAAAAAAAAGAGGCAAATAGGCAAAATCTTGTTCCTATTAATAATTAGCAACAAAGACGTGCCTTGAAAAATAAACAAGGATACATACACTGACATTATGAGATTTGTGGGACAATAATATGTAATGTACGCAATGTAACCTTATATTATCGACCAAGAAGTTGGGTGGAGTGTTAAAATTAGCATATATAAGCGTTTTACATTATTATTGATAACATAATAGCATCTTTTTTAATTCTAGTTAATTTTTTTGTCCCTGCCAAACGAGTTCAGGTATGTGCAATAAACCGGTAAGATTTAGGGGTTGTTGAACTTAGCATGGAAGCAAGTATATTACTTTGTGACATCACTACTTTGTAAAGGATATTCACCTGGTAGTTACACTGTTGCAATTAAGAGGAGGCATTCTTGTAGGTAAAGGTTTTGCGAATTCCAGGTTTATTCGAAGAATATGCGTTTTCAGTTTAGAACTTTTCTAAACGAGATTGACACGTCTTGAATCTCTTGCTCAGCAAGTATGGTAATATAAATTATTATTATTATTATTTAATTTCAATGACAGTCTCCTTTATACTAATAATCTGATATTAAAACATATGCACTAATTAAAAAAAATAGTTTTATTTATATGAGATATTTAATGTGTAATTTCTGGACCGACTGGTTATACAGAGTGAGATGGAAACAATTAGATGGTCTTTGCTGAGGAAAGTGATGGACAACTTGCTGAGGTTTGTCTGACATCCGGTGGAGCTCCCCTCAGTGATATTATTTTCATAAAGTGAAAAAGTGTAGTATTTATTTTTCTTTCATTTATCTAGTGAATAATTACTTTTCAATTAAAATGTTGATTTTCAAATTATTAATAGTTTAATGGTTTCATCCCCATCCTGTATCAGAATACGATAATTTTTCCAAGAAAGGTGTTTCACATACATACACTACAGGATTTTTTTTTTTTACATGCCACAATCGACCTGGATGGCCAGCTTTACTTCCCCTCCGAAGGAAGTTGTGCTACTGATTTATATAGCTCGAAAAATAATAGTAATTAAATAATAAAACCCACATCGTTGAGGACGGTTGATTAAACGCACAGTTAATCTAGACAGGCTTTAAGGTGCTTGGAAGGTCAAGGTTTGAATCTTAACCAGTTGATTTGAGGTTGTATTTATTTCCCTAAATGGTTTTCTACTCTCCCTCCTCGCATATGCAGGTACATTTTCTGTATAGTGCTAGTGTGATTAGATTTGGATAGCTAGACGTGGTGCATGAAAAAAATCAAACTAATCTTGATCGTGGGTCACCGCACGTTGTGGTTTCAATTTCCGTCCGTTGTTGAATTATTAGATGTCCCGTAAACATCGGGCCAGAGGCTATTGTTCGTATCCAATTACGTCCATCATTAAGAAATGATTGTTTTCTAGAATAGGATTGTCCTCAGTTCTCTCTTGTTTGCTTATTCTTCCCATGGATAGAAGATGAAACCTCAGCGTGTTTGGACGACGGCCAGTTACTTGCTTGCTAAGCTATGGTGAAATTTTTACTTCATCAGATGCGTAGAAAGTAGAGATGGGATGATAGAATCCCTATAGTCCTATAATAATTTAGAGATTCGAGATTGGTAAGAATCTCAAAAAAGTCTATCGAACCCAATTTTAAAGACCTTGACTTCAAATAACAATTCTAAGCTATTGCATTGACTTATGTAGTTGGTAGAATAACAAAATCACACACAAAAAAAAGGACAACACTGAATTAATATAATTCTTTTACTAAAAAAAAGTGTTCTATTTATTATTTAAACCATAATAGACATGACAAACATAATATGACTTTTCAGTGTTACCAATCATTACTAAACAGCTTATTTTAAATTCCATCTTAATTAGTTTAAGTTCAACCAGAAATTCTACATCTTTTTAAAAAAGATTCGAGGATTCCAATTTGGATTCGAGAGTATAAAGAAATTTAAATATTAGGATTCTAGAAATATAGAATTCGACTAATATAGAATTAGAACCATTTTTAATAGAAAATAGAAAAAAATATTGTGATTGATAATAAATGTACGTGAATATTTTAACTGGTATGTACACTTTGAATACCTTTAGAGGTCTTAGAAACGTATTTTTCTTAGGTCACTTTCTAACGTTTCAAATTTTTCTAGCATATTTTCATGTTTTAAATAATTTTTTCTAGCCGTTTATGTTTAAAAGTATCAATGTTTTGAAAATACATGAATACTCAAATACATGAGTTTTATTCGATTAAATTTTAAAATGACTCCTGGATTCGGGAATCAAACCCGGGACCTTTGATTAAAAACGGCCGGAACTATTTTAATTTAAAATTTTATAGAAATTGTTTTATCAGCCCATTGGCATCCTTTTACGAGTTTTCATTTATATTTTTGTATCATTTTCTGAATATTTGGTATAATTTCTAAGGATTTTTAATGTATTTATATTTGTCACTGTTGAACAATTTTTAGGTCATCAATAGCCGAACCCTGCTTTTCCTTCAATATAAAAAAGTGAGGTTTACAACCAATGAATGTCATAATAATATTTATAGTCCATGCTGATCACGCCACTTGAGCTGTTTGTAAAATATTCATAGTGAGTACAAAACTAGGGAACAAATTATTATTTAAATCATTTATAATAAAGTTAGGGTTGGGCCAATTATAGGTAAGAATGTGTATTTTAAAATAGGGCAGTGGTTCTCAGCCTTTTATTACTCGCGACCCCCTAAATAGCCTAAAATATTTTCGTGGCCCCCTGGGTTTTAATAACATATTAATCATTAAGATTTATTCTAAAATAGTGACTTTATTTACTGATTTAATATTTTAAAAAAAATTAACTTACCTAAATGTATTTAATGGGCCCTCTGCTGTCGGACACTTTCCACTAATTTGTCTATTCTGGTTTCTATTGTATTACTTAATGCTATTCACATGCAGGAGTCGATTCGAAATCGATTTCGCTAGTTCGTTTAGTATTTAACATTATGCAAAACCCTTTTTCACACAATTAAGTACAAACAAAGGGCAGAAAATCTTGAATGGCGATATTAATAAGATGGGGATTATTTGTATTTCCGTGATTTCGATTACCCATGCTTTCCCTCCATTACCTTGTAAAATCGAGTCTACTCTACTTACATGCTTACGATAATAGAATTCATTATTTCAAAACGTAAAATTTAAGATAATTGACTTCAGTAGAAAGCAAATAACATTTTATATTATTTTTTTAAGCCCCCCTAAAAAAATTTCGTGGCCCCCCGGTCAAAAATCGCTGAACTAGAGAACATAAAACATAGCCTAACCTTATTTTTTTTAAATTATGTTGGTTACAACCTTTGACCTTTATACCCTTGCATTGAAATCTCAAGGAATAAATGGTTCATGATTACCTTTTCTATATAAAAAAGTTAAAAATTAAAACAAAAGTTGGAACTAACTTTTTATTGGAAATATTTCTATATGAGAGTGTCCCTAGGAAAGTTTTGTATGACCTCCTGGATGCAAGCTGGAGCCGTAACTAAGAGGATTAGTAGTTACGCTTAAAGGCCACGTATGGGTTCTTCGGCCCAAAACTTTATGAATAAAGAAGCCGACAAAAATCCCTCTTTCTTCTAGACTTCATTCTTTTCCCCCTCATTTCCAGTCATGTAGACACAGTTCTTAGATCCATTATGACACGTCCTTCTTACGGAGTGGCCATGGATTATTTTTCATAGAGGCTTGATAGAAAAATGTCTTTAGTTGAGCATTTACTAATCAACAAAAGTTGAAAATTATCTTTGATGAGGATATAGCAGTGTGTTGCTATCTTACTTGCTAATAACTTACTCTAAGGCATTAGGATTTCGAAAGTTCATTGCCACACTTATGTAAATAAGAATCAAATAACCGAAGCAACTATTTATGCTTTTTAGTGAGAAATACTCCATCTAGATTTCATAATCTGAAAATTGAAAAATGACACGAGAATCGAACCCGGGACCTTTGGCTTAGTACTTAGTACGCTAATGCTCTAACCACTGAGCTATCCAGGAATCGTTCCGTACCCAAGGTCATTCTTCACTCATATTTTAAGGCAGAGGCTATGATGGACGTGCGGAAATCGTCGGCTACTAATATGTGATTTATTTTTTATTAAGATTACGAGCTATCAGATAACGCAGCCACCTTCGATTTGGAGTTGGCTTTATGTTGCCACTTGTATACTTATTATAATTGTAAGGGATCGCCGATGATTTCCGCACGTCCATCATAGACTCTGCCTTAAAATATGAGTGAATAATGACCCTGGGTATGAGACGATTCCTGGATAGCTCAGTGGTCAGAGCATTGGCGGACTAAGCCATAGGTCCCGGTTCGATTCCCGTGTTCAGGTGTCATTTTTCAATTTTCAGAATATGATATCTAGATGGATAATTTCTCAATAAAAAGCATAAGTAATTGCTTAGGCTATTTGATTGTTAAATATTCAAGAGCCAATTGATGAAAGGCAAATGTGCTGATGGCGCTGGTATTTTAAGGAGTGATGAAGGTTGAATTTAGAGGATATATATCTACGTATTCTGGGAGGGAGAGTAGAAAACCATCCTGGAAAATACAATCTCAATACACCTGACATGGATTTGAACCCCAACCTCCCCGTCATCGGCCATCTATTCTATTATGAGTGTGTTATCATGGATTAAAAAGTTTTTCAACCAATGTGCCACTAAGGTTCAGTAGATGTGCCACGGGATTTTGGGGGGCGATAAAAAATGTTAATTAAAAAAAATCATACCTTTTTAAGTCTATTGTCAAAATTATTTTGGAAAATAACACACAATTACTAACAATTTAGCTATTGAACTTTTAAAACATAACCTTGATATCCGATTTTTAACTATAAAATTTATCCTTAAGAAATGTATGGTATATTTTGTTCAGTGTGCCGTTAGTTGAAAAAGGTTGAAAATCGCTGCCTTAGACCACTCTACAGCCAAGATGAATGATTAAGATTGAAAAAAAATAATTTGAGGTATTTAAAGTGCAATTTCTGAAACGACTGATTATAGCGGCACATGACTTATAAATAGGGGCTGCGGAATTCCAAATTTTGGGAATATTTGCCGTTCCCGACCCAATTGTCGGTAAGAGTTCGGGAATTGCTTTTTTTTTCATATTTAATTTACTTTTACACTTGCTTTTCATGATTTCTTTATTATTTAAATATCACTATGTATGCCAACTTATTCTAGATGTAAATTTAGATTTAATATGTGTTTCCTAAATGTTTATAATTTATGTACCCTAATTTATATCAAAATTATTAAAAATTGCTTTAATTTTCAACTTTATGTGTATATTTATTTAAATTTCCTATATTAGGGCCTTTGTATTAATTTAAAAAATAAAATATTTAAAAAAGAAAGTTTTAAGGTACGTAATATTGGTAATTTTTAAAAATATTAGTTTTACATTTTTAATTCCCGTACTCGTCTTGAAATAAGGGATTCTAAAATAACCCGTTCCCGATCTCGTATCGATGGTTGAGTCTCGTTCCATATCTCATCTCGAACCAAAAAGTCGATCTCGCACACCCCTACTTATAAACCAACTTAAATCTATAAAAGACACACCCCCCCGTCCCCCGTTAATTAATCACTTTGAAAGGAAAAACCCATATTTCACCAATGATAAACTGTTCGGGCATGCCGGGTATCGAAACCGGGACCTTTATCTCAGTATAGAAACATACTACCGACTGATTTAAAATGTCATATATCAAGAATTGTTTAAATATATATGTGTATAAAATTAAACTAAGAGTGTCTAATTGGAAAAGTATTTTATTTATGTTTGCAGATAGTTGGGATGTAAGAATTTGTTACTCGGCAACAAAAATAAATGCTTGTAAAAACATACGAGTGGATTTTTTTTTATTCGAGGAGTGGATTTGTTTGTAAAACAGACTATACACAGCGGTTTTCCATTCTTATATTTGGTTTGTTCAACCACATCTTTTGATTCATTTTGAAAAGATTCTTACATTTCCCATAAAAGTAAGAATATCGCGGCTATGTTACACCGAGTGAAGCGATGATAGTTACATATCTTGTACAATGGGTTTGAGGGGAGAACAATACTGGCGGCAAACTCCACCACCTGGTCCACGGACTCTCAGTTTCCCAGCATCAACGTGACGCAGCAACAATAGTCTAATTCACACCTACGTCACATTTAGCACTTGGCCGATACAAAGAGGTATCGGTCCACAATGTACAGCACTGTCATAACATACCATACTTATCATTCGACGTCACTTTTATCTCACTGGGGGTGCACTTTCTAAACATACAGATCAAAATACTTACAAACGATCTAGCCATCTATACATTCTACGTTACGCCCTTACTGCATCCATCGTATCCGTAAGTTATCAAGTCCGTAAGAAGAGATTTACTCTACACTAACAAATTAATCTGTCCTCAAAGTCCCGATACTTAAGTCCGTAGAACTCCTTAGAAGTTGGATAAAATTAATTTTCTTAAAAACACTACAGCCCGCTTCAAAGATCAAATGATATTGAGAAGTCACTATCGTGTTAAACTTGCTTGATTAAGACGATAGAATCGGAGTTTGAATCACGGTGGGGTCTATTAAGGTTTTTTTTGATCGTGAATTCCCACTCTTCCCCCAAGCAAATGCCTTTAAAATGCTTCCCTTAATCGTCCTTACCCTCCTAGAGTAACATATGCGTATAACCTGAACAGGTAATAAGACACGGTTATACAAAAAAAAAGTTGCTACAGACGAATACGGGGAACCAATCGCAGCTAGACAAATAAATGAAAATCGATTTGCGAGTAAAAATTAAAATACCATTGATATTAAAGTAAACAGTTACCATTTTCTAAACGTACCTTATTTTGTATTTTTCTGCCTGCCCCTTGAATTTCAAACTTCAACTAGATTAAGTCGTTAGCTATTTTAACTAAAAGTACTAAACAAAAAATAAGACTATGGAAATGTTAGTGGTTATTATTGGATTTCTAAAATAAAATTGTTTTATTTTAATGAATTTGATTGGACATATATCTTTCTACAGGTTGTCACGATATGAAGTGATTAAGGTTGGAGTGCAGAGGACGCTAGAAAAGGTAATTGTTTTTCAGTTTTTATGGAAAAGTATTTTTTTTTTTTGCCAAAATCAATAAACCATATCTACACTCAAGTGTTGTTGGTATCTGACATAAGCATAGCGGCATTAGATGAAAAACCTTTTTGATAGGAAGAAAAAATTGTCATTAAATTCCAGATATTCAACAACTTTTTATATCACCATGTAAAGAAAATTAAACTGTGTTTCTTATGGAGAAATATTTTATTTAATTTGGCCAAAAAAAGGGTTTTTGTTTAAAGGCTTAAAAAATACTGCCCTTAACTCGCCTTCTCTACCCTCCCACCTTAACGACACGAAGTGTGTGCTGGTAGGATTGTACGAATACAGATCTGACGGATTATGTGGTTCCTCGATACTGTATCTACCAGTCAGATATCAGATGAACCAGGAATACAAACAGTAAACACATTCGTTAACACCGATAAGAATTGAGCCAGGTTGCAATAAGTGATGCTATATAAAATTTCGTCAAGTAGAACTGAAATAAAACTTTTGACAAATTGATGTTACAAAATGTTCATTTTTCAGAAATGTTGATACTTGTATTCTTATTGGGATGATAGATTTGCTGGCTTTATTTCGACTAGATTTGGTGTTTGCATTATCATTAGGAATCTTAGAAATATTGATGGGATGATGTTAACCTTTTAAAATAAGTATTAAAGAGGTAACAATTTTCACTTTCTCTTGACCACTTGGAGAGAAAAAAAATTGAATAAAAAAATTTAACTCGAGATTTAAAAAAATGTCGATGTTACATGACCCCCTGAAAATTAAAAAGTGGTTTTCGCGATGCCATTTTTCTGTCTGTATCTCAGCCTAGAGCGAACACCATTTTACCGATTGGGCTAAGACTTGTTCTATAGCTAGAGTTCTAATAAGGTTCCCCCGAAGAGTTTTTGTAATTAGATATTTAACAATAAAATTAAGGGTAAATTACTGAAGGGTAAAAATAGATAAAAGTTAGTTTTCTCTAAAAGCCATTGAAACAGTTTTCATTTTTTTTTATATCTAGGTACTAATATTACATTACAAACAAAATTTACACAACATTTTTTTCAGAAAAGTTTATTTTGGGGTACTTTATATGAGCATAAATTTCAATTTTGATCATATATACGCAACTATTTTAGATATTAAGTACGTAGCTTAAATTTTTTAATGTTGTATTTCTATTCAAAATTAAAATATTTCGTGTGAAATATAATTTTTCAAACCAATAGTCTTTGAGCTTTAAACAAATATATATGTATGTGTGTTTTAGGCTCAATTCCAGTTGAACTTAATTAATAATAATACTTAGCACCGCATCTTACTACCCATTCGGGTTATACGTTTTAAGTACTAATTACTCTAATGGATTGGGAATTGGGAGGGTTGAATTAGAGGAAGTGAACCCGCATTTGCGTGGCGGGACAGTGGAAAACCATTTAGGAAAAACTACCCCCAGTTCGCCCGACTGAGATTCGAACCTCTATCTCCCCGTCCTCAGCAGTAGAGCTTCAACACGACAAGCGCGTTAGGTATATTATTTTATTTATCTTCTTTGGTGGAGTGTTTCTGCAACGATGCATATGCTTTATTTTCACAAATATTACGAGTTTTAAATAAACGTCTCTGTATTAAAATAAACGAAAGAGATAAATTCTTTGTGGGAAACCATACCATTTATTTTAATTTATTATCAAAATATTATACTTATATTTTCCTTAACACATATTTTACAAAGCTTCTAATTTATATTGCTTATATTAAGTCGTTAATGGCCTTAGTTTTAGACGTGCTAATGTAAAAAATCAAGGCATTATTTCACACAAAAAAACGGAGGAAATATTTAAGAATTTTTATCAAACCAATTGTAAGTCCTTAAGATTTTACTGTAATCTTCATCTCATGGATAGTTGATTTTTTTTTTTTTTTGCGTACGTTTGTTTAAACCACACAAGCGAAAACTTTTTTTCACCTAAAACAATTGCAAGTCAGCTCACAAGGCGTTATTCACACCACAGAGAAATAAAAAGTTATGATAAAAAAATGATACAATACAAACACACAAAAGAAGAAAATGAATATAAAAAACAACATGAAAGTCTTGTGATGTAATGAAAGGAAGAAGACAAACTTGGACACAAAAGCAAAGATATCTCGGCGGGAAAAAATATATAATAATAACAAGAAGGTGTATGTGTGTTTGGTTTTTTTTCCGTGGTGAAGAAGGACCCGAAAATAAAGAATAGACTGAAGAATGAAATGAAAGAAAGGATTCTGGGGTGGTAAAAATCACACGAGAGGAGAATGTTTAGTACAAAAGCAGAGAGAGTGAAGTTGGTCCTTACTGTAGGTGAGCTGCACTTTAATTCTTGCTTTATACCCTGACACATCATTAATAATGTGTGCAGTAAAAGTAACAACGTTAAGGTGGGCTCACACGACGACCTCGTCTCACCTTAATAGCCGTTCACACTAAGACTGGCGGAACCAGCCTTTGTTTACCTTCTTCTAGTGGGGGGAATATACCTAGACTTTTTTACGGCTGGACATTTAAAGCTCCCTTTTTTAAAAAAATTACAAATTGGCGATTAACATTGATAAGTGATGACAATTTACTATATTATTAGTGCTATTGCCCGCTTCGGTGTCCACGTGGGCTAACGCGCTACTCTCGCAATAAACTAGACCACCGATGACGGGGGGATCAAGGTTTGATTCTCAGTCAAGTGTAATGAGGATGGTGTTTCACTCTCCCTTCACGTAAGTGCGATTAAACTTCCCCTAAACATAACCTTTCTAATCTCTAAAACCACCAGCGCAATTAGTACATAAGCGTGTAACCCGAGCGGTTAGTAAGACGCGGTGCTAAGAAAAGTGTTATTTAAAGCAAATAACAATATCTATCAAAAGTGACAGTTGCAGATCACATGACTTGGGATACGTGAAAATAGTTTTAGTAACTTTTGTAACTGTCAGATAAGGTTCCTCCTTTGAAATTTGAATTGTAGTAGCTACTATACTGTGTATTTTTTGTGTTAAATGCTATCATAATTTTTATATAGGTTTTTCTACTTAATAAAATATTATTATTATTATTATTATTATTATTATTATTATTATTATTAGCACCGCGTCTTACTAACTGTTCGAGTTATACGCTCTTACGCTAATGTGTAATGGTAGGGTGATTGTGAGATGAAAAGGAGGACCTACAGTTTAACGTGGAATCCGAACCACGGTGGAGGCCTGGAGTTCCCCACATTCGCAAGATGTCTTGTTAGAGGTGAAGCAAGGGTTTGGTAATCAGATAAATCTGTGCCAGGACCGAGGATTGAACCCCGGGCCCCCAGCACAGAAGTCAGACACCTTAACCCTAGACCACCAGGTCACCCCTTAGTAAAATAAGAAACTATCATCGTGTGTATAGGTCATTAGAGAGTGCAGTCAGTTTTATATCCACCTCCTCCCCCCTTTGCAATTCCTTTCACAGCCGATGGTAGTCGAGGGTTTCGACATGACCACGGTAGGTGGTAAAACTGGACTGACAGTTTGACGCGTTCAAGCTGGAATTTTGCTCCACTTGGGCAACAGGGGCGCTAGCTAACCATCTTCTCCTGACATAAGGCTATCCTCATTACATTATTATTATTGTTTAGAGGCCCATCGACACATAGAAGTCATTAGGGCATCCTCATTACACGTTCCGTATATTTTATCACCAAGATATAAAGGAACTGCTGAAATACTACGGTGGTTTTCACCCAATATAGTTAACTTGCTCTTTTTAACATGTTGCTTATAATTCTTTAATAATTTACGTAATCATAAAATAATCACTCAATAAATAAGGGTGTTGTTTATTATGTGGCATTAATTTTATCCTCAAATAATACGAGTATTATCTTAAATACAACTTATCTTAGTTACACCCTTTGCAAAACTCAAGATCTTTCTCGTTTCTCTATTGTTACTTTTTTCTCATCCTCTCGGAGAGAAAAGTATTGTGGTCGTCAAAAATAATTGAACTCGAGATTTTGATAAATGTCATTGTTTTATGATCCCGTAAAATCCAACAAATGATTTTCGAAATGTCGTCTATCTGTGTGTCTCGGTCCAGAGCTGAAACCATTTTACCGATCGGGCTAAAACTTTGTGTATAAGGGTTTTCATAAGGTTCCCCCCGATAAGCTTTTGGGATTATATAACCAACCCTAAAATTAAGGTTAGATTACTGAAAGGCAAAAAGAGAAAAAGTTGATTTTCTTAAATTGACCCTAACGATTTTGATTAGATTGCATCTCTAAACATTTATACATATTTCAGTTTATTAAGATTATAAACACTGGCAATCTTTATTTTCCCACGAAAATGACTTACAGAAGCGGAAATTTCCGTACCTCCACAACTATTTGAGATATTAAATAACTTATTTGCGTATAGCCCGAACGTGTAGTAAGACGCGTTGACAAATAATAATAATAATATTAATAATAATAATAATATATCATTAAAAAGTTGTAGTACTAATAAAAATCAAAAACTTTCATATAAAATAAGTTTTATAAAACCAATAGTTTCTGAGATATTGCCAAATATATTAATACAATGTTGTGAGATTTAGTTTTAAAGAGAAACTACTTAAGTTTTAACGCAATAAATCTCTAATGCCATAGAGTAAGAAATAAGTAAGTCTAGCAAAAAGTGTATGTTCTCTTTCTTTCAACCTCTAAGGAGAAATGTTTGTACAACAATGATGTATCTCTATCATTTTAGATTCAATAGTCAATATGTACCTATTTTATGTTCAAAATTTATAAATGAGGACTTTAATAGCAATGCAATAATCATAGATGTGCAACCCCTAATAAATAATGTCAAAAATTTTAAACAGGAAGTCGACAATTTAATACGAAGTGTTGACTCTTGGGGATCCAATATCAATATTTTTACTTTCTCGCTACCTTACAGGTAGAGCAATTAAAGTGATCGTAGAAAAAAACTAAACGCAATATTTTGATGGATGTTGACATTTCATGACCCCCTGAACCTTAAAATGTCATTTTTGCAATGTTGTCTGCCTGTGTGTCTGTCTAACTCTAAAATTAATAGAAGTTTACTAGAGGATTAAAAGGGAACAATTTCATTTCCTCAAAATCGATTATAACGATTCTATCTTTTTCATTTTAAACTCAATGGTCAATAATTACATATTTTATTGGTCAAAATTAATAAAAGAGAAATTTAATAGTAATGTGATAACCATAAAATGTGTATCGTCTAATAAAATGACGAAAATTTTAACCGGAAGCCAAAATTATAATATCAAATGTTGGCCCTCGGGGACCCAAAATCAATATTTTTTATTGGTCCAAATATACAAATGAAGATGTTAATTCTTTAAAAATAAAATTAGGAAATTTAAAACCACGAATAAAAAATGTTTTACGTATGTCTAGCGCAATTTGTTATCGTGTTTGCTAGTGTAAATCATATCAAGAACTTTGAATAAATATCACTATTTCTAAACAATAGAACGAGAAAGTTCGTACGGAGTTCTGTAACATTTATTTATGAAGAACTTGGGAAATGGGAAATTAATTTATATGACAGTGGATGTACAGAGAAGTTTCACTTTTATCAATGTTTCTGTAACAGTGTATATTGTTTAGTTTTAGGTTCTTTGGCGGAGTGTTTCTACAAACATGTATATTATTTAGTTTCACAAATTTTACGAGTTTCTTAGGCTAAATATATTTATTTTAAGATAAGAATGATATTGCAAGTCTTGGCCACATCACTCGTAGCACAGCAGTGGAAATATTAACCGGTAATAATTAACGTTTACCCAGGGGACACCCTAAAGTACTAATAGTTCATCCTTTCCGTGGAGGCTGTTTCCATGTCCCGATGAGATGAGATGATGGTGAGTATGAGGGTGAGGAACCAGTGGAAACATTTACAACCCAACTAAAGGCCAACTAACTAAACCCTGGTGATTGTTGGGATAGTTCCTATCTTAGTAAAAATACACAAGGTACTAGCCGGGAATCGAACCCGGAACACTTAGACTTAAAGCTAAGTGCATTGATTACCACACCACGGTGCCGGTTTATTTTAAGATAAAATAGAGATAAATTCTGTGTGGTACACTGAGCCATATTATTAATTGTTATTATTGTTTGAACAATTAAATATTTTGTTTTTGTGATACACGAAACTTGGAAAATATTACTAAGAGCAACAAATCGTGGATTTTTCCATTAAACATGTGACCTAATGTAAAACATGTTATTACAATTTTAATGTTGTGCTATTTTCTGTTTTATTATTATATCATTTGACAGTAACAATTTTGCTTAATATACCAAACAAATACCTTTTTTTTAAAAACAAATGAATCTCAATTATTATTTATGCTTTTTTAAGACACGTGGTACAGTTTAGTTTTTGAGTAAATAATAAAAGACCCGCATCGGTGGTGAAGTTGGCTAACGCGCTTGTCGTGTTGAGCTCAATTGCTGAGGACGGGGAGATCGAGGTTCGAATCTCGGTTGGGTGAACTGGGGTTGGTTTTTCCTAAATGGTTTTCCACTTTCCCTCCACGCAAATGCGGGTTCACTTCCTCTAATTCAACCTTCCCAATTCCTAATCCATTAGAGTAGTTAGTACTTAAAGCGTATACCCCGAACGCGGTGCTAAATATTATTATTATAAATAATAAAAGTAATTCAAATATTGTTTTTATTCACTTGTTGGTGGCTAGGGGCATTTCTTCATAGAGTGGTTTTATAATATTATTCTGGTAGAAAGAAATCTTTAGAATATTCAATCATACACCTTTTGTTAACTAACATTAATATTATTAATAGGCCTATTATTTTTATTAGTGTTTCTAGTATTTCTAATGATATCTAATATACATAAAAAGGGATCGCTTCTGAACGCATGACATGACTTATATACGTGGAATAATATCTAATAACTTTTCTTCATCCAATATCTTAGTTCCGTTGGTAGCGTGTCTACCCACTGAGCTAAAGGTCCAGGAATCGATTCCCAGCATGGCCGAAAAATGTACTTGGTGAAATGTGGGCTTCTTCTCTTACAGTGATGATTTAACGACCGGGGGGGGGGGAGGGGTGGATGTGTTGGGTTTGTTCTAAATTTAAGTTTGTCATGTACTGTTATAATCAATCGGTTCAAAAAGTGCACGTTAAATACCTCAAAAGAAAATAAATATTTTCAATCTGTAAAAAAATTTTTAAAAATAAAATGGACATTTTCTTTTCAGGTGAAAACTTGTATAGCTCCTAAAAATCCACATTATTTTTCCTGTTTAAATTTGTATTATCCAAAAAAAATTAAGTTCCTGTCTGACATAAACATAGAGAGGAATAGGCCTACTCGAGTCAAGTTTACGGGTGAAAAAAAAAATAGAAACCTTAACGATCTAACGTGGAGTATGCAGTAAAATTTGAGTGTATTGAGGAAAAAGTTTAGGAAATGAGGAAGGGGGATTTGTACCAACAAAGAAGCCTTAGTTCTATCTTAAGGCTCGCGTCATTCTTTGAATACTGCACGTTCTTGTATTGTTGGCTACGCAATGTTTCGTATCGTCGGCTGGAGCGAGATCGTAAGAGGTTGGACGAAGGGGAGGGGTACATTGTGGAAGGAGAGAGGGCTTCGCACACAAAGACGCTCGCACAATAGAGGGATTATTCTTCCAGAAGCTGCTAGCCCCACCGGGAGAAGATTACCCTACATTTGCTACCTATAACCAATGGAGATGTGTGTCAAGCGACGTATTCAGGGGGTTCCAAAACGTAGGCCTAGTCGTCGAATGGACTTCACTCAGCTAACAGGCGGTATCTTAAGGGGTAGTGTAGGGAACGCGAGGAGTTAAAGGCAGTACTTTAGCAGTTTTTATCGCAAAACAATTATTTGGTCCAAATAAATAAGTATATCGCCAGTAGAAACACATTTTAATCTTCTTCACATTGTGATAGCCACAGTTATTGAATATCTGTCAAGGGTGTCCTGGAATTTAATGAAAACTTTTCTTTTCATTTAAAAAAGTATCTCATTTAATGCTGCTCCTACGCTAATGACAGATATTCAAAAAACGTTGATATCACCATATGAAGAAAATTAATCTCTATGTTTCTACTGAAGCAATATACTATTTATTTTAGCCACAAAATGATTTTGCCATAAAAAAATTAAAAACACTGGCTTTAAATCGTCTTCCTTAAACTCCCATCTTAATAACGAGGATCATCAAACTTTTTGCTATCAATGATTTGCTCAAAACTTCAGTAGAATGGCAGATAGCCATAATCTTTTCCAATGTAAACTCATATTTGGACTTCGAACAGTTAAAAAATAAATGCCGCGGCGAAATCAGACGTGGTACTAATAAAATGGACATCCTGAACATTTTAAATCCTATTTATCTAAAAAGAAAAACCTAATTTACTATGACGTTTTTATCGCTAACATTTTGTTGGCCATAAAAATAATATATTCCTCCATTAGACACACACAGTATAATTTTCTTCACATGGTGATATAAACAGTTGTTTAATATCTTTCTTGAGCAAATCAGCACTAGATAACATATTTTTCAAATTAAGAAAAAAAGTTGTCATTAAATTCCAGGACATCTTTGACATAATTATATTCAAGAACTGTTGATATCACCACGTGAAGAAAACTAAACTATCTGTTTCTACTGGAGAATTATTTTAACTATTTTGACCAGAAACATGTTTTGCTATAAAAAAAATGGCAAAGACAATGAACTTTTCTCACATTCCCTACATTCCTATCTTAATATGTTTGGAGAATAAGCTCTCTATGAGCACACAACCTGATCCTCACAAGTTTGTCAAGTTCCACAACTCAACTACGAAACTTGGTTCTGGTAAACTGGAAGAATAGTTCCAGATTTGTAACCGCGTCACGCTCCATCCATCGCAGAAATCTATTCGCTGCAATAATGGTGGACACGGAAATTTACTACGTGTCTCCTATTTTCCTCTATTAAATCGGCTAAACTAGACTATAAATAAAATTAACCAATGGACTGGGAAGAGGTGATGACTTGAAGAAGCAGTGGTGTCTTTTCTCACCACAGGTCAGGAGGTTACCTCAGAAGCTGGACAATTCCAGAATCGTGTTTGCTGACGGAATATTAAGTTTGTAAAAATAACGCATGGACCATAAAGTTGAGAGAGAATGTGTTTTCTTTAGTGTTTTTTAACCAAACGTGTTTTGCTGTCGAACACTTTTTTATGAATTTGATAGGAGTAAGATATTTGTTACTTTTAATAGTTTAAATGTGAAAAATGGAACATACATATATATCATGTGAACTAATATAATATTTGTTGAGCCTCTTATATTGTTTTTGGTGCATATTAACCATCTAAAGCTTATGTTTAGTCTTGAGTTAATCTATAGATGTAATTTATTGGCTTTCTACTAATGACCATATAATTAATATGGTTTGTTTTGTTTAGAAACCCTCAAATGTTGTTGTCAATTGGTGTCCATTTGTATGGTTTGTTTCTATAAAACTTAATGTATATTAAATCATGCCTTCCAAACTAGATAAACAAAACAGACTTCACCAAACCATATTCACCCAAAATAGATATCTGAAATTTTAATGCTATTATCGTTACACTAACACACGCACAGATAAAGCATCAGTTTAATTATTGCGTGGATTCAAATAAGGTATCCGAGATGAATATTTAGTTTGCCAAACTAACCTCTCAGGCGTGGACAAAGAATATATATATATATATATATTGGAATTGTAATGTAGCTTACAAACGTTGGGTCGATAGTAATATATATATATATATATATATATTACTATCGACCCAACGTTTGTAAGCTACATTACAATTTTCACATTAAAAGCATCATCTGACAGCTAGAAAAGTCGCTAAATCTACTTTCACTTAAATATACATCAAATCATTTGATCTGCAGCTTTCACTTTTGATATATTTTATCATAACCTATACAATAACATTATTAACACAACATTTTTGAAAATATTCTAAAATATGAAATGAAGGAGAGTAATATAATATGTTAGATGAGTCCCTTGCTCCTTTAATTTCTCGTGAATAGAAAGAAGTCCTCTTTGTAGTATTGCTTTTAATACAGTCAAATATTATCAACATGATCATAAAAAATAAATATTTTAACTTTTTTAAAAGGGCCTTCCTACCAGAATTCTACTAAACTCTATCCATGAGAGGAATTGCACCTCCACAAACCGTGAAGAGAAAATAGGAGAACCATCAGTAAAACCCCCCACAATACAACCAACCAGTAGTATCCGAGCTTTTCATCTAGAGGGATTAAGTGCAAAATGAGTCTAACGCCTTCAACCGCCCAGCCACCACTGTGGCTCTATGATTGATATTCCGTTTCTAATAAGATGTGAATATTATTACAAACTTATGACACGTTAATTTCTTATTTAAAAAGCTTATCTTCTTCCACATTAATATAATGAAGAGATTGTCTGTCGTGAGTGTTGTGCGATATCTACCGGAAGCAGAGTTCTGAAGTTTGCTAAGCTCTGTAGATTTCTATGAACGACATTAATGTAAGCCATTAATTATTTGGCTGTGCGCCTCGTCTTACTGCCTGTCTGAGTTGTTCGCATTTACACTAATAGTGTGGAGATTAAGGAGGTATAATTTAGAGGAAATGTACCTGTACTTGCATGCAAGCAGAGTGCAGTGTCATTTAGAGGAGGGAAAACCTCCCTCAGTACACACTGTTGTAATTTAAACCCCAAACACTTCCATCATCTGCTGAGATAGTTTAAGAAGAAGCCATGACATTTTTTAAAATATTCATCAGGTCTTTCGCTATAAGATCCATTAGGACTTGTATTAATAACTGTCGAAAAGCTCGAGGTAAACTAGCGAATGGATGGGATTCAGAAGTTTATTATGTGGCCAGTTCCTTCAAGGCAACCATCGTCTCAACAACAACAAAATACACACTATTGGTGATTGCCTGTTGCTTCTAAGGAAACACTATATCTTGCGAACTCGACTTACCAAATGATGAATACTGTCTCAGTCACGAGTCATGGTCGCGTCGATTGAACCCTCCCTACCTTCAGGTAGTGTAATCACTGATGAGGGTAGCCCATAAACCGTTCACGCATATCTTAAAGATGTTTGCTAATACAAAATGGAAAGGAGATAAGAGTCCGAATGGATCTTTTTTTAAAGTCATAGTTTCTTTTAGAAATAGTCTGATTATCACCTCAAAGCTATTTTCCGTCATTCCTCAATTTAGGACGTTGCCTACCCGTGAAGTCACGACAAATCAAAATAGGATCCCTAATGTAAATAATAATATTGCACATCTGGGCTACATCATTCATAGCCCAGTAGTGGAAATATTAGCCAGTACTGATGTACCGTTGCCCAAGAGATGCCCGAAAGTACTAATCGTACATCCTTTCCGTGGAGGCTCTTTCCATTTCCCGATGGGATGAGATGATGGCGATAGTGAAAATGAGAGTGTGAGTATGATGGTGTGGAGTCGGTGGAAGCACTTAAACAAAACTTAGGCTAACCAACCAAACTCTGGTGACCATTGGGTTGATTCCCTTTCTGGAAAAAAATACCCCAAGGTAACAGTCGGGAATTGAACCCCGGGAACCCTAGGCTCGTGTATTGACCACTACAAGACAGGGCCGGTTCCTAAGAAAATATATTTACCTTTTATTTGGCTAGTTTTAAGGGTAATACAATTGAAACAAGTGTCATCAATTCTTAAATAATTCTAAACATTGTCCAACAATGTCACAACATTACTATTTTTTTTTTTTTTTT